>CM075507.1:10965000-11327500 GCA_037950675.1 Hypophthalmichthys molitrix | reverse complement strand
AATATGCTGATTTGATGCTGAAGAAAAAAAATTATTGTTTTTTTTTTGTGTGTGTGTGTGTGGAAATTATAATACATTATTATAGATAAAATGAAGCATTTATTTGAAATAATCTTTTCTGAATAAATCTTATTGACCCCAAACTTTAAAACTTTTGTACATTGACAAAATGTTTGCCATTTCAAATCTGTTTATGATAACATATCATGTGCTGTGATTGTCATGACAACAGTTAAATTTAAGTCAGCATTTCATTTACCAAACTAAAGCCTTAAACTTAAAGTGTTAGTTCACCCAAAGCTGAAAATTCTGTAATTACTCATCCTCATGTTGTTCCACACCCGCAAGACCTTCATTCATCTTCAGAACACGGAACGACATGAGGGTGAGTAATTAATGACAGAATTTTCATTTTTGGGTGAAATAACACTTTAGGCTTACCAAAACTGTAAAACTAGTCTTACTTCAGGAAATATACATTTATTTCCACAGTTATTAGCATTCATTGCTTTTTTTTCCTTTTTCTTTTTGCCTTGTTACCTTATATCACCTTACGTTAGCTTTATTTAAATTACTGCATCACATTATAATCTAAGGAGTACCCACCTTTGGTGGAACAGTGTTTCCAGCTGGTCTGCTGTATGATGAGATGGGTGACTTCTTAGGTGCAGCAGGAGAAGGCGGAGCAAATCTCTGCTGACTGCCAATGGGAGATGTTTCAGAGTGATTGAAAGCAGGTGTGGGGGCGGGAATATTCACTGGTGGAGCAACAGGGGCAGGAGGTGCGGCAGGAGGAGGTGGTGGGAAAGAGCTTTGGGCGGGGGTTTTAACGGCATGGTTAAACACTCTTGCGCCTCCAGAAGGTGCAGGGCTAACTGTTTTGGAACCAAAATTTGAATTCAGCTGACTGGGAGGGAAGTTGGCCTTTGGAGCAACAGCTGGGCCTTTAGCCAGTGACTGTACAGGAGCGGGGGCAGAGGCTGTGCTCTGATTGGCTGGCCGTGTTCGGGCACGGAGCTCCTCAGCCCAAGGGGCGGGGGGAGGACGATCCTGCATCTCAGGAGGGGGTAGAAAGGAAAGGGTGGGCTTAGGGGCGGTTGGTGGTGGTGCTACTGGCTTCGGAGCTGGTGCTGATGAAAACTGGCTTGGCAACTGAGCAAACAAACACACACAGAAGTACATCATACATCAGATGGGGAAAAGGGAACTTAAAAGGCTTGCAACATTCTGATTCCACAATTGAGAGATTTTGTAAGATTAAGATTGTGAAAAATAATTGTTCCTCTATTATCCAGTTATTAGTCATGAGAACTTAAGCTAAAACAAAATGCTTAGTTTAAAGGTTACTTCACCCAAAGATTAGTGGATTATTATTATTTATTTTTACTTTCCTTATTTAAAAATTACTTTATTTGTGAAAAATACTATAAAAGGATTACAAAATCAAGAAGAATGTCTGCATCAAGTTCAAATTATGTTTTCATATTGATTCATTTTCAAATGATTTATTCCTAATTTAGTAAATAGTATGTAAATACAATTTTTTTGCAGAAAGTGTTATTTACTGTTTTAGTGTGATATATATATATATATATATATATATATATATATATATATATATATATATATATATATATATATATATATATATATATATATATATATATCAGGTTATATTAGTCATTGGCCACCCTAGAAATCCCTAAAATATCAGCATCCGTCATCAAAAATTAAAAGAGCAGCTCTACCAAAAAATAAAAGAGCAGCATGAACATTAGTCAAAACATCTCCTTTTGTGCTCTTCTAAAGTAAGCAAGCCTTGGAATGGCATTAGGGTGAGTAAATATTGACAGGATTTTAATTTGGGTGAACTATTCCATTAAGGTTGAAAAATTAAAGGGAAATAAACTGAATCCTGAAGGTCAAGTTTAGAACGTCAGGTTAAAGGTTGTGTGTTTACCTTTGGGTTGAAAGGTCCACTAGTCTCCATCTCTGATAACATATCGGTCAAAGAGCCAAGCTGCCTGTCAAAACTTGTCTGTTTCTCGAACAGCCTCTATGGAGAACAAAATGAGAGACATTGTGGGAGAGAGAAATTTAGGGAAAAAAAGATGAGACAAGGTGAGGAGGAGAGGTTGGAGAGGATGTGGTTTAGGAGAGGAGAACAACAAGAAAGGCTGAATCAGCCATGAAATCAGATGTAGTGTTGGAAAGAGTGTGCGACTATATAAATGTGAGGCAATAAAAGGGTGGGACGGAGTACAAAGCAATAAAAAAGGAATATGTGAAACATAAAATGACAGGATCAGAGCTGAAAAACAATCCAAAGAACATTAAACGTGTGAAGAACAGACATAAAAAAAAAAGGATGAAGAAAACTGTGCCTTTTGAGAAGTGTTTCTAGATTATAATTAATGCCTAGTTAAAGTCATTTGATCAAATTATATGAGAAAATAAAAGGGCAGAATGTGTGTGTGAATGAATCCACAAAGCTCTTAGAAATTTGGAAGAGCTGAGAAAGACAAACAAATTACAGTCTTGCTCTCAGAAAACCACAGCACTGTTCAATCACTACACAATCTTCAAAGAAGCATGCATTTTCTATAGCTATGTTTCCATCCGAAATTGCGAACATCGCATAAAAAAATTTGTGAATAAAGCACCATTTCCATGCCATGTGTTCAAGAGAACAAAATTCTTACTTCCTGGAAAATTGGTGCAAAATATCTGTAATAAAAATGAAAGTTGCTGCAAGACGCCACTGTGGCTATTTTTTCATATATCATAAATGACTTGCGCCTCAAAGCTCGAAAATGAAACGCAACAAATGCTGTCTTGTTATCTTGCATTCAGAGGTGGATGCCTGGTGTTTGGGAACGCAATCGTGTTATACAGTTCTGGGAGGTCATTATACCAAATCATTTTGATGACTCATGATGGCTCAGGCATTTCAGAATGACCAAAGCAATGTAATGAAATTGGTCCACTTGTAAGTCCACCTATCCAATCACATCCAAGCAAAAGTTTTTTGTTGTGCATCAAGGGATTTATTCGGTAAATGTGTTTCCATTATAGTTTATGCGCATGTCTTCTTATCGGATAAAAAAATAAATAAAAATATATGCGGCTCAATTGAGCGCATACATTTTTTAATGCACATTTTTAGAATTTATGCACATCTTTGTGTTTCCATCCAGTGTTGTTTTTTTATGCGATAACCCAAAATAAAATAGCTAAATAAAATAAAATCTCAGGGCGGGGCCAAGAGCCATGGGAGCAGATTTTCTCACAGAGGAGCTCCAGGAGGATAAAAGGAGGAACGACGACAGTGAAGGATGAGAGAAGACCAGGCCTGGATTATTTATGTTGTTGTTTTATTATGTTTCATGAGGCAGACATCCATGAGGGGCTGCTGCTTTACTTTTGTTTTGTTGTTTGTTCATTTTTGTTCACTACTAAATCACGTTGAACATACGCCGGTTCTGGCCTCCTTTTTCTCTGAACTTTAAACCTTGTTACAATTACCTAAAGCATCTTACTGGAGTCAGGTCACCACACAGCTTTCTTCAGACAAATTAGTAAACTAGTTTTTAAGGCAAAAGGTCAGCAAATTTTGTCCATCCCTAAAAACTTCTATAATAAGGAAATATTTCACAAAAAATGTTTATGCAGTGGATTTGCATTGCTGTCAGTAGCAACAGCAGGTCTGTTTGATTGAACGAGGCCCTGTGAGAGTGATGATGTAGCCCAATTACATTGCACTCACCACAATAACACATCCATAAATAGAGCCAGGGCTTATTTGGACATGTCAGCAGACAGCATGCATAACTGTGTCTCACAGTACGGAAGAGTTGACTGCAGCAAACTGCTCAATTCCACTTAACCATTTTCTCTATTTACACAAAGAGAGTCACTAGAATTACAGAAGACTGTAAAAAATCTGGCATGCCACATCAGGCCATAAAGAGTAAGAATTAGTGATGCACCAAAATTTCATCAACCGAAACTTTCAATCAGAAAAAACAATTAAAAAATAAATTAAAGAACCATTGAAATCATTAACCAAACAGTGATATTTAATGATCACTTCTCCGATGACACCTTTTGTCTGTCTATTTTGTGCACAACGACGATAACACCAGGTAAAAAAGTCAGCTGAGTGGACTTTTGATATGAAATGGTCAATTTTGTGATGAAATTCAAACAATACAGTGATGTTTTGGGGCTCTTAAATGTGGCATGACAGATCGCTGTAGCCAACAGAGCGGAAACGGACATAAACCGATCATCTTTACTAATAGTTACAGCACAAAATAAACGTGAATGAATATCAGAAGCAGTTGAAAGAAGCAGTACTACTTACTGAAATGCATCATGTCTCATGTAATCACTCAATTAGTGTTTCAACCGTGATAAGATGACGTCAATACAACAGCTTGTAAACAATGTCACATATCGTTGCATTTATCTCAGTTTATATTAAATGTCCATAGCTCATTAGCTGAAAAAAAAAAAAAAAAAACAACTCGAGAGGAGCATTTTGCTAAATATATGCACTATATTACATATACTTAAGCTGTTAGTGATGTCTTCATTATTTAAAGTATGTTTTAATAAATCTGTCATGAAAGTAAAGTTATTATAGCCACTGTTTAAATGTTTATATTTCAATAGGAGTAGAAACATCATTACAGCATTAATAAAACTGATATAAAAACTGCCTACTGTCCAATTTAAATCTAAAGTTTTTATTTGAGTGCTGATTATTAAATAAATTTGATTGATTATTAACCTTTATTTTTGGTTTTGGTGACTTTTTTTTAGTGCATTGTTAGTCAGAATGGAGTTTTTTGTGGTCGGTAGTACGTAAGTGTAAAGTTATAAAGGCTGGGAATGACATAAGGGCATGTAAAGACTTGTTAAGATTAAAATCAAATTGAAATTAAATCAAATATTGCGTAACCTACCTGAGAGTTGACACCTGCACCGGTCTCAGGGAGAGGAGGAGGTGGTGGTGGTGGTGGGGGTGGGGGGAAGGAGGCAGAAGGTACAGAGATAAACTCCTCAGGAGGTGCAGGGAGGTGCAGGTCTTCTGCAACTGGGGGCGGGGCTGGGAATGCAGGAGGAAGGGCATCAGATGCAGGGGGTGTGATTTGGCATTCTGGAGGAGGGGCTGGGAGCTCGGCGTCATCCAGCGGAGGAGGAGGAGGGGGTGGGAAGTCTAATGAACGGAGGCAGGGAATTTCATTACACTCGCACCAATTCACAATGACAAAACAATCCCTTTCTGCATTGTTCTTTCACCTTAACACAAAGCATGATAGCATAGCTTATCTGCATGTACATTAGCATAGATTGCTTCTCTCACATGTGAAAAACAACTCTTTAGAAGATCATCAGGCAGGACTGGCATTTGAAGGACAATGCAGATATTGAATATGCCACATATCAGTAAAGACAGAAATGCAATTCAGTTTAATCCTTTATCTGCAAAACTCTTTCAACACTTGGCGCAAAAGTGAATTCTTTAACAGTCATGTCTGAAAATGCACTCTGTAGCCAAGCGCATGTGTTGTAATTCTGGTGAGGAGAGAATTACTACATTTGCTACAACAAGCAGAGTGAGCTTTCTTAAAAGAATCTCATGTTCAATGTATAATGAAGGATCATTGTCCCATTAGTGATATCATAATGAAGAATAAAACCTCAAAAATATTTTGAGAAACCTTAAATAGTTTGGCATAATCTTTTATTTTTCCATTACATTTCATTTGTAATTGAAAAAAACAAAACAAAACAAAAAAAAAGTTAACAACTGCTTCACTGCTTATTAACATTTGAAATCAATGTCATGTGGTGCAACTAACATGATGAAACATGTTGAAAAAACAAGAAAACAGGAAATATCAGAGAGAAGACCACTGTAGACCCTCATGACTGCGAGTCAAGGTGAAAAAAATCTCTTAAAATATCAAATAATTTCACATTTTTATGATAAGGCTAGGTTAGTTCAACTCCCTGAAAAGTTAAAATATTTATGAATGAATAAATGTATGATATTTGTAAAAAATAAGATGTGTACACTAACATGTATTAAAGGTGTAACGAAAATATATTATTACTTTGATGGCAATTTTTAGGGTTATTGAAATAAAACTGTAAATGTTTTCCAAAACCCTATAAAACAACATTTATACATTTCAAAGAATTTGCCACGTGTTCTAAAGCAGTTTTTTTTAAATAAAAGACAAATTTTTTGTTTTATCATGGATTGTCTCATATTAGAAACGACACACTTCATCTTTCATTGAAATTGCCTTACCCTCACAAACAGCTGAAGGGGGCGGGGGCATCTCTCCAACTCGTCCAATCACACCAGTGCTTGCAAATGACGAGGGCTGTGATGGGGCCATCTGTACTTTGGGCCGTGGAGGAGCGACGGATGCAAACTTTTTGGGCTGGTTGTAGAAAGAAGGAGCGGTAACTTTGAGGGAGACAGAGGAAGTTACCACAAGGGGCTTGCCGCTACTGGAGTCAGACATCTTGAGCTGAAAAATACAACATTATATAATCAAAGAAGTGTTACAGTTCAGATTACTATTTTGTACAATTTATATGCAAAAATTTCCAATGCAAAAAATAAACTAATTCAAGACAACCAGGACTGATCTTGGTTGCATAGTTTGGTGGATAGCATATGGAAAATCTTAACGTTTAGTAAGTGGTCTGTAGCTTTGGTGCCTGAAACCACTTTGTTCATGCAGAATCATTTCTCAAGAGAGCCGCCCACCTGTATGTAGGTTAGTCAACCATCTGGGTTAAATTAGAAAGACCTCTCCTACATGTCTCCAGCTTTGAAACACCCTGAACATGAGCAGAAAATTTATCTTTATTATTTTTAGCATTATATAATAACATCTGGTCTGGCTGGTAGATGTTTAAAATCACCATTGAGTTATACTGAAGATGTGGTGAACATCTCAGAAATTACAGGGAAGTAAATACATCAATGTTGTTCCCCGTTGTTGTTGTTTTGTCATAACTAAAAAAATATAACTGGTTTTAAGAGAAGTTTTTTAACTTCTGTAAACTAGCATGAAAAAGCTACAAACGGTGCACAGAAACAAAAGTTATGTGTACCTTATGTTTCTCCCAACTGTTTTGCATCACTTGGGTGAGGTATAACAAGGAAATCCTTCACCAAAATATTGGAAGAGGGAATTTCATGAACTGAATGCAAAGCATTTCACTTCCTTTTACGTAAATTGCATTCTCAGGTACTTCTGTGTTGTCTATTTTGGCTTGTTTCATATCCACTCCTTGTTTAACTTGGTTTCATATCCAGAGAAAAGTCTCACTCTCAGAAATCAGCTTTCAGCTGTTCATTTCTTAAAGGGATCACACATGTTTTTATTATAATCATCACTTGTAATGATGTCATTTTGTAGTGTTTTCACCCTTTATCTAAAGCTTTGGATTTAAACAGTCACAGCCTTGAGCAATACATTTTAACTGCACCATCCTTCAATAACAGCCTCTTTGAAAAGTATAGGGGATTTCACACTGGGTAGTTATAGGAACCAGTCCCCCAAGAACTAAATGTTCCCCTAGCCAAGGACCATTTTCCTGGTTGTATTCGCACCACCAGTTGGAAATGGCCTAGCAGTCACTTACGTCCTGCTGCTCTGGTTGTTGTGCAGGACTTTAAGTTTGCAGCGCTGAGAATGACTTAACCAGAGCCTGAGCACATAGTGCTCTCATTCTTCATCTTCATTAGTTTACGCGCTGTTTAACAGTCCTATTTCATACATTATTAGATAGAACATGATATTGATGCCCAATGTCGCTAGCTGAGCAGAAATAAATGATCATCATGTTTAGCTTGGTCCCTTCAAAGTCATGCTGGATTTCCTCCTTAGCGTAAAGGTTGAGAAGTGCCTGGATTTCGGCGTCAGTCCATCTGTCAATGTTTTCTATGATCGTGGAGTAAGTATATAAGCTATAAACTGTTTTTTGTTGTCGTTTTTTTTTTTTTTGCATGCTTTCGGCCAATCAACACACACTTCTGCCACTAGTAGTTCCTATAGTGCTGGGTTAGACCATACACTCAAGTAGGAGCCAATTTAGTTCACTCAAAAGGCGTTCCTTGAACTAAAATAGTTCCCAGTTCTGTTGCCTGGTGCCAGAAAAAGGGGGTACTTCCGCCATTAATTATAGGAACTATGAAAAGTTCCTACGGTGCAAAAGCCACTTTGTTCATGCTCAGACCACAATTAACAGGAACCTTTTTAAAATAAATCACTCATTCCTACCATTTACTGTAGAAGGATATACACATCACCAGTAAGCACAAAGTTTGGCAAATTTTACACATTTAACTTCATTAGCTTAGTTTATATGGTGTTTATGAATAATAGTATCTATCCTAGTGCTGTCAAAAGTAATGGTACTTTGGTAACAAGTATAAAAATAATAAACAATAATAGCCTTTCTGCAGTACCAGTAGTACTGAATACTGACTCCATTCAGTATCCGCAGATAAGTGGTGCTTTCAAACGTGTGTCTGTCTGAGCGCTCTGTGAAGAGCATCAGAGGTTTCTATTTACAATGTGTTTTTTGAAGCGTTGAGCTTTGTAGCCAATCACAGACACGTCTGTTGATCATGTGAACGCAATGGCCAACCAGAGGTTAAGTTAGTCAGAATCCACTCAATACGACTGAGCTTTTAATTAGCTGATCACGCCCATAAACCCTTTCATTGTAACCAACAGTGTAAAAGTGTTTATGATATATGAGATTCTTTGTGTGGTGTTTTTTTATTATAGCTTTTGTTTTATTACATTAAACGTTCAATTAATATCTAAAGTTACTCTTAACTTTGGCAGCTATAAAATCTCATTTTGTAAAAACAATTTGCATTGAGTAGATTTGCCTCCTCCCAATCAACAACCGATGGATAGAGCCAAGTCCCATCTTACATTTATTTCTTTTTCGATAATCCATTTCACTCAAATGTATGAAACAATCTGAAAGAAAAGATCTGACACTACTTCTGATTCATTGTGACTTTAAACCAATAGTTGTTTGTGTAGCGTTTTTTAATTTTAGCATGTTTTCGCAAGAGTGCAGAGCTCAGGCATGGGAAATGATACAGAGAACCATGAAATTTTACTGGTGTTTGTACAGACTACTGAAATTTTGGTATTGTGACAGCGCTAATCTATCCTGCGTTCATGTTATCTCACTGTGAATGGGAGCATCAAGTTTCTGATGACACAACAGGTATCACTGACATGCAACTTTGAATCATCATGTGTTCATGAATTCATCAGTATGACATCACAAAGTTGCGAAGTTGAGAATGAGTAATCTTTCCAGCTTAGTTTCAAAAGATGTTTTGAGTTCTGAAAGTTGCGATACGTTTTCAAAAAAAAAAAAAAAAAAAAAAAATTGTCTAAAGATCAAGAAAAATCCAATTCGTCATAATTGGACCCCTTAAAATTATGTACAGGACTCAGCAGAACACAGAAGGTCAGAAACAGTACAAAGATACAATGTTCTCTTGTTGGAGGATATAATTTCTGTTTTGATTTTGCGTGCACACAAGCAAGCTCTCCAAACCGAGGTTATCAGGGCTGAAGTCATACCATGGCTTTCCCATTACGAGGCCTCAGGGTACGGTCAACTGAGCTTCTTCTAGAAACAGTTAAAAGTGCTTGAGACATATGGATGTGATATACCGCAGAAGTGCTATCATGGCATGAGCTATGTGCAAATATTTACCTCAAGCATGTTTGCCATTAAAAATGACGGCATTACCTCATTTCCCTCCTCCTGCTGCTGCTGCTGCAGCTGAGCCAAGTCTCATTTGACCCTATGACTAAGTCATAACTTTTTTTTTCCCTCTATAGTTCTCGTAATACAGCCAGTGAACCATAAGACTCCTACTTTGTAACTATGAATTACGGATGATGGCAAACACTTTAAAGGCATCAAATGCAGCCTGGTCTGTCCTTGCCAATTAGCTCTCTCTACTTCAACCCACTGTTGCTTTCTGAGGCAGATGATGTATACATGGATTTCATGACAAAAGAACATCTTTCATTTCTAGCTTTACTAATTGGAGCCACATTTTTGTTACTCTACCCTAATTATATTCTTTCCTATCGAATCATGTTATACTAAATCAAGTAGGAAAGAAACATGCAATGCATGTCATTGCCAGTCCTTTATCATTCACATTGTTTCGGTTCAGCATCTCAAAATGAACTGACAACTTCTCACTTGAAAAGTGCTCTGTAGTACAAGTATAAGAGAGATTAAAGTAAATAGTCAAATGAAATCATCCAAAAAGTTATGTATAAATTAGTAGAACTTGTAGTACAGTATAAATGAGTCTGCAAAATATTAAATATGACATCTTAAAGACATGTTATTTCTCTAAATGTATAAAAAAGGATAATTATAAATAATTAAATAAAATAATAGATTAAAGATTCAATTAATTTCTAAAGTTAACGATAACTTTGGCAGCCCTAAAATCTAATCTGCATTCTGTTGATCTGCCTCCATTTAATCAACAATGATGGACAGACCCACACTACATTTTATTTTAATTTTTTTAATTAAACACAACTTACCAATAGTTCTGACTAGGGCTGCACGATTTATGGATTTTTTTTCCCCCTAAAATTTTAAATCCAATTAAAAAAATTCCAGGTTTGCTGCACTTGTTTATATGCAAACACTGGCAGATAGTGAGCTGCTCACATGCAAGAACGCAGTAGCTATTGTTCCATCCAATGCTGCCAATTTAACTTTTTTGAATATCGCATCAAACATTTGCGAATAAAGCACTGTTTCCATCCAGTGAGTCAAAGAGAACAAAATTGTCACTTCCTGAAAAACTGGCACTAAATATCACTAAGAAAAATGGAAGTTGCTGCAGTAAAGTCAATGTATTTAATACATTTTTGTATATAATAAATGATTTGTGTCTCAGAGCACTCTCTTTTATGCAATAAAAGCTGTCATGTTGTCTTGCATTCAGATGGTGAAGCATGTGGTGCCTTATACCGGACCACTTCAACGACAGGCTTTGCTCGGGCATTACAGAATGACCAAAACATCCCATGCTGTCCCATTGTCACGTCTTTTTTGATGCACATCAAGGTAAAAGTGTTTCCATCGTAGTTTATCATTTGAGCACATAAGTTTTTTTGTGCACATTTTTAGAATTTATGCGCATCTTGGCGTTTCAATCCAGCGGTTTTTTATGCAATATCCCAAAATGCGCATAAAAATAGGTGGATGGAAACAGCTAGTGACGTGCTTCACTCTGAAACACACAGCACATATATTTAATTAAATCACACCCTTTGTGATTTGATAATCACACAAAGCCATATTCTGATTTTGGATTTATTTCAATTAATAATGCAGCCATAGTTCTGACTGTAAATTCTGCTAAAATGAGCCACATTCAAAGCCATTGTAAAGATGTAAATTAAATGCCAAATTACTGAAGCCACATTTCTAAGCATCCATAAATAACCGTTCACACTTCATGCTGTGCCACCCAACAAACAAACACCCCTTAATAGCAAGTTCCTCTTCACCTTGTTTGGGCCACATCCAACTCAATTTCTTCGTCACGCACGACACAAGTGTAATACTGCAAAGCAGTCTGGTCCAATGACAGCCATACAAATCTACGACGGTAAATGATTTTATCAAGATGAGTAATTGTGAATCGTTTAGCAGTTGAGTCCCACACATAACCACAACCACAACCTCCAGCAGATTGTTCTGGCATGAGCAGAAGAGCTTCAGTTTACACAAATATTCCCTAAACATCTGACAAGTGGTAAAGATCCCTTCTGCCCTACCTTTAAGATGCTAACAGTTAAAAATGCTTTGATGTGGTCCACCAAACCATTTCAATCAAAATCCAAGAAGCTCTTAGCGGATTCTGCATAACCATAAGTGGAAGCACAATTTAAGGCCAAAAAAAGAGAAGCTAAGTATTTTTAGTTCCCAGTTCTGAGTGTGCCATGAGAGGCAGTGACATGTAAAGTGCAAATTCTTCACCTTTCTCCTCTGGTTCAGATGTAGAGTTTAATAATGCAGAGGTGCATGCTTTAATAAAATATTCACAAAGGACAGAAAACAAGCCATAAACCCTGATGTTCAAAAGATGATTTATTCTCCTCATGGCCCCCATCTCCAGATCATTACAAGCTTGCGGGTACTTACAATAAACTTGCATGAAACGTTCCATTGAGCTGTTCCAGTAACCGATCCTCAGCAGAGCACATTGATGCTCAAAACAAACAGCAATGACTTACTTTTGAGAGTGTCCTCTGCAGCAAAATGGAAAAGATAATCACATCCTTAATTCCGAGTTCCCTTTCAAGCTAACCAAAAAGAACAAGAGACCCACAATCTGGCCACATCTTCTGTTAATTTTGGTGTTGGTACAACCATCCATCCTTCTTTGACAATCAGTGCTTGTTCGGCGAAAGATTCATTCCTTTATTCCTGATTTTCTTTAGTTCAAATTAGGGCTTTTCAAGAATCTACTTTACAAAAGAACACTTGTTTGTATTTACTCTTGTGTTCTGTACATTCATTTTTTGTGCTTCCTTGTCGTTCATCTGCACTTTATTTTTCGTGAAGCATTATTTTGTTGTGCGTCAGCTGTGATAAACAGACATCCACTCGCATTGCATGAGTAACAGTGGCCAGAGCTGTGCAGGTAAACCACTGCGCACTGACGACCACTAGAGAATGCTATGTTTAGCGCCATTGTTAGTGCCCTGACCTCGCCTGCCAGCAGCGATCGGGTTTGAGACCGACTCGGGGCAGGGTGGTTAGGATTGGAGGGTGAGTTTTGGAGGCGGAGCAATGAAGAGAGAGGTGGGTGTGTTTGGGTTGATTTCAAATATCAACAATGTCCAACAATGTTTTTGAAATATGACTTACTCCACCTTTAAATAAATTTTCATTCCATATAAAATACACTGTTAATATACAATATTTATCTTCATACAGTATTTTTAGTAAAACATATGATTATAATATATTATAATTATAGAAAATGTATTAAAAAAAATATGACTTCTGTGAAAATGCTTCAGTAATTTTTGACTCACGATTAAATTACAGTAAATAAATAATTATTAAAGAAGTACTACATATATTACAATATTACATTAACACTTTTAATTTTACATTGATTACAATTATTAATTGCATGTTTATATTTATATGGGACAATACACATCATACTGACTGCGTTTCTGCTATAAGTTTAAATCAGAGAGACTACACAATTTTTTCCAGCAGATGAATAATTATAAAAAAAAAATAAAAAAAAATCAATACCCTATCAGAATCCAAACAACATGTGCTGGATTTGCATTTAAAGTGGCAAATAGCATAAAAGCAACATATGCTTATAATAAATAAAACTTTATTGTGCTTTGGTGTGGACACTGATTCTTACAGTTATCTTTATAGTTATTGCTCTTGGTGTGAACTGTCATTATCGTTATAGTTCTTCTGTGTCTTAAAGACACTTAAAGGGTTAGTTCACCAAAAAATTAAATTTCTGTCATTAAGTACTCACCTTCATGTCGTTCCAAACCCGCAAGCCCTTTGTTCATCTTCAGAACACAAACTAAGATATTTTTGATGAAATCAGAGTTTTTTTTTTTTTAAATCTCCCATAGAAAACAATGAAATTACCACATTCAAAGGTCTAGAAAAGTAGTAAAGTTAAAATAGTCAACATGACTGCAGTGGTTCAACCTTAATGTTATGAAGTGACAAGAATACTTTTTGTGCGCAAAGACAAGACAAAAATAGCGACTTTATTCAACAAATTCTTCTCTACCCTGTCAGTCTCCAACGCGGTTGACGCAGTACAGAGCTTCCGTGTTTAAGTCCAAACGCCAGCTCAGTATTGACCGATGCTATTCATGTGAACAGCATGACACATTTATGCATGACACATTCATGCTATTCATGTGAACAGCATGACACGTGCCTGTGATGATGGAGACGGCCAATAATGAGTCGGCATTCGGACGTAGAACCTGAAAGTGCTGCACTGCTTTCAATAAATCAACTGCATAGAAGACTGACAGATAAAAGAAGAAAATGTTGACACAAAAAGTATTCTTGACGCTTAATAACATTAAGGTTGAACAACTGTAGTCATGTTGACTATTTTAACAATGTCTTTACTACTTTTCTGGACCTTGGTAATGTCATTGCTTTCTATTGAGGATAAAAAAAAACCTCTTGGATTTCATCAAAAATATCTTAATTTGTGTTCTAAAGATTAACAAAGGTCTTGCAGGTTTGGAACGACATGAGGGTAAGTACTTAATGACAGAAATTTCATTTTTGGGTGAACTAACCCTTTAATGGTCAAATAAAAAGAACACTAATTTTATCTCACCAACAAAACCACTGCGAATATATTGTGAATCATTTTTTTAACCATCCTGCCCTAGTTCAAACTAAAAGCTATACTTGCTCGAGCCCTAGTACAAACTAAAAGCTCTGCTTGTTGAGGTCACCAGCTGCCAGTCTGGCTGGTGTGTTTGGTCTCTATGGATACTGTAATGGTTTAGATACACTGCTACACACTCTGATAATGTGAAAAAGGTAGACAATACATTAGTGAGAGAAAATCCATCTCATCCAAAACTAACAGTCTAACTGTAATGCAATGTAGTCTAAACCAGTATAAACACTATCCAGGGAAAACACTCTGTGACTTTCATTACCCGCTATGGAGTTCCAGCAAAGGATTAGATCTGATCGAACTAGGACCTTCTCACAGTGTGTGCACGCCATGGAAAGAGAAACAGCTGCAATATAAAGATTCCAGTGGCCTTACGCATGTGTCTGCATTTCATCACTTGATCAGAATGACTATGTCATATAGGGAGTCTGGCTCTTTTTTTGTGGAAAGGAGAAGCAGCTGATCTGGCTCCATGAGGCCTCCTTGTGCAGCCTTGATGGATAATGTGGCCTGTAAATGTTACCCTCAGAGGGAAACAATGGGAACTATTTGAGGATCATTGCATGAGATATGGAAATTCTTCAACATTTTGTTTGCCACACTGGAGACGTTAAGAAATAAACAACAGGATATGCTGAAATTACAGTGAGTAATGTTCTACTTTGACTGCAGATGGGCAAATAGCTCTTTATAAAAAGTCCATCACATCAACTATAGACCAAAGCAAATGTGTCATAGTACCTCTCTGGCTGCAAACACAGTATTTTTCTGCATTGCAGTTTTCTGGCTTCCTCTACAGATGTAATCTCAGATCCAAGTCACAGAGTAGCTGCAACTAACACATATGTAGATAAGAGTTCACAACTATATTAAGAGTGTTGTGTGCCTGAATAGCACACTGATCTTGATAACTTGTATTTTTTGGGAAGCGAAATAGCTCTCGACAAACAGTGAGCTGTCAACTTACACACAGTATGACACCACAATAGCAGTATGTTTCCAAAGATAATGTCACCTATGACATCATAAACAACTCCTATCACAATGCTTTGTCTACAATGACTAATAAGAGAATCATTTCCTTTCCTAAATCCAGTTTAAACATGTACAAAGACACTCGATTGGAATTTAGTACAGACAACTCCAGACGCAGCAGGATTCTATTGTGTTGGGTGAGTGTGGTGAAAAGCATATGGCACGCCCACAATCTGTCTGAGTTACGCTTGGCTCGCATACAGCTCACTCGGATCGCATGATTACATCATGGGGGGTGCGTATATTGTGGGTGATTACGTCATAAGGTCTGTCCGTTACATGCTTACTTTCTATGGTGGCCAAAAACATTCTTAACATGAAAATAATTTACCATAAGTTGTTAAAAAAGCCACAAGAAATAACTTTCTTTACTAGTACATAAAGTAAAACGGTAATATGATAAAGACACCAATGAGTAGTTCAATAAAAAGGGATAGCTCACCCAAAAATGAAAATTCTGTCATTTATTACTCACCCTCATGTCGTTCCACACCCGTAAGACCTTCGTTCATCTTCGGAACACGAATTAAGATATTTTTGTTGAAATCTGAGAGCTTTCTGTCCCTCCATAGACAGCCTAAGCAACTGAAACTGTGACGCTTCAAAAAGTTCATAAAGAGATCGTAAAACTAATCCATATGAATTGAGTGGTTTAGTCCAAATTTTCTGAAGAGACTCAATCGCTTTATATGATTAACAGATTGAATTTATGCTTTTATTCTCATATAAACACTGATGAGCGAACATAAACAGAAGCTCAACCCAAAACTTCTTGACCTGCTAGAACAAACCTCTTGTGGAACCTCAAACGTGCTGCATAACACGAGAATGAACCTCATTGGTTCTTACATGTCATGTGAACATGCTCGAGCTTCCGTTTACCACAGCTGATGTGTGAGTTGATGAATGTTTTTGTGAATAAAAGCCTAAATTCAATCTGTTCATCAATATAAAGTTTCTCTTCAGAAAATTTTGGACTAAACCTCTCAATTCATATGCTCAAAGTTTTAGTTGCATAGCTGTCCATGGAGGGACAGAAAGCTCCCAGATTATATCAAAAAGATCTTCATTCGTGTTCCGAAGATGAACAAAAGTCTTATGAGTTTGGAACAACATGAGGGTGATTAATTAATGACAGAACTAACCCTTTAATAAATTTATTAATACTTAATGTGTGAACGCATTTACCACTGCTCAGCGAAATCCAGTCATTTCAATAGGACTCCATGTGTTTGGGAGTTTTCCGTGAGGATGAAAAAGTTTCCAATGCAGATTTCACTGATGTTTAAAGGTGCAGTAAGTGAATTCTGAGAAACGCTGTTGAAAGTGGATCGGACCGAGCACCAAAACACACTTGTAGCCAATCAGCAGTAAGGGGCGTATACACTCATGAGGGGGGAGGTGCCTGTGTTGCATAGCTTGTGTTTGCTTGAATTTGGGGGCAGAGCTATCAAGGTGTGATACTTTTGGGTAGGGGAGTGTTCATTTTGGTGATTTCAAATATCAACAGCGTTTCCCAGAAATCACTTACTGCACCTTTAAGTTGTTCATGCAAATTCATCACACTGAAAACTGCTTGGTTTGAAAGTGAGTTCTGTGTGAACAGTGCTTCATACACTGCCAGGGGGGCTGCTAAGGTTTCTGGGCCCCCCAGGACTGTTTATTGTCTAGAGCCCCTGTTGAACTCGCTCTCCCATTACACCACCCCTATAAGTCGCTACACTATTGACAACAGACTTTTTTTTGCACACAAAATTTTGGTGAAATATCGCTAATGTGACCACACCTTTATGGTTGTTTGGCAAATTTTCAAGGGCAAAATCCAGTCACTTCATTCAGAATCCACATAATAAAGGATTTTCATGGGATGGGAAAAGATTTTCCCACGCAGATTTCGCACAGGGTGGGTCGAATGGATTCACCATGCTGACCAACAGAAAGCTGCTTGTTTTGAAAGTGATATAAATAATATAGTTCCCTAATCTAACAGTAGGGTGGTTGGTTGCCAATCTATTAACTGCAGCTCATCCAATCAGAATTCAGTGGGAAGGATCCGTTTTATCATGAAATTGTTAACGCCAACAAGGCTACACTCCTCATTACAAACTGTTGCATTGAATATTCGTATTTTTATATTGAACTATAATGGGAGAGAAATAGCTTTAATAATATGACAGTGCATTTTTTGGAGGTATCATGTTGTTATAATTCGCGCTGATTATATCCAGTCCTACAGTCGCATTCAGCACATAAATCTTATTGAGGTGGAAAATCCTAAATCACTCTGGCGTCGCCTAAAGGCCAGTAAACCCTTTTGTCATCTTTAGGGACAACACCCAGAGAAATCCCGCGTTCATTACGACATTCTCGCCTTAAATACTCAATTGACACATAATTGCGGTCGCTTTCTTCAGACGCGGAAAAGTTTGTGTAGCTATTCCTCATGGTCGCTTATCAGACGCAAGAGCAGGACTACGAGCTAAAACAAGTTGCTTTAACCTTATATGGATATCTGACTGAAAACCCAGACAGTAACAAGAGAGGTAAAGCTTTCAGTGAATAGTACAATAGTACTTGACAAACTCCAGCCCTGAATCTTTAGGTGGATGCATATTATTAAGATTTAGTTAACATTCTATACATCCGCCCCACCCCTCACTTTACATCCATGGTTAGGCTATTTTATAAAACATTTTTGTCTGAGGACGGAATCGTTTTCAAAAACACTATGAAAGATGCTCAGAGTCAAAATACTCAAAGCCATTCAAACACATATCATTACATTAAGGCTATTTTAAAACATCTATAGGCTACATTACTAAAAACCACTGTGAATGCAAACATGGTTTGTGGTTGATGCGAATACAGATACCAGTTTACTATGTGACAAACGTGTCGTTACAGTTACACATTATAGAAAAGGTGAAATAAAGGCACTTACTGTTCGTTTTCCTCTGGAAAGGTGTAGTTATGGCAAAAACAGTACAGACAACGCGTCTAATTTCAATCCCTACTTTTTTTTATGGATAAATATCGCCCTTTCTTAATTTATATCACTTTACGGTGCTGTGTTGGCGTTAGGCACCATTCTGCTAGTTCTGACAAGCTCTCGTGGGGACGATCATCAGCGAATCTGATCTGCCCACATGAACTTTTTCCAAATGTACCGACTCTAGTCACACTTCCGGTTGACGCTTCCGCATTCTCCTGACCGTTGGAGGTGGGACAAAATCCTCTGCCAATGATGACTACACTGCTGTTAGAGATCTGCACAGTATTTATTCATTTAGTTAATACGTTATTAGCGTTTTATTCACCCTTTTGCCTTCTTTAGTAAATAGTTTAACTATTTTAAATGCTGTGACAAATTAATTTTAGCAGAAATATTACCTGTATCATAGAAATAATGGGCTCATATAACAACATTCCTAATAGCAAAAATAGCAAAAGCACATTTTACAAGCAAAACGTTTCACCAAAAACATTGTTAGGTTTTGTTATAAAATCTAAAATTATACTATAAAAAATAATTTGAAAATTGGGTTTCAATCCTTAAAGCAGCTGAACAAAAAATGCCTTAAAACTCTCTAAAAAACTTAAATCATATTGATACCCCCTTAAATTTGAATATATAATTTGCTTTTATGTATTTCAGTATTATTGTATGTGTGTATATAGGTTATATGTGCGTGGTTATGTGTGTGTGTGTGTGTGTGTGTGTGTGTATTATATACACTACCAGTCAAAAGTTTGGACATGGTAAGAAGTTTCATCTGCTCACCAAGGCTACATTTATTTAATTAAAAATACAGTAAAAACAGTAATATTGTGAAATATTATTACAATTTAAAATAACTGTTTTCTGTTTGAATATATTTTATAAAGTAATTTATTCCTTGTTACAATACAGACTGGGCAGAGGCAGTGTCTGTGACATTCCTGTGATCAAAGCTGAATTTTCAGCATCATTACTCCAGTCTTCAGTGTCACATGATCCTTCAGAAATCATTCTAATATGATGATCTGCTGCTCAAGAAACATTTATTGTGTACAATTGTACAAAATATTTGCTTTGATCACATGAATAAATGACTTTATAAAATATATTCAAACAGAAAACAGTTATTTTAAATTGTAATAATATTTCACAATATTACCGTTTTTACTGTATTTTTAATTAAATAAATGCAGCCTTGGTGAGCAGACGGAACTTCTTTTAAAAACATTAAAAATCTTACCGTGTCCAAACTTTTGGCTGGTAGTGTATATTCTCTTTCAATGTATACAACTTGGATTTATTGTTTGTGTTTAACAATGATAACGCCTGTTTCTTATATGAAGAGGTTTAATAAAGGGAAAAAAGAAACAAAAAAGTTCATTAGTTACCTCACCCATAACATTGATCCTGGAGGGCCATGGTCCTGCAAAGTTTAGCTCCAACCCTGAAAAAAACACTCACCTGCCTGTTACTTTAGGAATCCTGAAGACCTTGATTAGCTTTTGGTGTGTTTAATTAGGGTTGGGGCTAAACTCTGCAGGACAATGGCCCTCCAGGATCAACGTTCCCCACCCCTGACCTAAGCCATTGGATGGTAATTAAATAAGATGGTTAAACAAGCTACAGCAGTCTTGTTGTACTGAAAACAGCTTTGACTTACCTATTTGTCTACCTCCTTCTTGTTTCTCTTTTTCTGTGAGCCTAAAAAAACAGTATGTTTTCAATGATAACTTTTTCTGCAGTCTCTACCCCTGTTACTTTCAGATTCACAGCTGTTGAAACCTCCCCCTACATGTCTCTTAAAAGAATGACACCATCCCTCCATCTAAACAAGTTCTTTCTCGTTTGTCTTTCGCACAGGTCATGCGTATTACAATCCAAACACCTCTCTCTGTCTCTCCCCCCCTTTGGATTCTTTAAACATTCTTCAGTCTATGACATCAACCCTGCCTGCCTTTCCTTGTAAGGGCAGAGTGGGTGAGTAAGTGACTGAGAAAGAGAGCCAGAGGGAGAAAGGGAAAGAAAGAGAGAGATAAAGGAGGTTGGGGGTTTATTAGATACAGACACATGGAATGGTTGGCAGGAGACAGAAGGAAAGGGACGGGAACATGCAGTGCTCAGTTAGACGAATCAAACTGACACAAAACCTTGAGCCTCGCTCTAAAATAACACTTACAAATTCAAGTTAGTTTTAATAGTCGTGGTCAACCACTAACTGCTGCACATACTATTTTCCACTGCCGGTTCCAGTTTAATTCAAAGCAAACAGGGTCATCCGAAAGGCATTAAAGGTATAGTTCACCTTAAAAAAAAGTGAACATTCAATCATTATTTATTTAGCCTAATGTCATTAGGTTGACTCATGACTATCGTTCTTCCATACAACACAAAAGAAGTTTAGCACAATGTGTGAGCTGCTCTCTTCCATTCAATGAAAGAGAATGGGGACCAGGGGTTGTCAAGCTGCAAAAGGGACTAAAACACTATAAAGCATCATAATATTAGTCCGTACAATATATGCACTATATTCAGAGATGTCTGAAGCCATATTAGAGCTTTGTCAGCAGAAAATCTTGCCTGACAGCCATGGTCACATTGTGAAATAGAAGTGTGCTTAATTGCAGTATTTATTACAAGGGTAATCCACAATCGTTATCCACAAAATAATCTTAATCCAGGCAAAGGTCAAAACACAGGCAAACAGTCCAAACAATAACAGAATCCAGGGTAGAGGCAGAACAGAAAAATCCATGGGAACAGGCAGAGAATAAAAAAACCAAGAGACATGAAACCAGGGAGAATGCTCAGAAATGCAGTACAAGACTTAGCCATGACTGACAGAGTGAACATGGTTTATATAGGCTGGGACTAACAATGATACACAGCTGTAGACAATCAGTGATGATGAGACCATGCAGAGGATTATGGGGGATGTAGTCCATGTGTGAATGGCAGTGAACAAGAGGGGAATGCCCTCTGTTTGACAACCAGGGCACTCCAGCTGGTGATCTTGACATAGCACCCCCTCAAAGAAGCGGCTTCCAGACGCTCCTAAAAACAAGTCCAGGAGGGAGGTGCAGCAGAGGCGGACCTGGGGGCAGGATGGTGGGCCAGGCACATGTGGTGAAAGAAGTGGAGAAGGAGGTAGTGCAGAAGACCAGGGCAGAGCAGGCAGAGTAAGTAGTCAGGGCGGAACAAGCCAGGCAAGTGGCCAGGGTGAAGCAGGCAGTGCAGGTGGCCAGGACAGAGCAGGCTGAACTGGTGGCTAAAGTGGATCAGGCTGAGCAGAAGACCAAGGTTGAGCAGGCTGGACAGGTGGCCATGGTAGAGCAGATGACTACCACAGCAGATCAGATGGGACTGAACACCCCCACGGCGGAGCAGATCTCTGCAGTCATGTCGAAGCAGGTTGAAATCTCAGGGATGACCTCTGTGGTCGTATCGAGGAAGACTAGAAACTCTGGGATGACCTTTGTGGTCGCATCAAGGCAGACTGGAAACTCAGGGATGACCTCCGTGGTCGCATCAGGACAGACAGGAAACTCTGGGGCAGAAGTGGTTTCTGGAGCAGACTCATGGGCTGGAGTGGGCTCTGGAGCAGACTCATGGGCTGGAGCAGGCTCTGGAGCAGACTCATGGGCTGGAGCAGGCTGTGGAGCAGACTCATAGGCTGGAGTGGGCTCTGGAGCAGACTCATAGGCTGGAGTGGGCTCTGGAGCAGACTCGTGGGCTGGGGTGGGCTCTGGAGTAGACTCTTGGGCTGGAGCAGGCTCTGGAGCGGACTCATGGGCTGGAGAGGGCTCTGGAGCGGACTCATGGGCTGGAGTGGGCTCTGGAGTGGACTCATTGGCTGGAGCAGGCTCAGGAGCGGACTCATGGGCTGGATAGGGCTCTGGAGCAGACTCATGGGCTGGAGCCGTCTCTGGAGCAAACTCATAGGCAGAAGTTGGATCTGGAGTCAACTCATGGACTGGACTGGGTTCATGGGCTGGAGAGCAGTGTGCGGCCTAAACACACAAAATGCCCATCACCGTAACGAGGAATGCTGTTGACAGTGGGACCACCTCTGAGATTCCCAGACTTGACCTCACTGCAGTAACGCCAGTTGCTCACACCGACGTAAGCGGTGTGTCCTCTAAACTGGAAGCCAGTCTCAAATGCCTAGGAATCGCCTTGATAGCTTCAGATGTGACGTTCATGACGACCAGAAACATTGACGTGGCGTCCATAACGGCTGAAGACTCTGGCATGGGGTCCATGTTGACTGAAAGCTCAGGTATGGCGGCCATGTTGTGATCAGGCTCTGGTGTGGAATTATGGGGGATGTAGTCCATATGTAAATGAACAAGAGGGTAGTGCCCTCTGGTGGACAACCAGGGCACTCCAGCTGGTGATCATAACAGTTTTAGTTTACTTAAATACATTTGGCAGTACACCACATTTCAAAGAAAATAGAAATATAAAATTATATACAAAGATGTCACGCAGGGGTGTATAAGCAACTGCAAAAAAAAAGAACAGTTCAACTCAAATAGTCTTTAATCCAAAAGTCCAACGAATACATAGGGGAATCACAGGGAAACACATCCACATAACAACAACACCAAACAATGAACTCAGGAAACACAGGGCTTAAATAACAAGGATAAATAATAAGATAATTAACAGAGCAGGTGAACAGAATCATTGATCAAACACACTGGGAAACTAGGTCAAATGCAGGCAAATAGGAACAAAACCAAAAAACAATGAAACAGAACATAACTAACTATAACCAATACAGTACTTAAGTCCTACTTAAGTGGGACAAAGAATCATTCTAAAGTTTAACTAATTGCATTTTAATATAAATTTAAACTATAATACATTTTTATTTAATTACAATTTAAGTGTCTGAAAACAGCACTGTAAGAAAATCAGTAGAAAAATGGAAAAGGTACTGGTAATTTTTCTGCCAGGATTTTATCAGTTAATTTGAGTAATTTCAGTAAAGTTCCTTTATATTAACATGTATCAATGGCATTGTTGTTGTTTTCTGTTAACCCTGATGAAAACCCTGGTTGAATTAGTGAATCAGCATATAGCCATACTGTTTTAAAAGCAAAAAAAAAAAAACAAGCTAGCCAATCAGAAAATTCTTTCTGTTGAATCTGGTTAAGCTAGTTAAAAGACTGGTAGGGACACCAGCACACTAACATCCCGTCCAAAGCACAACATTTGCTGGTGACTAGCAATACTGAACATTTTAACAGGGAATTTGCTTAGTATACTCAATGTTCATTATAGAGAATACTGCTCATGTAAAGATGTGGCTGTTCTTTGACCACTCTTCAGGAAGGCAATTCCACCCATCCTGCACATCTGTTTGTTTTAATCTCTCTTGCTCTCTCTTTCAGTCTTTTTCTCTCTAACACTCTTTATCCTCCTGAGGCCTATTAATGATTCAGGTGCATTATGTTTTTTCTTTTTTCACACAGTGGCCTGGAAAATATCTGCTGTTCATTCTGACTGCACAACTCTCCATCGCAGACTCTCTTTAGCTTTTAGACACTGAAGGAACTATCAGGGGAACATACAGTATGGCCGTCACTGAAAATCAGTGCTTCAAAACAACAACAACAGGATTTTGTTTCTAGGGAAAAAGCCATCATTAAACACAGTACTTGTTTTGATTCTTCAAATCCCAGTCAACATCCGGTTTGGTTACTTGGTTATGGAGGACAGTAAAATAACAGTTTAAGCCATTTAAA
The DNA here is from genome assembly GCA_037950675.1 of Hypophthalmichthys molitrix. Classification (NCBI taxonomy): domain Eukaryota; kingdom Metazoa; phylum Chordata; class Actinopteri; order Cypriniformes; family Xenocyprididae; genus Hypophthalmichthys; species Hypophthalmichthys molitrix. The sequence goes on along the minus strand of CM075507.1, from coordinate 11,303,178 downwards.
AATAAAAAAGACTGAGTCTTTAAAAAAAACAAAGACATCATGCTTAATGTCTGTAGATTATGAGGTTGGGAGAGGTAAATGTACTGGCTGCTTTCTGCAAGCCTTGGGATCTCTCAGTGTGAAGGTAAGAATGCACAGAAGGATACCCTCTGGCATCAAAGTGGAGCCTGGACTTGAGCCAAGACTTAGCATGGAACAATCCCTCTCCCACCCCCTCCTATGAGTCACAGTGTGCACATACTGTACAGCAAAACTTTAGCATGCACATTCGGTGACATACTCAGCCTAATTTACTGGAAACAGAAGAGTCATATTACTCTTTGGCCTCATTGCACTGCCTTTTCTTTTAGGCAGAGAGACTGTGCATTCAGAAAAACTGTTTTTGTGTGTTCTTTAATAGAAATGTGCATAATCACATAATGTATACAACAAACAAATGTACTTACAATTCCCATCACTCATAGAAAGTAGATGGAAACTTGCTTCACATATCCAAAGTTTACAACAACCAAAATTTACACTTCAGTTTTGCATGCCATGACAAGCTTCATTGTTACTATTGTTCACAGTTCGGGGAATTCCAATCCTCTAATCATAAGTATTAAACTGCACAACCCGTCCCACACTGTGTTATAAACATAATTGATATCTCAAATCCTGCAGCTTGTTGAGGAGTGACATGCCATAACTTTTCTAATGTAAAAAACTTATCACCATAAAAAATACAGTGACAATGTTTCATTTTATTGGGATGGTAAATTAGTGCCTGTATATGAGCTTATAGCTGTAAATTTCATTAAGTGATGTAATGTTATTTTGAAGTCCACTTGAACTACTAAAATATGATTAACTTAAAATGCCACAAATGTTCACTATACGTTGCCTGTCCATAAAACATATCCAATACTTATATATAGATGGTGCACATGCAGGGTCATACACACAAAAACAAAACACTATCAGGGTAACACATAAAATAATGCAGTAAACAGTAACTAAATAACAGAAAATGAAACGCCCTAATGTACATAATTTGTTATAATAATGAGAAGAAACAAAATTATTTACACTTTATGCCAAAAAGGTTCCAAATATGGAGAAATGTCTTAAATGATTACATCATACTTTCAGGGGTTTAATGGGCTATTTAATTTTTATAATATTTAATTCATAAAATGTAATTAAAATTAAAAAATTATTGAAGCAAAATTAATTAATTAAATCTACATCCATATATTGATCCAATGATGGGAATCCCTATATTATATAACCTTTTCTTAAAAGTGTAGAATGCAATGTTAAACCATTTACAGTTTTTCGCTGTATATCGTACAGTTAACCAATCTGGTTTTTACTGGTCTTTTTTTGTTTGTTTTTTTTGCAGAGGATTTATCCAAATAACAAACTGCAGATTTATCCAAAGGAACTTACCATGCATGTAAAGTATTTTATTAGTAGGAATGTCACCTGGGAATCAAACCCATAACCTTGTTGCTAATGCCATGCTCAACTAGTTAAGCTATTGGAAAAGTAATTGGATTTCAATTGGTATTTATGATTTTCTTCTAATGGACAATAAAATGAATACATAAATAACATTAAATTGAGAGACGTACCCAAGCCATATCTTGCACAATATCTTAGAGACTTGTACAACATGTTCCTGGATCAACATCTTTGTTGATCCTGGAACAACATTCCAATCAACCAATCAGATTTGAGGGACAAATTTTTTTTGCATGTTTTTGTTATTGTTTTATTTATTTATTTTGAATGCAACTTAATATTTCTTTACAATATAATTGATGTTTTACAGCTTGAGACTGTGTGTTCTTGTGTTGCCACCAGCCAATCAGCATCAGGACATCATTTTTGTTCAGTTCCATTGTCATTAGTCACATGGCATCTAAGATTCAGCTGACAGATAACAGATAGGGATAGCTCTCTACGGTATAATAGACCTCCTTGAGTTGACATATTGCTGCTTTAAATCATAGTTAAACATGGTTGTATTACCATCACTGTCCACCAGATGCCAGCACACAGTCTCTGCTTAAAGTTCAGTTTTTTCACTAGGAGAAGAAGAAACAGAAAAGAAAGATGTAAAGTGGTTTTGCCGTAGGGAAAGTTAAAAGTAAAACAGATACACCACAGGAAATGTTTGATGGACAACAACGTTTAGATTATGGACAGTTGACATGTCTTATACATGAAGTAGTTCGGACAGATACATGGAAGTGATGATGATGAACAGATAGACAGGAGACTAGACAAGAAGGAAGGGAATGTAGGTTAACTTGAAGAGAGAGGGAACATCTAAATTATAAAGGAGGGATGGGAGCTCTTTGAGCATTCCAAGTAAGTGACACAGAGACACCAATTTAAAACAGGATTCAAAAAGACTACCTTTGAATATGTCCTCACGATTAGGTCAAATAATGAGTCAAACTTCATCTGTAGGGTGCATATATCCGTTGGGCCCATCTAAAACACAAGATTTTACCTTTATCCAGTATGGGGATTTGCTTTGCATGTATGTTTACATGTGCACGAGTTTGATAAATGACATATCCATCATGCTAATCACAGCTGTCTAAATCTAGCATGCACCTCGTGCTTCAGAATGCTATGTTATCCACAGCTGTGTGCTTGTGTGTGAGGATCAGTATGCCCACCGCTAAAGATATAAATCAGTGCCCTAGAGTTGCCTATGTACTGTATCAAACCAGCCTCCTCCTTTGCTCACTTTCAAAGTAAGTAGAATTGAATGAGCACTGTCGAAGAGAGCCTTCAAAAAGACAACAAATGCGTATCGATCCAGAGACCCCTTTCCATTTGCTTTCCTGTGTGCACATGTGCGTGAGAAAGAAAATTGAGGTTATAGGGTTCAGAGTCCTACATTATTACGTGCAAAGGTGTGTACATGCGAGAGAGATGACAGGTGGTCCTAATTATCTCAGTCTCATTATCCAACCACATTTGTGTTAAGACCCAAGTACAACAGAGTTCACAGAAAGATCACTCACAGGGCAGCAACACTCCACACTGAGGTAATAACCACCCTGTTGTGTATTCCACATCCTCGTCTAATTAAGGGACATTCAGTTTGTTGTACAATTGCTTGTCATATTCAAGAGCTGGGAATACTCAACCATGCGGTTTGTTCTCGATCTTGGGCTTATAAATGTTGTGAACTGAACACAGTGAATGCTGTGAGAGTATCATCCTGGCTCTATTTTTCAGTTGTGGCTAAATAATAAATGTGAATGGGATTATTAAAGTTGGCATGAAATGAAAATTCGCCCCAACCTTTACAATTTTGTAAATTTATTGTGAATGATTCATCCATGTATATCTGTTTAGCTCAATAACTCTATATTTCTGTCTGCTAACGTATGCCGGACTTCATTTAGTCCACAATAAACCTTTGCCCTAAATTGACTGCAAGCTCGCATTAAACCTGCTGTCGTAATTTTTTTTGGTTACAAATAATCCAAAATAAATTTTTGTGCATGTACATAATCAGGCAGTGTTTAAAACTATCCACTTACCTTAGCCCGATTCACAACAGTAAGCTTGTAATAAAGTTTTATAATTTGGGTGGTACTGGAAGGTTTTCGCGGGAAATTCGAGCATGTCGCTGTTTGTCTTTGCATCATTACAGCACATCTGTAAACAAAGAATGAGTCCCAGCTAGTACACTACATCACATGTGAGGCGGATCATTTATAGCCTTTTCTTACAGCAGCTGCATTGTATGGTACGGATTGTATGGTATGACAAATTAACGTTAGAAATGAGACTGTACAGAAATTGAAATCTACAGGTAACGCTGATACACACTAAATACACACAGTCACTCAGTGCTGATGTTGTTAACATTAAACATTTGAGAACAAAATATAACAATAATAATAATTTGCACGGTTTGACGTGATATGAGCTAAGCGATCATTAGATTTAATCATCATTGGCAGCGCGATTTACTGTAATGCTTTTTTTTCCTCAGTCAGAACAAAAGTGGCAGACATGTTACTTACTTGTTCAGATGACATTTTCTGGTAAAAATTCCTATTTTGTTCATGCTTCCAAGACTACAATCTGTGATTCTGAAGTACAGTATCCACACCGATGTGGTGATTGACTGCAAACATTAGATTAATTCGCAATTACAGGTTTCAAACAGAGATGGCGACAAAGAGGCAACATTACGGACTGCAGCTTTAAGATCTCCCTCCATCCATTCAACAACCGAAGAATTGAAACAAGTCCCTGCCCTACATTTTTTTTATTTTATTTTCCATAATCTGTTTCGCTCGGATGTAATAAGAAAGAAATGATCTGTCGCTACTTCTGTTACATCACAACTTTAAAGGTTAACTGTAATATAGATTATCAAAAAAAGATCATATGAATTACTTTTTGTCTACTACTTTTCTTGTTGGTGCCAGTCTATGAAGACAAGGCCATGTGAGGTATAATATGATGAGGCTATATATAGTTGAGTACACCAGTTTTGAACCTGGGTCCCTGAGAGCCAGCTCAGTGGAAAAACCCACTGCACTACTCTGAGACAAGCTTGTTTTTTTAAAAAGTTAATTGCAAGATATATACATTTACACACACACTCCATTCAAATACAATACAAGTCCTGACACAAAAAACAGATAAGAGTGGACTATTACCAGCTTGAGCAATGATGGTGTTATGTGACTGGTGTTTTTTTTTTTTTTTTTTGGCCATTTCTGCCATTTTTGGAGGGTAAGATGGAAACAAACTTGGGTTGCACATACACAAGCACTCCCATTTCCATTTATTCATTGGCAGATACTTTTATCCAAAGTGACTTAGAAGACAGCATACAGTAAGTGATTCATCCAAAGAGGCAGTAACATGAGATGTGCTGCTATACAAATTCCTAGATTAGTCAGAGAAGTACAGGCTAGAGTAGAGATGAAAGTGAGACATTAAGTTGAATAAATAGTTTGAGTTTTTCTATTTCTAAGCATCAGTCTCTTGAACTTGATATGAGAGGAAACTGGCAGTCTCTGGAGCAAGACAAAGAGAGGTGTAATATGCACTCTCATTGGCTCATTGAAGACCAAATGCGCCTCTGTTCTCTGCATCATTTGCTGAGATTTGATTGTGCATGACGGAAGGCTAGTTAGAAGAGCACTGCAGTTAACCAGTCTAGAGATTACAAGACCCTGGACAAAGTGCTATGCAGCATGCTTCGATAGGAATGGCCAGATCTTCCTGTTGTTGAACAATGCAAATCTGTATGACCTGGCTGTCTTCGCAGTGTGCTCTGTAAAGTTCAGGTGTCCTGAATGGCATTATTGTACATGAGCCTAGCTGAATGGTGAAACTGTGTTGCATTGCTAAACTGACTGACAAGAGTACTCTGTCTTTGGTAGATTGAATCGATCATTTAGGCCAAACTGTCTACCAGGCAGGCTGATATCCATGCAGCTATGTGGGGTTGTCAGCATGGAACGAGAAGTGCAGCTCTGTGTTATTTCTGTAACAGCTGTAGGAAAAAATATGTACCAGGATAATAAGTCCCAGCAATGCTGTTTATATTGAAAAGAGAAGAGGTCCTGGGAGCGAACCCTGGGGTACTCTGGTTACAGGTTGATGTGACTTAGACACTACTCACCTCCAAGACACCCAAATCAACACTATAAGATCAAAATGATATGACACCCTTACCTAATTTGGCAATTCCAGTAATTTCAGTGAAAACAAATCTTGATCAAATGCCATTCTAGAGAACTGAGTGCTTTTAAATTTATTGCGTCAGCTTGTGTTGGGCCTTTTGTGTTCCAAAATAGCAGCCCACTGTGCAACTGGGTCCATAAAATAAATGGTTTACTATGTCTGATGTGGAAAAACGTGATTGGCCTGCAAAAAACCCAGACCTGAGCCTGTATTGAAGACCTTCGGAATTAATTGGAACAGCCAACTTCAATGTCTGACCTCACTGATGCTCTTGTATCTTGTTGAACATTTAATTTCAAAAGCATGGCGAAAAGCATTAATCCATCCCTTTCGCTGCTATAACAGCTTCCACTCCTCTGGGAAGGATTTCTACACCATGTTGGAACATGGTGGCTGTCGGGACTTGCTCCCATTCAGACACGAAAGCATCAGGGAGGTCAGGCACTATTGTCGAGCGATGTGGTTTGGCTCGCAGTCTGCAGTAAAATTAATTCCATAGGTGTGTCAGGTCAAGTTCTTCCACACTGGACTCAGTAAACTTTTTCAATATGGATCTCACTTGTGAATTAAATGGACCCTGTTGCAAAACTTTGAAATCACACACTTACATAATGATATTGTTGTTTAAAGATGTCCTCATCCAAATGAATCAAATTTAACTTAATCAAACTTCAAAGGGGGTGTCCGCATATTTTTGGCTATGCAGTTCTGTGCAATGTCTGCTGGGCCACATCACTGACTAAGACTGGTTTTAAGAATATGGATAAGATCCTACTTTAATAAGAATAAAGTATAGCTATATTATGAGTTCATGGTTCTGTGTACATTTGAATTGAAATTGGTTTGCTCATCCTTAAAATGGGCCGTTGGGTGGCCATGTTAGCATGAGATTACACATAGTGTGGGTCTCCCGCTCTCTGCCCTGAGCTCCTTCCTTTTCTGTGCTCTGACAGAGAACAGACATTAATCATAGCACACTGAGAGATTGTATGTGTGTTAGGGTACTGACATATTGTATGTTTGTAGACGGGCACTAGGAAATTTGGAAAGAATACTAGCAGATAACACTAGCAGATAAGCAGATAATGGGGACTGTTGGCTGGATCCCAAAATGTTGTTAATTTTGTTTTTGTTTTTTTACTATCCTTATAGATTGATGCCTTATAGGTCAGTGTGTACTCTCCTAGACCTGTGTGGTGAAGGTTGTAAATCTGTGTCGTGTTAACATTTCCCTTTTTATGAGTGTCATTCACAGTGTCAAGCGAACATGCACTACATAACACACGTGAAACAAACGTTTGTTGTTTTGTCATGGTAGGGACATCCCATTAGTTTGGTTATCTATTTTTTCAACACTTTACAATAATTACCCAAAAATGAAAATTCTGTCATTAATTTCTCACTCTCATGTTGTTCCACACCCGTAAAACCTTTGTTCAACTTCGGAACACAAATTAAGATATTTTTGATAAAATCCGATGGCTCAATGAGGCCTCCATTTACAGCAATTTACACTTTCAGTGCCCAGAAAGCTACTAAAGACATATTTAAAACAGTTCATGTGACTACAGTAGTTCAACCTTAATGTTATGAAGCGACGAGAATACTTTTTGTGTGCCAAAAAAACAAAATAACGACAACAATATCTAGTGATGGGCGATTTCAAAACACTGCTTCATGAAGCTTCGAAGCTTTACGAATCTTTTGTTTTGAATCAGTGGTTCAGAGCGTGTATCAAACTACCTAAGTCACGTGATTTCAGTAAATGAGGCTTCGTTACGTCATAAGTGTTTCGAAATTTCAATGGTGTGACTTTGGCAGTTTGATACACGCTCCGAACTACTGATTCAAAACAAAAGATTCATAAAGCTTCGAAGCTTCATGACGCAGTGTTTGGAAATCGCCCATCACTAGATATTGCTGAATAAAGTCGTTATTTTGCTTTTTTGGCACACAAAAAGTATTCTCGTCGCTTCATAACATTAAGGTTGAACCACTTTAGTCACATGAACTGTTTTATATACGTCTTTAGTAGATTTCTGGGCATTGAAAGTGTAATGACAGAATTTTCATTTTTGGGTGAATTAACCCTTTAACATATCAAGCTGTATAAATTTATATTAAACTATATGTATTGTGAACAAAAACAAATTAACAATAAACAATATTTATTTTAATATTTATTCATTATTAATCACATTGATCATTAACTAGTTAATATTGTTTTATAATATTTATTAATTAATGTTTACTTAGATTAACAAATGCTGTAAAAATGTGTTCATTGTCAGTTCATAACTAATGTTAATGATTTAAAGCTACTGTAAAATGGCACGATTTTCATTAAGAAATTATTTTACATTGTAGATATGTTTATTATTTTAGATTTTTAGATATGTTAATTAATTTGTTTTCTTATTCTTGAGGGGCATTTGGTCCTCACAATGTATTTCAAATCTGACACACACACACACACAGAGAGAGAGAGAGAGAGAATTTGAAGAGATCCTGCTTTCACAGTCTAGCAATTAACATATATTATTGTCTACAGATCCAATAGAAAATTCTAATTAATTCGATCAGGACAAATTCATTGGCTCATACAATAGGGCATGCTGATTTTCAAAGCCATACTGCATCACATTAGAACACACACACACAGATAGTATGAGAGATGATAATCTATAAATAGCCAGGGCACAGTCAACTCTCCAGGATTGGGTAGATTACAGCTGGACTGCTGCGTCTAGCCGTCTTTTTGTGTACATACAGAATTAACCATCCCCCTCCCTCCTTCCATCTCTCTCTCTCTCTCTCTCTCACTCTATCTCTGCCTAAATTTCCTCTTATGCCTCAACTCCCTCCCCCACCTCTCATTCTCTCCTCCTTTGCCCCTTTCTCTTACTCTCTTCTACTTTGTCTCATTGTTTCACTTTAACGACGAGATGAGTAAATTGGTATTCAAACAGTTCTGTTTGAAATCCTCAATCCCTCCATCTCTCCCTGGCTGAACTCAAGGAAAAAAGGATTGACCCTCCCTATTTTATACCCAGTCTGCATCACTGAGCTTATGACAAATACAGCCCAGTACATGTATTATACATGAGAAAGAGAGAAGCAAAGATAAAGACATCACCTCATGGTAATTAAACGAATATGCCGGTCAGGATGGAAAGAAGGACAGGAAAAAGCAGAGCGAAAGAGATAGAGTGGGCGGCGGTGATCTCCAGATAACAAAGCCACTCCTCCTGTGTGTGTTTTTGCCACCAAGACAGAGGGAGGGACCAGAATGAACAGAATGACAGGAGAGAGAGAGCGCTTTCAAGTTTTGAGAGCCTTACAGGAATATCCTGTGGCGAGATCTCATGATTTTCCAGTATTGTGGTAATGAGTGTTTGTGCGAGTTTGGTTCAGTGGTCAGGGAAAGAAAGAGAGACATCTGTACTGCATTGTGAGAGCTCTGGTAATACAAGCCGAGAGAATCCCAGCCACGCAGGAGAGCACAGTTGCGGCAATAACAATAATACATACAAATAAAAAAAACTTTCTTCGCATTTCCAGTTCTCTGTGTTTACTAATACACCTAAATAAAATGTTTACACATTTTCCAAACCTAATTAATTGAATAAAATGATTATGATACCTATAATCTGTGATTGTAACTATATCAGTGTCATAATAAGTGATAATATTGTTCATTCTCGATACATTGACTCACAGGCTAAAAGGTAAAACTGCACAGACAGAGAGAGAATGAGAGGAGGAGGAGAGAGAGAGAGGGAGGGAGGGAGCAGCATGAGTGGAGAGAATCAGCAGCCAGAAAAGAGAAAGGAGAGAGAGGAGGAGAGAATGTATGGTGAAAGGCTGGCGCTTCCTTGCTTGTATCCAGGGCCTTTGTGAATAAACCATGGGATGTATCGGCTCCCGAACCCTCAGTAAGACCCTCTTCTTTTCTTCTACTTTCTGGCAGGGTGCACGTGAACGGGTGTATCAAGTGTGAGGGGTAATTATCGTGCCGGGAAGGGGGTTGCTGATGTGTGGCTGGCGATTTTCACTGCACGTTTAAGATGTGTGAAACAAATTTGGTGGAGGGAAACGTCAAACATCCAAGCTGTCACATTGTGCGTTCACTGGCGTGAGTGGGCTTGCATGTGTGTTTGTGTGTGATGATTCCAACCCACATCTCTTGATTTATGCTACTGCAAGGTCTCTGTGTGTGGGAGGCAGAGATGATAGAGGGATGAAATGCAGTGATAGAGCTTGTTTACGGCGATTGCAGAGTGAAATTTCTATTGTTGGAGACGCTCTTGTGGTATCGTGTTGCACGTTGAAATCAGCTGGAAAGTGAGAGGGAGAGATAGGAAACATGCTGAATTTCATTGCAGTGAGAGGGAGATGGAGGGAGGGGTGGTACATGCAGGAGAACCGAGAGAAATGTGTGAGGGAGAAGAGGGAATCAGGTTGGGACCATCCTGAATCCAAAACACACTTGACGAGTAAGTCAGAATTATCAGTCCTAGCTCAATTGGTGGTACGTTAAAGGGGTAGTTTACAAAGAAATTACAATTCTGTCATCATTTACTAACCCTTGTGTCGTTCCATAACATAAAAGAAGGTATTTTGAGAAATATCTTAAATACTTGTTTTTTTGTCCATTCAATGGAAGTCAACTGTTACCAAAACTGTTTGGCTTCAAAATATCTTCTTTTGTGTTCTGCAGAAGACAGAAAGTCATACAGGTTTTGAACAACATGAGGGTGAGTAAATGATGACAGAATTTTCATTTTTGGATAAACTATCCCTTTAAATACAGTTTAAAGTCAAATATAATCTTATTTAGAAAGAAATAAAGTACTTTAAAAATACATTAGGGGATTCTTGAGGAGAATGGTTGGTAAATGTTGGCTTGACATTATTAGAATCATTTATTTTCCACTTAGTATTTCCTACAGCCTGCAATAAATATGCTTTTAAACCAGATCACAGCATTGATTCTGTGCTTTTCCTTAAAAGGTTTGTGGCATCAGATTCTATATTCTATTGGTCTAATAGTAAATGTTTCAACAGCAACCATCCGTTTTTTGCTATCCAAGAAATATGATCTAATATATGCTTATGACCTCAACTTTAATTGTTGTTATGTAAGTTTTTTACTAATACTTTTACTTGGTCAGACTTATTGATGAGAGAAGGTGAGCAATGTAGCAGCTAAATTCTTCCTAAATTTGTTTAAAAGTTTACATTAGAGAATATGAAAATATATATAGCTTACATTAGAGAATATGAAAATGCATTTTATATATATATATACATTTATTTATTTATTTTTGTATTTTTCCAGTTCCTTTTAATGTGGGTACACACAAGATAACACTCATAACTATGTTGTTTATGAATAAACTGAGTATTAATATTATTGTACATTTAATTTATAATATTTTAGAATATTTTAGAATATTAATAATATTGTATAATATCAATTGATTATTAAGGATAATGATTAATGATATCCATTTAAGTAAGCAATAAGGTACGAGAGGCTGTGCTGTATGGTGAATAAGTCACGGCTGAATGACGTTGTTAGGCTTCACGTCCTGCCTAACAATGCCCTTCAGCCGTGACTTATTCACGATACAGCACCAGCCTCTCGTACTTTATTGCTTTTATAAAACGGTTACCACACAATACAAATATTAAAGCCAAAATATATATGTATCAATGCAACTTTCATGAAGTAAAATCACTAAAAGCCTTCCTTCCGTCAGAAAAAATAGTCCCTGACCGTGAACAGCAACAGAAGTTACATTATTATGCCATTAGATGGCGGCAAAGACTGTCTTTATGAGTGTGTCACTCAGAAGCGAAGACTTTTACATTGACAAGACTGAATTGTTGTGAACACGGAACAAAACACAACTGACAAATGCTTTGAGCTGTCAGACATGGGAAAACCCCTTAACTGTTAAAAGGACAAGATAATACATCGGACATTTAAGCAGATTTTTTATTATGAACATAGGACTGACCTGAAGGAAAATGCTAAATCTAAATGCTACCTGCTCACTCGATCATTTTCTCACAATACTCTTCTACATAATACAGTAAGCATCAATTAAAAATATCAATTGAGAACATACAGTTTACATTGCTAGGAGTGGTTGCTAAGGGTGTTCTGTAGTGATACACAGAACCTTTGGGTAAAGCGATCATAGCCGTGTTTTATCGTGAATAAAACACAGCTATTGACCAATCAGAATCAAGGACAGGAACTAACCGTTTTATAATCTGATTTAAAAGTAACATATTTCCTAGATGTTGACGAAGGGGTACTTGAGCATTAATGATGGAGCTGTGGTTAGGAAACACTGCTTTAGACACTTTTTGACACAGTTTGAGTTTCAGATGCATTGTATCATGAGAAGTGGTGCAGAACAAACTAATTTTGTCCCAGAACAGTCATGCACATGTTCAACATCAGCACTAAAGCACATTAAACCTCAGATGCAGAAACTGTGTCAAACTTCTCTTGCTGGGCCACCTGCCTCACACCCATGCAGAGAGAAGGAAAGAGAGCGAGAGAGAGAGGCAGGGGGAGGAACGGAAGAGAGGTGGGAGGGTTTGATAAATAGTGTTTATAACGCAGCGCAGCACTAAAATGGAGGTCAACACGCTGTGCGGGAACGGTACATATTCTGTTTTGAGGTACATAATCAAGAGCCGGAATCAATTCAGTCGCACTACTTATGACATACTGTGAGCCTCATTTAAATATGTATTTCTGTACTGTTACATAAAAATGCTTTTTTCCACAAACATTAATGGGTCTAAGGTTGCAAAAGAGGCTTCTGCATTAAATTTCACTAAAAATCATAATCTAAACAACAAATCGGTCATCATAACTTTTAAAATAAAATAACGAATAAAAATATTATACACACACAGTTATGTCACAATGCCTTCACATACACAGTCAGTTATCTTAAATAAACGTTAAAATAGTTGGGAGAAACACAGATGTGCATCAATATATTGGAGCCATTGGTCTTAAGTGACAGCAGCCTAATATACAGTATCTGCTGCAGTCTTGTTAATGTTAATCAAACAACAAAAGACAAAGATAAATTAATTCACTGCTCTTGGCTGAATAACTTTTGCAGCTTTAAAAAAGATCAATGTATATTAATTCATACGATGAAGTGTTTTATTTTACATTTGATTTTTCAATTGAATCTATACTAAATACTTAAAACACCTAAAACATTAACATAAAACACTTTTTATTTCACTTGTATTTTTGACCTGCTGTTTATCATTTGTTTCTTCTGTCATGTATGACTATTGTATATTCAGTGTCATACATAATATGGTAAATGTGGTATCCTAATTATTAAAAAACATTGCAAATTTTCTGCAAAATTCTGGAAAAATCAGTCATTTTAATGGCAAGGAAAAAAAGGATAAATCCTGGTGGGATTGACTGTATAAAACAGGGAAATTACAGTTTATGGAAAGAATTCTGGGTCTAATTACACTTGGACACCTGGACAAAAGTTCAAAATCGAGTACTCTTTGGCCAGAAATATGTCACATGTGTGTATGTCAGTTAAAGGTGAAGTATTTTTTCTTTTTTCAGTGTTAAAATACTTCATCTTGTCCTGGCTTAATATGCTGACTTTACATTAACTAGCCTGAAACAACAACACCCGAATCATGTGCTCAAGACACAACATGGAGTATGAGTATCCGGATCCCGACACTGAACCAAAAACCACTCAAAGCCGGAAACACATACAAAGACAAGACAGTAGAAGTCATGAGTGTCAGGATTCTGTCACCAAACTAAGAATCAAGACCAACCAAACTGATAGGACCCTGACAAGAAGTAGTAAACAGTATGCAGTATTTGAGTAGGGGCATTTCCTCAGAGGAAGCAAGGGATGTAGTGTTTCCTAAAACAACTGGATGAGAAAAAAATCTACATTAAGTGAATAAATAACTTGTTTTTCCTAAAGAAACACTGTCCAACAGCGACACCACAGCAGGAGTCTGCGTCTTTCTTGCCTCCCCTGATCCCATTGATTTTAACAGACCCCCTAAAATGTGCGTAGGTTTGATGGGGGGTAAGAATGAATGGGGGAAAGTCACTTGAGACGATGCAATGCCTCCATCGTGCTATGATTGGATGTGATTGGTTATGGTTGGTTTGTGCAATAAATCTAAAAAAAACATCAGTTCACAAATAAAATATATTGTTTAAATTGTTACTGCCTTTAGTTATTGTTTTGGAATAAATGTAAAAATACTTAAAAACACTAACTTCATGAGATTTATACTTGGTTTTAATAAACATTTTAAAACATTGTTAATATATATATATCTAAAACATAGAATTTTTATGTAATGTAAATTAATGTTTATTTAACCAGAAAAATATACAGTATATATATAAACACATAAAATATATATAAACACACATTTAAATAACTGTAAGGACTTTGCCTCCTCATTTTAGAACACTACATGAATGTTTACACAGGGACTGTAGTAATAATGAGGTAAAATCTGAACAGAGTCAACAGAGTGTGTGGCTCTTCATACACAATTACTGGGTAGAGTAAAGCAGACAGTATAGTATGAAACATCATCATCTGTATCAGTGAGTTTCTGGGTGTTTACCACTTTCTCTGTCCAGCTCTATAGCCCAATATCGATTTGTAAAGTGAAGCCTTGTGATATGAAGCCAGTGGACGCCATAAAAGACTGGATACACTCTCATCCTGGATCCTGCTGAGATCACTGTAGTAAATGATTCAAAACAAACAAGCAAATACAGCTTAGTACTGTGATAATGCAAATAATGCAAATAATGGGCTTATGAGCTGCCTTGAAAAGAAATGCTTTTTTTTTTTGCATCCATTATCACAGTTTCATCACAAAGGCTCAAAAGCAACAATCACTATTCATCATGGTACCAATAAATTAGGTTTTCATTTATTTCTAAGATATGTGATCACAAAAAAAAAAAAAACATTGTCCTGGGTGCTTATTGATTTCATCATTTAATAGCACAGCAGTATTTCAAACATGCAATTATCTTTATAACAGAGAGCAATAACTTTTCATTACTTTGAAAGCTTGTTTAATGGCCGTTTTTGCATTAGTTTCTGCATCAACTCTGGCTCTAGTTTATTGTTATGCCTAAAATCACTCGACAGTATGTCTGTCTCACGGTTACATTAGTTTCTTTGTGTTTTACTTTGGCTTCCCCCGTTTCTGTTCGCCTCTTCTTATTTCTTTTGTTTCTATGGACACTGACTATGTTATACACCTGTTTTGAATTCTGTTCATTAGCTTTCTTGTGTATTTAAGTCCTTAGTTTCCTCTGTTCATTGTTCCGTGTTATCTTTGTATTACGTGGTTGTTATTTATATTATTACTGGCGTTCTTCTACGTGGTCCCTTTGTGGATTTATTATTAAAGACTTTTCTTGAATCTCCATCATCTTGCACTCAATACTACATCCACAACACGTTACAGAACATGGCACCCCACAACAAAACTTTAAATGGACTTACCAGCAGTCCGCCTGCTCTGCCTAGAGCAGGAGCAGCGTAACCTCGAGGACCACACGAGGGACTTAGACCTGGCATGCTTCACCCACAACCCAGATCACTCACTTTGTGTCTTCTACTTCACCAGCCTCAGCGAGCGATCCAAGGCACGCCTGCCTGGTGATGGTCCTCGGGGGAATTTTACCGCATTTGTGGAGTGGGTGCTGGTGAGCAACATATCTCCGTTACCATCTGCCCCACTGAGGAGGACATCACCAGCCCCACTCCAGACCCGGAGCCCAGCCAGACTTCAGCCACGCCCACCACAGGCCGAGGACATAAAACCGCCATGAAGACAGCGCCGGAGCCGAATACTGACCCCATCTTCGTCCCACATAGTTTCTGACCAGGTGTGTGAGCCGACAACACTGTCCTGTGAGGAGGGCATTTTAGTGGAGTACAAAGGGCATGGGATGGAGCCTCGCCCTATACTCCCACCGCTGAGGATGAGCTACATTTGGCTTCTGGGAATTATATTGAGGATTTGGAAGAGGATATTCCCCTAAGTCTCCCGTTGCAGATTGTCCTGCATCTCTGCTGGTCCCGCCCAGCTCCAAGTCTCCTGCTGGTCCAGCCTAGCTCCAAGTCTCCTGCGTCGCTGCTTGTCCCGCCCAGCTCCAAGTCTCCTGCATGTCCGCTGGTCCCGCCCAGCTCCAAGTCTCCTGCATGTCCGCTGGTCCCGCCCAGCTCCAAGACTCCTGCGTCTCTGCTTGTCCCACCCAGCTTCAAGTCTCTTGTGTCTCTGGTGGTCCTGCCCAGCTCCAAGTCTCCTATGTCTCTGATGATCCCACCCAGCCTCCCTCTCCCACTTCCTCTACCAAAGACAGCCAGTCTTTCGGCCCTGGCTCTGCTAGCTCTGTTGACTCAACTCTGCTGCATGGATCTGCCTCTGGTCTTTCAGTCTCCAGCTCCTCCTTGGCAAAAGGATCCCTTGGCTCCATCTCCAGGCGCCGAGTTCATCACTCCACCTCGGGCCATCAACTAGTCAGCTCCACTTTGGCTCCTCCCTCTCTTGGCTTCACCTTGGACCGTTGTCCTCACGGGGCTCCCTTGTCTCTCCGGCTACACCTTGGTCAGTCAACGCTCTGTCCATTACGCCATTGACTTCCAGGCCTTTAACTGCACTTCGTTCCTCCACCCCTTTAGCTATGTCTTCCCTCCAGCTTGGTCCCCAGTCCCTCTGGCTTCGCATCAGTCCTCTAGCACCAGGGCTCCACCTCAGAAGCTCCTTGTTGTGGCTTACCGATCAATCACTTGCTCCCATCAGCTTTTTGGCTCTGCCTCCACCTCCATTAGCTCTGTCTCTGTCTGTCATCCCCCTGGCTCCGTCTGCCAAGTCTCCACCATAACTCCTTCTTCCCTCGACTCCACCATGGGCCTGGCTGTCTTTTGGGTCACATGCATCCTTCCTCTGTCATCGCCTCCCTGGCTCCTCCCTCCATCATCTCCGCATTTCCCTCTGCCAGCCCCTCCTTGGTTTCATCCTTCACCAGCTCCATATCCTCCACTGGAACCCCCTCTGTACTCTGTTGAACTATTATCAGCAGCACGAGGACACGCCTTCCAGGAGTTTGTTTCTATAGACACTGATTATGATTCCTTGTTTATTTCTATGGACACTGATTATGTTATGCACCTGTTTCAAATTCCGTTCTTTAGGCTCCTTGTGTATTTAAGTCCTTAGTTTCCTCTGTTTATTGTTCTGTGTTGTCTTTGTATTACATGGTTGTTTTTTATAATATTCTTGGTGTTCTTCTACGTGTTCCCTTTGTGGATTTATTATTAAAGACTGTTTCTGGAATCTCCATCGCCATGCTCTCATTACTACAGCCACAACATATTACAGTCTGGTTTGTTCTTTGGCATCAAATAAGTGTGCTTTCTACAATATCTGCTAAATAATTCTGCCTATCCTCAGTTGTGACCCAGATGTCAGACCGTAAGGCTGGAATCACACTGGAAAGGTGCTTTATAAAACAACCGAATCAGGCTGAAAAAACACATTCCTCCCTCTGTGAAATAACTCACTCTGATACTCAAAATCTTTTAGTCAAAAGCCATTTAAGTTATTGCCAAAAAGTGAAATCGCATAGTAAAATCGTATTGCATGCTACACGATAGTTAGAGACACTTGATTTTCCATCTTGAATCAAAGGCATGGGAATTCTTCTCAATTTCTATTTGCACTATGGATGATTTTAGGGTAAACATGAATGAAATTATATTATTGAATGAGCGAACAATGTTTAAAGTTCACTAAGGCCAAAAATAATTATTTATATTTTGAGGTCAGGTCATCCCTCCATGTTTGTCATGTCCAAGAGTAAAGAAAAGAAGGTCTGGCTACAAATGTTACTTACTTTTTAAGACTATTTTTGTCTTGTATGACTTTCTTCTTAAGCTGCAGCAAAAGCACTGGAGTTCTGATGATTTGTGTTACCTGCTCAGATTGTTAAGTTAGAGTTAAAACAGTAGGTAGCACATTTTGACAAGGAAAAATGCTACGTATCAGATTGTGCTGTCTAGTTTCAGGAAACCATTCAGGCTCGGAGTCAGCATGGAGAGTACCCCCATAAGTACATAGAGACCTATCATAAACTACAGGAAAGTTGCTGACCGCTAAAATTAACTTCTGCACTACAGGATAGTGACAGATCATATGCGCTCCCTTGACTTTACTCCTACTGGCTGTCGCTCCCGAAAGTTGCTCCTCATTTGCATAAAGTTAAACATATAGTATCTCAACTTTGTCACATCGCTGGACACGCTATCATCCTGTCTCCAACTGTCACTGTCACTTGTGTTGCCTGAAATCACCAGCTCTCCATTTAAATGAATGGAATCATGTCGCTTTGTCACTGTGTGATGCTGGTAGTGTAGTGTAGTGTAGTGTAGTAGTGCACCATCAAAGTGACTGAGAAACATAATTCGCAACCAATTTTACTTCTGTAATAAGGAGTGAAACTGGGTATTTAGCAAGAAATAATGAGTGGGGCTTGGTTTTATTCATGAGGAACTGATTCAGAATCAATTCAGAGTTAGAATGTGGATTTGATAAAGCGGTACTTTGGCTCTTGGTTCAGACAAAAATGAAAATTCTGTCATCATTTACTTACCCTCGTTATTTTGAACAAATAAGATTGGAACCCATGTGCAAGTGACATCAGTGGACAAGGAGTTTTTTCAGAGGAAGGTGTATCAATGAATCACACAATAATATTAAGAAAATAAATCATGTTAACTTAAACATGCACAAAAACTTGTACATATATCTTAAACAAAACGTGGAAACAATTAGCTACATTAACAAAAATTCCTTTATACATTACCAATTTAAACAACAGAAGCCTGCACAGAACTAGTACGTTTTAACCACATTAGATGATACCTGAGACTTTAATGGATGAGCAGGGCTGAGTGAGTGAGGCCTGTTGTGCATCTGGCAGGTAAGCTCAGCAGTTTCTGAACTCAGTGCAGCATGCCGTGGGCTTTGGCATGAGTCCGCAGCAAGAGCTTCATAATGATCCCCTTGCTGCTGTGTCTCCAGCTGCCTGACTCAGCAAATAATAAAGCAAATAACACACGCACACATTCAAAACTCAGACTGGGAATATGCTTTGTGAAATGTTCACTATAGTAAATAAGTGAATGAGTGTGACTTGGGCATGGTGCTTAAGTGACTGGTCATGTAGTAATGTTGTACTTGACATGCAGAGTGTGGTTTATTCCCAAGACTAAACTCTCTGCAAGAGTGGTATTGTTCCTCAGGGAGTGTTATGACTCCTGACTGGGTTTGCATGTATGTGTGTAGAGCAGGTTTTTATATTAACCCTGTAAAGTCTGTGTAACACAGTTCGTATATACGGGAAGAAGGAGGCGGGAACCGGCGAACGTTCAACACAAATTTTAATATTTAAAATAAACAAATACAAAACGAAAGTAATGCCGGCAGACCCTCACGGCCGTCTGCCGGCCACACAAACATCACAAAACCATAAAATAAAGTCCAGGCCTGGTCCTCTCTCGTCTTTCACTGTCGTCGCTCCCCTTTTATGCTCCCGGAGCTCCTCCGTGAGAGATTCGAGGCCGGTGCAACGCGCAGCTGACGCTCGTTATCACTCGCGTCACCGGCCTCGTGCCGTTCCCTCACGGCTCTCGCCCGCCCTGCTCGTCACAGTCTGCCAATAGTCAGAAAAGTGAGAATGGTCAGATTTTTTTTTTTTTCTTACATTTTAGACAAAATATTTTTTAAATAAAATCTATAAAAAGTTATATGTGTTTGTTGTTGAGTATCATATTTGATACATCAGGCTTTTATGGCTCATATAGTGAGAATATGGACCTCATTCTCAGGACAAGTTTTCATCTTGAAATATAAAAGTTAATCTTATTCTATACTTTATAAAGTGGACATTTTTTATAACTATACTAAAAGGCCTTTTACTTGCTAAAAAAGTATAAACTATCAATCACCGGATAGAAGGCACGTGTACTGTAGTAGATTGTTTCAGCAAAGTTTGTAACATATTGCTTTGATGAATTTAGAGAGCTTAGAATTTTTTGGATCAAATATAATACAGTAGGCTTTATAGGCTTAATTACAGGAGCTTTCTAAGCCATTAACTATTAATTAATTAATTTTTACCTGTAATATTGCTGACTTCTTCACTTTATGGTAACATATAGCTTTAGAGGCATTCTACAGTTGTGATTGCACCTCAGGAAATAAAAAAAAATGTTGTCATGTCCTGATGAAGCCATAAAAAGTTAACATGAAACGCCCTTCACAGCCCAATTAGCTTCTCCCATGTGGATTTTCAACTAGAAAAAAAAATATTTATATTGGGCAGAACTTTTATCCATTGTGAATTGATTGGATTGTGAAAAGTGAACAATGCGTGAATAGAGCCAGGTGGCTGGAGGGGAGGGGGTGGAAAATAAGAGAGATTCTTAAAGGGATAGTTCACCCAAAAATGAAAATTCTGTCATCATTGTACAGGATCATCATCAACCCTCAGGTTGTTCCAAACCTATATAAATGTCTTTGTTCTGCTGTACACAAAGGAAGATAACTGGAAGAATGTCAGTAACTAATCAGATCTCACCCCCCATTGACTTCCATATATATTTTTCCTACTATGGTAGTCAATGGGGGATGAGATCTGATTCGTTACTGACATTCTTCTAAATATCTTCCATTGTGTTCAGCAGAACAAAAACATTTATATAGGTTTGGAACAACTTGATGGTGAGTAAATGATGACAGAATTTTCATTTTCTGGGACAACAGGAGAAACAAACTTTAATAATTTGTCATGCTTCTGATCCAACCATAATTATCCTGAACTGAATCCATGAATTCTGACCTTTTCTTGACAGGTGACTGCTTGATTTAGTTGACCAATAAAATCAGCAATGGGATGGGGTATGCGCTAAAATCAGCTATGGGGGGTGGGGGGATGTATCACGCTCAATAAATTGACAACTGGAGGTCTCTGATAAAACGTGGTTACTGAAATAAAGTGCGTAGTCTAGTATTTGGCTGTGATTGCAACATGCCCATCACTTTGAGAGGCAACCAGTCACCCTTATATAGAATTGCTTTCTTTTTTTTTTTTTCTTGAGGCCACTGATCTCCATGTGAGAGCAAATATTTAGCACAACAATTGTAAACTAAAGCAATAAGCCCCGAGAAGCAGTGGTTTACAGTGAATTTAGAACAGCTAAGCGGCCTTGTTCGGAATGGATTGACTAAACCCCCCTTTAGCTGTTCTAAATTCACTGTTAATCACAGCTTCATGGGGCTTATTGCTTTTATAAAATGGTTATTCCACATACCTGGCAAGGTTTATTTTCTTAAACCTTGCAGTGGCGCAGTAATACTGATGTAATGCAGTCACAGGTGTATGTTTTTAGAGTAATTTACAACGGCTTCGAACCCGCCTCAACCAATCATAATCAAGGACTGGAATTATCCATTTTATAAATTGTGTTTTACAAACACTATACCTTAAGTAGCATCTAAATTTACATCATAAATATATTTGAACTAAGATTACACATCTGAATTGTTTGAAGGTTTTATCTTCTTATTTCTGCTATAATTATGACAAAGCTGTTGTTTCAACAGTTATTGAGCGGAGGAAATATAAACACGATTTCTTAAATTTATGTATAATTTTAGTTTGATTTGTTTAATGTATTAATAATAATTTATTCTTTTGAATAATTTTAAGTCATTGTAGTTTTTTGTGAAAGAAAAAAAGGTCTGCAAAGGTTCAAAGATCAGAGTGCACAATAGATGTTATTAAAGTTGTTGTCTCCCAAAAGAAAGAACCAATTCTGAACTGCCTGAAAAGAGTCGTCAGTAATTCCCCGTCTAACTTCCTATACAAACCAATAGATCTGTGACAAATTTGCATAATGGCAGCCTATGGTTTTCATTTGCTGCCTGCAATCAACGTCTACTTTGACCAGCCCTCAATCACTGTAGTTGTAGCTGAGACTGGAAGAGTTTGGTTTGTGTTGTCAGCATGTCGAAAAGACGCTGTTTTCTGCACTTTCAAAGGATTAGGACTCCGATACGGCAAAACCAACGCTATCGTTACTGTTCATATCACTGTGTATACAAGTGACGAGGAAGCCTCCGGAGCTAAAAATTCAGATGTATTAATGGGAGTTTAGTTTCCGACATGCACTGTCAGTGGTAGACCAATCACAACAGACTGGGCCATCTGACCAATCAGAGCAAAGTATCTCAGAAAGGAGGGGCTTGGAGAGACTGAATCCTTTATCGAGCCGTTTCAGACACTGTGAGAAAAGAGGTGCTGTATATTATTTTATATTATTAATATAAAATATAATATATTAATATATATTATATATTATTAGTTTTTTTTTTTTTACCTTGAATGCATGTAAACCTATAGAGGACCTCCAACAAAATTAAGAACCTTTTAAAATAGTTAGGGGCACTTTAAGACTATATTTAATTTTTTTCTTAATATTTTCCATAAATCATAATATATATATATATATATATATATATATATATATATATATATATATATTACGCACTACCAGTCAAAAGTTTGGACACGGTAAGATTTTTAATGTTTTTAAAAGAAGTTTCGTCTGCTCACCAAGGCTGCATTTAGTTAATTAAAAATACAGTAAAAACAGTAATATTGTGAAATATTATTACAATTTAAAATAACTGTTTTCTGTTTGAATATATTTTATAAAGTAATTTATTCCTGTGATCAGGATCATTACTCCAGTCTTCAGTGTCACATGATCCTTCAGAAATCATTCCATGATGATTTGCTGCTCAAGAAACATTTATGATTATTATCACTGTTAAAAACAGTTGTGTACTTTTTTTTTCAGGATTCCTTGATGAATAGAAAGTTCAATAGAACAGCATTTATCTGAAATACAAAGCTTTTGTAACATTATAAACTACCGTTCAAAAGTTTGGGGTCAGTAAGAATTTTTATTTTAATTTTTTTGAAAAGAAATTAAAGAAATTAATACTTTTATTGCAAGGATGCATTAAATCGATCAAAAGTGACAGTAAAGACATTTATAATGTTACAAAAGATTATATTTCAAATAAATGCTGTTCTTTTGAACTTTCTATTCATCAAAGAATCCTGAAAAAAAAAATATTATACACAAATATTTTGTACAATTGTACACAATAAATGTTTCTTGAGCAGCAGATCAGCATATTAGAATGATTTCTGAAGGATCATGTGACACTGAAGCCTGGAGTAATGATGCTGAAAATTCAGCTTTGATCACAGGAATAAATTACTTTATAAAATATATTCAAACAGAAAACAGTTATTTTAAATTGTAATAATATTTCACAATATTACTGTTTTTACTGTATTTTTAATTAAATAAATGTAGCCTTGGTGAGCAGATGAAACTTCTTTTAAAAACATTAAAAATCTTACCGTGTCCAAACTGGTAGTGTGTGTGTGTGTGTGTGTATATATATATATATATATATATATATATATATATATATATATATATATATATATAAATGCTTGTTTGAACTAACACAAGCACTCATTTAACATTCAGAAATATAACAGGCAGCAGTAACTGGCCTTTAACACATCTCTCGCCTCTATTTGGTTCGACCGTATGGCATCTGTGATATTATGTTACTAAGGGACACCCACTTAATGATATACTATGATTACTAAGAGCACTTTCTCTCATAGACACAAAACTAGCCCATCTTTTCTATTGTTGTCAGCATTGAATAACAATGCCCTTACAAAAGAAGCTTGACTTAAAACGTGATCCTTGGGGATTGAGGCAATACAAATAACGAGTTCCTCAAAAGGAGTATTCCCACATCATTAAGAGCTGCAGTGCTCTTCTGCAGTCACACATACATCGCGTGAATAACCGCAATATGTTGTTTAAAGAAATAGATTAATCGTTGTGCTAGTATGCTGCAGAAATAGAGCCTGCTGCAGACAGACGGACAGACATTAATTACACTGGGTCACACACCCCTCGCACGGGTCGCGTGAGGAAGCTGATAATCATCATCAGCAGCAGCATCCAGTGCACGAGCACAGCATACAGCAGCCATGAACAGCTGGAACCGCCGCTTTCTCTCTCAAACACACACTTCAGTGTTGAAATGAGCTGACAGTCACCGAACCGTCCCATGTTGAAGGAATTCCTCTCAGTCTTATGGATATTCATAGATTGGCAGAGGCGGATAGCTTCTTTCTTTGCGGCGGTTGTCATAATAACTACAGCTGCAGGAGACGCGATGTGGCTGATGCGGGTCCTTCGTTCCGCACGGCCGCGCTTCTCTCTCTCTCATTCTTCTTTTTCTCTCTCATCCCTTCCTCTCTTCTTCAGCTTTGCGTCGTTACTAGCAGAGCTGCGCCATGGTTTGGCCGCAGGGGAGGTATCAGAGAAAAAGAGAAGCGCTGGGGAAAACGAGTCGGCTCATTGTACAGGATCATGTGCTCGCATGTTATTGCTCCATATGCAGCAACTTTCTGCGGATTTCATTGACAGATTTAATCCCAATTTTATTCATAAGTGAGGATTAAACTGCTAAAAGCAAAAACAAAGAAATAGAGGGAAAATAATGTGTTTTGGATGTTAGTGAGTGGGAATTTGTTGCAGTAATGATGCGGGGAATGCTTTAGATTGGATATCACTAGCAATGGGAGACCTCAAGCAATGGTGTTGTTGATAATACAGGGAATCCCAGTAGAGGCTTGTAAATGAGAATATAGAAAGCATACCAGTTTAATTGATTTGTTTAAGGTCTGGCTGTGGTTGTTATGAAATAAAAGTATCCTGTATGTGGGTGATAAATGCGGTCACACTAGTCTCTAATTAAAGTGCATTTGAAGTTATAGGTGTTATAGGCATAGGTGCCGATTTATGTTTCTGCCGGTGGGTGCCTAGTACATACACTATATTGCCAAAAGTTTTGGGACGCCTGCCTTTACGTGCACATGAACTTTAATGACATCCCATTATGCTCTGAAGCTTCACTAAATAAAGGCCATCACTAAATAAGTCGTTATTTTGTTTTTTTGGCGCACCAAAAATATTCTCGTCGCTTTATAATATTATTTTTGAACCACTGTACTCACATGAACTGATTTAAATATGTTTTTAGTACATTAATGGATCTTGAGAGAGGAAATGTCATTGCTGGCTATGCAGGCCTCACTGAGTCATCGGATTTCAACAAAAATATCTTAATTTGTGTTCCAAAGATTAACAAAGGTCTTACAGGTGTGGAACGGCATGAGGGTGAGTAATAAATGACATTTTTGGGTGAACTAACCCTTTAATCCGTAGGGTTTAATATGGAGTTGGCCCACCCTTTGCAGCTATAACAGCTTCAACTCTTCTGGGAAGGCTTTCCCCAAGGTTTAGGAGTGTGTTTATGGGAATTTTTGACCATTCTTCTAGAAGCGCATTTGTGAGGTTAGGCAGTGATGTTGGCGAGAAGGCCTGGCTCGCAGTCTCCGCTCTAATTCATCCCAAAGGTGTTCTATCAGGTTGAGGTCAGGACTCTGTGCAGGCCAGTCAAGTTCCTCCACACCAAACTCACTCATCCATGTCTTTATGGACCTTTCTTTGTGCACTGGTGCGCAGTCATGTTGGAACAGAAAGGGGCCAGCTGCTTGGCCATGGAAACCCATTCCATGAAGCTCTCTACGCACTGTTCTTGAGCTAATCTGAAGGCCACACAAACTTTGGAGGTCTGTAGCTATTGACTCTGCAGAAAGTTGGCAACTTCTGCACACTGTGCGCCTCAGCATGCGCTGACCCCGCTCTGTGATTTTACATGGCCTACCACTTCGTGGCTGAGTTGCTGTTGTTCCCAGTTGCTTCCACTTTGTTATTATACCACAAACAGTTGACTGTGGAATATTTAGTACTGAGGAAATTTCACAAATGGACTTTTTGCACAGTTGCCAACCTATCACAGTACCAAGTTCCTGAGAGCGACCCATTCTTTCACAAATATTTGTAGAAGCAGTCTGCATGCAGAGGTGCTTGATTTTATACACCTGTGGCCATGGAAGTGATTGGAACACCTGAATTCAATGAATTGGAGGAGTGTCCCAATACTTTTGGCAATATAGTGTATATACACAGTCTCAGACCCGTGCTAAATCTTCATATTCCCATGTGGTCTAGTAATAGAACTTTTGCTATGCGAGTCAGACATTCCTGGTTTTAATCATCAGTGGTTCTAATCCACCCTTGTTTAGTTTTTTTTTTTTTTCCTCAGTAAGACCAAAGATGTTCATTAATGATTGTATATAAAGAGGCAAGAGCAGGTACATGTTTGTGTGCATTTTGTTAATGATTTCGTTGGAAAGAATAAAGAGTTGCCGCAACACCATTAGCGATCGATTGACGCGCTCGTCTGTGTGAAGACTGTGCACGAGCCACAAGAGAACGTTTTGCCACTGAAAACAGCAGCATAATTTAAAAAAACAACACATTCCAGCACCAGATCGCTTCTTATTTAACACAAGTTAACATCAACTGGATGTTTCATTTGCATTATAGGCTATCCGTGCAGCAAAATGTTTCAAAAAAGTGTCCCACCCGCAAATTACGCTTATGTTACCAATCAAACAAAAGCACATTCTTTCCATGAGTGTTGTCACGAGTCACGCTCTCACTGATATCTGATGATCAGTAGCGGCTCACTAAATAAAATAATTCAATAAATACCTAAGCACTTACAATAAGAAGACTATTCTAAAGAAAGAGCAAGAAGAAAATTTGAGTTTGAGCGTGCGTCCAGTTGAGTGCGAGAGTGAAGGAAATCCGCCTGCGAGCTGAAAGATTTGTGCTTGCGCATTACTTGGATGCACTCTTCAACATTTTTCATTAAAATAACGCAATAGAAACAGCCTCAAATAAACTATAAAAAGGTGAAGATAATCGTGTCTGAAAGCTGCAATCGACTTTTCATTGCTTAAATCAATGGAGAATATCTCGTATTTTTCTGTGGGCGCTCGACCATTTCCGTGGGTGCTTGAGCCCTCGCACTTTTAACATTAATGATACAGATGGCAGCAGGTATTATTAGGCTGCTGTCACTTTAAGTTCTCATGGACAGATCCAATAAACTCAGATTTTCCACCAACTGTTTATGTGGATACTTCGCCCAATTGGCATTTTGACATAATTGTGTGTGTCAGCGCAATTACCACATCAAGTTATTTTTTATGGACTACTTGTGCTTAATAACTCTTTTTAACATCATATTCGCAGTCAGGAATCTGGTTGTTTGTGAATGGAATCTGTTAGTGTGTTGTCTTGGTCACATCGCAGCACTCCACACACTATAGGAACAAAACTGTTAAATATGATTTTTTTATTATTATTATGTTAGTAGTCTCTCACATTTTGAAAATCTGATAAGATTTTAAAAATCTTTTAGTGTGGGCCAGCCTTTAGAGACAAACTTGGTGACAATGTACAACAAATCATTTATTATTTCACTGTTTTTTTTTTTTTTAAAAACCTTTTGTTTGTGAAACAAGAATTTATCAAGTGATATCGGTTGATTTTCAAAGGCAGCACTGTAATACTTTTTATGCATCAAAGATGGAATGTCTATGCCAGGGAAAAAAATAAAAATAAATTAAAAAAAATCTTCTGGATTGTTTCAGATCTGACTCATGACCCCTTGACCCCATGATCTTGCAATGGCTGAAACAACATTCATTAGTATTTCTCCTATTAGCTCTGAGAACCTGTAGACAGAGGCTGATAAAATTCAAGTTTTTCTGTAACAACCACAATACAGAATATGCCTGGAGAGGACACAAAGGATTCAATCCACTTATGTTTTTGTCAAATCCTTATAATTGCAAGTGAAATGTTTGCTGACAGGACCATTTGTGCATTTGAGCTGACCACACATAAGCTTTATTGAAAACATGTTTTTGAAAGGATGTTGCTAAGGGTGCTAATCTCTAAGTATTAACTTGTTTGCTGCCTACAGTAACTCATCCTGGACTGTTGCTAAGGACATGAATGACACATCAAATAATAAGTCTTGTTGAGGAGAGGTTACTTTCATATAGCTACAAGACAGTCTACAAAAACTAAAGAAATTGGGGGGAAAAAAATGAATAAGAGCTGACTATTTCACAAACAAAATAGACAAATAGAGTCCTGCTCATGGATATCTTCAGTGCACAAACACACAAACACACACACACACACACATATATATATATATATGTGTGCGTGTGTGCTTGAAGTGGGCCGGTACTCTTCTATATTTTAATCTGTAGCGTACCCTCACTTTTTCTTGCGTACCGGCACTTCTCACATGAAAAGCACGCGAATCACCATAGTACGTTCACCAGCGCGCTCCAAAAGTATGATAAGATTTGTTCGAGCTGTTTCTATTGTGACGCTGATGATAAAATGTGCAACCCATTTGAATTCTGTTGAGAATGTAACACTTTCCAACTCCATGGAGAAAGTCAAACATGAACTAAAACAGTCACATAAACTAAAAAGACTGATGAAAAGAGGGGAAAACATCATCCTGTACCAACATAAATTAGAACGCTTGTTCACCTTAACTAGAATTTATCACGTTCTGTTGTATTAATTGTGGTAAATTTTGACTAACTTATCACTGTAAAAAAAAAAATTCCTGTAAAATTTACGGTAAAAAACGGCAGCTGTGGTTGCCAGAACTTTACCGTAAAAAATAGGGTAGCAACATTATAGGTTTTACGGGACAGCACTTAGTTTACTGTCTATTTTACAGTTCAAAACCGTATAATTTAAAAGTTTATATTGTAATAATTACAGTTCATAACTGTTTATTTTACACACTGTAAAAAAAACGGCAGCTGTAGTTGCCAGAAATTTACTGTAAAAACTACAGTAGCAACATTTTAGGTTTTACAGATTTAACTTAATGTTAGAGTACAAAAACGTACTCCATTAACTGATATAATGTTGATTTACCATCCTATTGAAGTACTAATATCTGTTTTGTACCTTTGTAAAACACTGACAACTACCAAACACAGTGGTGAAGAGAGTCGCATGATGAATCAAAGCTCATCACAAGCAGCTTTTCCTCAAGCTGAGAAGGACAATACTAATATATAGAAGGTGCACAGTGTCATTCACACAAACTCTAAACACACATGACATTTTAAAAATGCAATAAACATTAATTTAACAACATTAGTTGTAACATAAAACCCTAATGTACATAACTGATTAGAAAAAAACGAAGAAAAACTAAGAAGAAACAGAATTATTTCAGCGAAAATGCATCAAATGTGAAGTGTCATGCAGGGAATTGTGGGAATGTCAATTTACGTGTTTTTTACTTTTTATATTTTACTGTAAAATTACATTAAATGTACAGTTAGATCTATTACAGTTATTCACCGTATATAGTACGGAAACTTTATGTAAACCAATTAACTGTTTTTCACCGTAGCATTTTTACAGTCATTTAGATAATCTGTTAAGGGAACAGATTTTTCACTAAAGATTTATATTACAACTGTGGCATGTTGTAGCTATAATTTCTAAATGTGTAGTTTGTTATTTTTCATAACAATGTGTTCCCGGTATGAAGTGATTACTTGGTACCTACCAAAAGCGGTGCAAGGAAGGACAACCGGTGAACCCACTAACCTGGCAAATCCAGTTGTACAATGACCTGGTAAACATGACTTCAGAGGTTGCATAACGTCAGCCAATCAGACTAGAGCTTGCCAGATCAAGAAACTGGTTTCCAGTTTTGGGTGCAAGACGGCTAACTTTTCACCAAATGTGCAAAAAAGATCCTATAGTCTTATATTGAATTGATAACCACCTTGCAACTATTCAGAATGCCCAAGCAACCACACACAAAAATCCCTTCAGAAAACCTTAGCAAACACCACTCAGGGTTCATTTCCATGATTTAACGGAATAAGGTGGAATTTGATGGAAGAGATGGAATGATTTAAACTGTTTAGCCATACATATAAAAGAGAGTGAAGACATGTTTCCCTACAGTACTGTTTATGTTATTGTATAATTTTTACCTTTGTTATCCTATTTCAGGATTCTCCGTCCAGCGCAGACATTCAGTAAAGCAGCTTACTAAAATACACATTGTGCCAGGAAACCTGAATATTGCTCAGTAAGCTGCAAGTTCCAACTCTGTTTGGCATGATTAAAAAAAATCTAACACAGAAGCTTAGAGAGATTTACCTCAACCTGAGCACAGTGAAAACAAAACAGAATGTTTCTTGCAACCGATGTATGTGATCGGTGAGACAATGTAAATCCACAACAAATGTATGGCATATGGTTGATATTATTGTGAGTAATTCAAATCCCAGTTTGCAATGCTCACAAATACAAAAGCGTGAATGCTGAGTAACACTATGAGGTGTGCAGTCACTTTTGTTTAGTCTTTATCCAGATAGCTGAGCTTTAGGGCCATTAGACAGACAGTGTGTGTGAGAAAGATGTGTATAAAGTCTATGAAGTGTTAATGTTGGCTAAATGAATCCCAGACGTGTGTTGCTATGTGTGTGTGTGTCTGTCTGTGCTTGTATTGTTATCCAGGGCACACACTGCCTTGGGCACCTTAAGATTTACGTCAAGAAAATATGTTTTATCTGGAAGAGGTGATTAATTCAATGCACAGGTGAAAGGTCAAAGGTCAGAAGTCAAGGAGGAACCAGAAAATCACAATCGCTATGTAATGAGGAAGAGATGAATAGGGATTAAGTGCTGAGAGAGAAGAAGAAAGAGAGCTACTACAGACAGCCCTGCAGAGTCAACAGACTCATAATGAATATTAATGCTTACATTTCTGTGGTTTTGGTGAATGATAAACAGTAATCAGGACTGTAAATACCATGGGGGTTTAGTTATTTTTCTTTCAGACATCCAGGTCACAAAAACAATGTGACAAAAAGTTATAGAATCATCAACCTGGTTCAGTGCAGGTTAGCTGAGTTCCTCCAAGGTCATTAAGGGCATCTGCCACATTCACAGCTCGAACTGAATTGGCTGCTATATTCTAGGATGCTGAGTGAATGGAGGCCATTAGATGCTGCAGGACCCTATTATCATTTCTTCAACTTCAGTGACATTTAATAATAATTGCCGGTCATTATCAAATCAGTCATACGGTCAGAAGGAGTTGCTTAGTGTGTTTATCTCCAAATAGCATTTGAGTTAGATCAATTAAAAGCATATCATCAGGGGTTAAATTATATTTCAAAAAGAAAAAAAATCTATTTAGTTGTCAATTTATTCCATTTCCTGTATGCTAGAGTCTCTGTTTGATCCAGTACACACATTCCATTTCCATTTTGATGGAAATCCATTCTGCCTCAGAGCTTAAAAAAGGTAATGGTGACAATATTTCTCACAATTGGGACTTTATTTATCGTAAATGCGACTTCATATTATTTAATATTTTACAATTGCAACTTTGTTTCTAGGAAATGCGACTTTATTTGTCTTTATATCTCACAATGGACCCTTATTATGGATTATGATGACGTGTTTTAACAGTCATCAGCATCGTAAATCTTGCAAAGTTTTATATATATTCATTTTTTTAAAAATGTATGTACATTTATAACACTGTACTAAGTATTATATTACCTTTTCATCAAATTACAAAAAAACTAGTTAACACTGCTATCAGGGTGTTTCTAATACAGCGGCTGTGGGAGTGACAGTAAAGTTGACATCTTTCTCTCTTCTGACTGCCGTTATCAATCTCCCTCTATTTTTTTCATCTTTTTGAAATTTGTGAAAAGACTGTTGTTGAGTTTTTCTTTTGCTATTTAAGAAAATAGCTACACAAAAAATATATTTAATGTATTCTCTCATTCACCACCATAGAATTTTACCCAACTGACGACTTCCGCTTCCTAGAAACCCAGAAATGTGAAAAGGGTCCATTGCAAATTTGTTTTCATTATTGCGACTTTATATCTTGCAGTTTGACTTTATATCTACAATTTTGTCATTATTTCTCATAATTGTAACTTAATATATCATAATTATGGCTTCATATATCCCATTGTGTGTTCTGTCACAAAATACGATCAAAATATAGACCTAATATATATTGAAATGTGACTTTATATTGTTCAATTTTATCAGTATTTCTCATAATTGCAACTTCATATCTCCCAGTGTGCATTCTCGCTCACAATGCGACTTTATAGTTCACAACTGCAACTCTGTTTCTAGGAATTTCAACTTTATTTCTTACAAATAAATCTTATATCTCACAATTTATTGTGACTTTATCTCTCACAATTGTGGCCTTATTTCTCAAAGTCGCAAACTTACAGTATATCTCACAATGCAACTTTATGTTTTATTTTAAACTATCTCACCATGATCATTTCTCCTCTGAGGTGGAAACAGGCTTTCATATCATGTAGCAATTGTGCTTCTCAAAAAAAAAAAAAAAAAAAAAATGTAATTAAATTAAACCTTTATTATGTGTGCGCAGATCCTGCACACTCCTCTTTTAGACGTGTGCTCCATCTCACATATTCACATCAGTAAACACACATATATGCTTAACAAGAGATATATATCTTTATAATGTCTGGCTCCTGATGTTGACAAAGACAGTGAGTGATCACTAAAGGGACAGAATAAAATGGTTGATGTTAGTGTATCAGTAGGTCAGTGTGTCACAACGTTAGCCATCACTCCAGAGACCACAGAGCTACTCTGTCATCCAGACAGAGAAATCAACTAACAGTTCCCCCCTCAAATATCTAACTGCACTGCTCTCCTGATCCTCATTGTATAACACAAACATCAGGCATATCTTTGGTTGCACTAATTATTCTAGTAATGCATGAGACCTTCATACACAAATGAATGTAATTAATTTTAAACACACACACACACACACACACACATTAAGGACAGTTTTATTTATTATGTTGACATTTTCTGTATAGTAAGTTGGGGTGGGACATATCAAAAGGCTCATCACTTTTTAAAATAGCCAATAGTCTTTCATTTTTACATCACAGCCATGAAACATGATTTGCTACTTGCTTTTTGCTAAGTTAAATGGGTCCCATTATGCTTTTTTACATTTTCAACTTTCATTCAAAAAAATAAACTTTCACTGTTGTTAGTTTCACTCAAACCATAACTTTACTTAAAAACTCATGTTGAACTTAATTCAACTGAGTTGTTTCTACTAAAATGCGTATTGTCAGCTTTACTTAAGTGTTTGTTCAGTCAACTTAACATTGCTGAGTGAAGTGCACAAATTAATGTTGACATAACTAACTGCGTGGGTCCGTAGTTCCCAGCATGCTTTGCAAGGGACTGCATTAGGAGAGTAAATTTAACACTTTAAAATTAAAGTGTTATTTTATGTGTTTTTCAGTAAAGGGAAAGATGTTGTTGTTTAATGTTCAGTTATGTTGGACATTTAGAGGAGTTTCTGTAATGTTTTTGAATTTTGTGGTTATTATGCAGAAGAGAGACGCCTGTGTTTAGACTGTGAGCACTCATATATGCATGTTTATAGGATGAAATTCCTGCTATCAATTCAATTGAGTTTGTTCAATGAGTTATTTTTTTGAGTGCATTTAGAGCAAATATTTTTTGAGTGCATTTTGTAGAGCAAATAGTTCATTTAATAAGGTAAATGAACTCAATACATGTGTTCACCTTACGTATTAAGTAAACTGCACATATAAATATTATGTAACAGTGACAAATTGAAATGATTCATATTTACTCAAAGAAATTTTGTCAGCTTTACTTGAATTTCTTTTGTTTATACAA
This sequence comes from Hypophthalmichthys molitrix, assembly GCA_037950675.1. Taxonomy (NCBI): domain Eukaryota; kingdom Metazoa; phylum Chordata; class Actinopteri; order Cypriniformes; family Xenocyprididae; genus Hypophthalmichthys; species Hypophthalmichthys molitrix. Next base: position 11,269,486 of record CM075507.1, on the reverse strand, counting down.
CTAAATTGATATTTGTACATATTACTCAATATAGTTGCATGGAACCACTTGACACTGATTTTTTAGTTAAATCCAGCAATTGTTTTGAGTGTTCTTAAAGGGTTAGTTCACCCAAAAATGAAAATTCTGACATTAATTACTCACCCTCATGTCGTTCAAAACCAGTTCAAGCGACAGTCTACGCAACTACCGGAAAGGTAGTAAAGGCCCAGAAAGGTAGTAAAGACATCATAAAAGTAATCCATTTGAATCCAGTGGTTCAACCTCAATTTTATGAAGTGAGTGAATGAGTGTTTGTTTACGCAAAAAAAAGAACATAATTTACAACTTTATTTACGACGCATTGTGTTACCACGAGAGCGGATGTTGTTAAGTGAATGGGCTTGGGAGATTAATATTTTGTAATAAAGTGGTAAATTATGTTTTTTTTTATGTTTTTTTTTTGTGCACACAAAGCACTAGCGTCACTTCATAAAAATGAGGTTAAACCACTGGAGGCACATTAATTACTTTAATGATGTCATTATTACCTTTCTGGGGCTTGAAAGTGGTAGTTGCATAGGCTGTCTATGGAGGGACAGAAAGCTCTCAGATTTCATTAAAAAGATCTTATTTGTGTTCTGAAGCTGAATGAAAGTCTTTTGGGTTTGCAACGACATGAGGGTGAGTAATTAATGACAGAAATTTCATTTTTGGGTGAACTAACCTTTTAAGTGTGTAATGTTGCTGTTTGAGCATGAAAAAGGTCTGCAAAGTTACAAAATCCACTTCAAAAGGAGTTATTCCTCTATCAACAAGACGGCAAGCAGTCCCTGGGAGTCCCTGAAAAGCCTCGGGAACTTACACCACACAATATCCCTCATTTAAATAATTCCTACCCAATTTGCAAAAAGAAAGAAAGAAAAGAAGAAGAAAAAAATAAGGGGTGGGGGGACGAGGCTTTGCTTTAGTAGTGAGTTGAAACTCATGATTATTTCCTAAACACAAAAAGACCAATCACAACACACTGGCCCAGCCGACCAATCATAGCACAATGCGCTTTTCAAAGGAGGGGCTCAGAGACTAGTACTAAACATCGTGTTTCAGACAAACTGGGAAGAGAGGTGCTGTGAAAATAAAATATTTGAAAAATAATGTGTTTTTTGAAAAATAAAGCATGCACATCTATTCTAGTAGACCCCCAAAACAAAATCAAAGCTTTAATTGCTTAAGGGCATAATAGGTCCCCTTTTAGGAGAACATTAGATAGCATATAAAAGGCTTTAAAGCTAACAGATATGGATCTCAATTTAAAAAAAATTCTGCTCTGAAATCAGTTTAATAGCACTTTTTCAATCTCATATTTATCCACATTGTTTAATTAATTAAAATTAATTAGTGCAACAAGTGCATCTACAACCATTACACCATCTCTGAAAAAGAAAGGTCACCAACACCAAAATCCTTTGTAAATATCCCACATAATTAGCACAGTGTAAGGTTACACACTCGAGCCCATGTCAGGGCTGACTATGAAAGAATATTACTCATTTAATAATGTGAGAAATCACCCTGAGACCAAAGCTGTATTTAAGCTTAATTAGCACAGGGCCTGCAGTAATTAAGTTTCTGTGGAATCAGGATTAGTAAGGAAGGAGAAAATAAAAGGATAGGATTTCGTTAATCATGACCTGTTTTCCACTGTATCTGTTCCCATCATTTTTTTAGGTGAGGGACTGCAAAATTATTTAATTATGTTATTAGGGCACTTATGAAGTTGTCCAATGCATGAGAACTAATGAAATCTACAACGTTATGCTACAGTGGCTGGGGGATTGAAAAATTAGTTTGTCATTCTCTTTTCTGTTTACTTGAATTCCTGTTTAACTCTCCCTTGCCACCTCCACATGTAGTCTCCTTCTCTCTCTTTCTCTATTGTTGTAGTGTTTTACCAGTAGGTCAAGCTGTGCTTATAATGAAAGAACAGCATGAACGTAGGCAGGTGAATGGTGTTGGGATCTGATTCAATTATGCTTTCAATGCAGTCATTTTCTGTTGTTGATGGCTCTAACCATTTGCTCTCATTGCTAGTGTTTCTCTAAGTTGCCTTTCGATCACAATCTTCACAGTGAACAGGACAGGAAATAACTGTGATGGAGCACAACGTCTTGTACCTGTAGAGATTAACTGTAATAAGGTGATGTCCAGTGATATGTGTTTAGGTTCACAGCGTGCAATGCAGCAGGTGTTTTCTTTATATATATATACACTCTATTCACTGGTTTATTTTGCTGTTGCATATACACACTCACCGGCCACTTTATTAGGTACACCTTGCCTTCAGAATTGCCTTAATTCTTAGTGGCAGAGATTCAACAAGATGCTGGAAACATTCCTCAGAGATTTTGGTCCATATTGACATGATAGCATTACGCAGTTGCTAAAAAATTGTTGGCTCCACATCCATGATGCGAATCTCCAATTCCACTAAATCCCAAAGGTGCTCTATTGGGTTGAGATCTGGTGACCGTGGAGGCCATTTGAGTATAGTGAACTCATTGTCATGTTCAACTAACCAGTTTCAGATGACTTCAGCTATGGTGCATTATCCTGTTGGATAGATTGGTAAACTGTGGTCATAAAGAGATGGACATGGTCCGCAACAATACTCAGGTACGCTGTGGTGTGTAAACAATGCTCAGTTGGTACTAAGGGGCCCAAAGTGTGCCAAGAAAATTTCCCTCAAACCATTACACCACCAGCAGCAGTCTGAACCACTGATACAAGGCAGGATGGATCAATGCTTTCGTGTTGTTTACGCCAAATTCTGACCCAAATGTCACAGTAGAAATCGAGACTTGTCAGACCAGGCAATGTTTTTCCAATCTTCTATTGTCCAATTTTGGGGAGCCAGTGTGAATTGTAGGCTCAGTTTCCTGTTCTTAGCAGACAGTAGTGTCACCCAGTGTGTCTTCTGCTGCTGTAGTCCATCTGCTTCAAGGTTCATTCTTCATCAAGGCATTTTCGCCCTCAAAACTGCCGCTCACTGGATATTTTCTCTTTTTTGGACCATTCTCTGTAAACCCTAGATTGTCATGAATGAAAATTCCAGTAGATCAGCAGTTTCTGAAATACTCAGACCAGCCCGTCTGGCACCAATGACCATGTCACTTAAATCACCTTTCTTCCCCATTCTGATGCTCAGTTGAACGTCAGCTGATTATCTTGGCCATGGCTGTGTTCGAAATCGCCCAGTATTGATCATCTATCAAATCTTCAGAAAGGATACTCTTTCTTAGCATGTAGCTGTGATCATAATCGTTATCATTGACATTGGTTAATAAGCAGGTCAGAATCAACTCGCAAGAATGTGCACACAAGTTTTATTTAACTAAATCACAAACACATAGACTAAACACACACAGACATTCACAAATCACAATTACATAGGAAATGAGAGAGTGGAAATGAATTTGAACCGTAGCATAACAGGGGAATGAAGTTATGAAAAGAGTCATTTAACGAGCTGGAAGAACCATCAGTTTCTCACTATAAAGCACCTTTGTTAAGAAAGGGATTCACAACTTAATACTAAATCACTGTTTAGTGTTCAAATATATGATACTTGCAAATGCCTTAGCTGTTGAGTAGCATCCGGACCTGCAGGCTCAGGAGAAATTCTTTTGGTTCAGTCCGATGGTGCTGAAGTTGTAATCAATATCTTCTGCATTGAATGAGAAATGACGATGAACTTGCACTGTTGAAGAAGAACAAAAGAGCCGTGTGATCTGCGTGGGGGCTTTTTAACCTCTACAGAGACACACCTTTGAGTTTTGGCTTGACCAATTAAAAAGGTGCAATTCTCTGGTGGGTTTTGAAAATGACCTCATTTTCATGAAGGGAGTAAGTTAGCAGTTTGTGTCCATTTATACTCTGATAAATATAACCAACAAACAATGCATTCTATGAGAAGGTAATGTCCACCAAAGTGTGAGTCATTAAACAAGGAGTAATTTGATATGAGACACCATCTAGATGGCTACATTATCTAACAGTTCTATTATCAGACATGCATAACACTATACAATATACAAAATAACAATATATGAACAGTAATGATACACAAAATGTACTGGGGAAATGCATGTTCATTCATTTAGACAGATTTGTCAATGAATTAGTGGCGAGGATTCCATTTCTATGGACCGAATGTATGATTTTTGTGATTTTGTAATCATGAGTTTTGTTCATTCCAGAGTCTGCATGTTATGAAGACTGACTTTTACAATTGTGTGTTTGATCGATCCAGATGCTACATCTGCTATATATAAGGGTTATCAATCAATTCAATTTAAACAAATAATTTAATTGCACCTAATACTAAAATTTGTAATCATAAATGTTTACACATTGAACCCCCAAATTAATGTAGATAATAACATAATAAACATAAAATAAGTAAATTTGTTTAGTCTTTTTACCAAGTACTATCATGAATAATATTGTATATATCAACACCAATACTGATAATGGTACATCAATTAAATGTATTTTCAGATTCTGTGAATAATTATAGCCATTCTACATTATATTTTACAACTATCATTTTAAAATTGAATAGGCCTAAACTGCAAATTATCAGATTGCTTTTAATTAATCATTTAGTAACAAATATTACAGAACATGATCAATCTTACAACTTATATTACTTAAACTTCCAACAACCTATTATAATAACGGTTGTATTAGCTAAGCTCTGCTAATGTTTAATGCGAAATAAATGTTGAAGATGCTTTTCTGTTTTTGTCATTACTGTATTTGCTCTCTTTGTGTGAATGAGAGCTGTCTGTTTTTTCTTACATCAAAGCTTATTTTGTGCATTCATTTTCAAGCTGTATATGTTACAGCATTACTGGATAATTTCTTTATATGCAACATTAGTATTGAATATTTTGTTACTTATTTCTGCATTCCGTTTAATGGGTTTCTCAGTAACGGCTGTGTGCATTTGCACTTGCGTGCGCCCACCTTCCTTAACTGTTTATAAAAAGCTTATATTATTTGTGTACTATCACATATTAGATTGCCAAATAGTGTAGATTGCATGTTATGATCATGTTTAGTCAATCTAATGATTACCTTAGTTTCTCCTTGTACCACAGTGCAACCCATTAAGTTCTGTAACACTATTATATTGGCTTGGAAAAAATTAATTAAAAGTTAACAAGATCCAAATTCTTAGCAACACTAATCACCATAATGGTGACTTCTAATTAAACTTTTTCCCCCCAGTCATTTAGGAAGTAGACATAGACTGGATTAATTAAATTGGTAAATTCCTCAAACTATTTGTACATTTATTTCATTTTTTAATTTATATTAGCCACATACTCTTCCAATAACAACATATATGCACTGCTTTTACTTTTCCGATTTGAGTCTCAAGGCACCCTGCTATAATTTCCTTGTATCTCCTTCTCTCTCTAGCAGCAGATGGAGTTCCCATGCAGAAGGATGGGGAACAGGTAAGAGAGCTGCCGATTACACCAACATTCATGCTAAATTAACCAAATCTCTCAACAGCGCTGACACACTATGACACCCCACACCACAAATTCCTGTTTAGGGGAAAATAGCATCCTGCTCCAAGATGGAGGCCAAGGTGTCCAGAACAGGAAGAGATTATCTCAGTTAGGGAAGTGAGCCAGCTCTCCTCCGTAACCGCAGAAAAGCTAGCACATTAGCCTAGTTAACAGCACGTATGCTTACCAGAACTGGCTCGTAGTTTTTCTGTTCTAGTTGTTAGCATTTATTTTTGGTTAAGTTTGTGTGTTCCAATGCCTCACATTCTTAAGAACTGACCCAGAAAGCAGGTTTATAGTATTTGCCTTCAGCTGCAGTGACACTGACTGATTCTGGGTCTGTGCTTAAGGGTAAGATGATGATTTCGTTCAGTGGATGCTCAGTATTACAAATGACACATCACATTGCTTGCTTTTATTTCTTTGTCTACTCTTGCCTCTGTCTTCATACATACTATTTGAACGAGTGAGCACATTCATTTTATCTCACACAAAGCATACATATGAGATTTCCTCCCTCTCTCTTTTTTCTAAGCTTTGAAGCTGATTCCATTATCAGACACGGGGTTTGCTACATGAAGACAGAAAGTATGAAATTCTAAAGGTCTCGTCATGAGTACGTTCTTATCAATAAATAAATACACACACCTCTCTGTCATTTGTGTCACCCCTTTCTGGTTCTGAAGTACCTGACTGAATTTAAAGATTAGAAAACAAGTGATATTAAGTGTGACAAGATTTGAGGTAGATTTTACATACAGACCTAATGACAACAATCAAATGACTTTAGATACGTAATGTGACTTATTTCTGAATGAAACAGGATATTCATTTTATATCTACAATTATAGTTAAATACTTACATTGTATAAGATGATATTGGCAGTCATTTTGTCTATCTTCGCTCCATTAAAGATTAGTTCACTTTTAAATGAAAATTACCCCAAGCTTTACTCACCCTCAAGCCATAGGTGTATATGACTTTCTTCTTTCTGATGAACACAAATGGAGAAATATTAATAAATATCCTGACGCATCCGAGCTTTATAATGGCAGTAAACAGGTTTCATGAGCTGAAGAAAGTGCTTCCACATCCATCATAAACGTACTCCACATGGCTCCGGGAAGGTTAATAAAGGCCTTCTGAAGAGAAGCGATGCATTTGTGTAAAAAAAAAAAAAAATCCATATTTAACAAGTTATGAAGTAAAATATCTAGCTTCCACTAGACCGTCTTCCGTATTTAACGTACAAAGAAAGTATAAAGGCGGTCTGGCGGAAGCTAGATATTTTACTTCATAACTTGTTAAATATGGATATTTTTGTTTACACAAATGCATCGCCTCGCTTCAGAAGGCCTTTATTAACCCCCCTGGAGCCGTGTGGATTAATTTTATAATGGATGGATGTGGATGAATGCACTTTCTTCAGCTCATACTCGTTGATCCGCCATTATAATGCTCGGATGCGTCAGGATATTTATTAATATTTCTCCAATTGTGTTCATCAGAAAGAAAAAAGTCATATACACCTAGGATGGCTTGAGGGTGAGTAAAGCTTGGGGTAATTTTCATTTGAAAGTGAACTAATCCTTTAACGAAAATTGTTCCAAACGAAGCCAAAGTGGAATCAACCGTGGTGCATCACTGACCAACACAGTCACCGTGCTTCGTTCCCCAATGAATCACGTGTCTTTGAACGAATCGCAAGCGGCCCTGCCCGGACCGGTTGGTGTATAACATCAAAGTGCCATGAGACCAATTCTAAAGCATACAGAGCCGTATGCTTTCTATTCGCTCTTACAGTACTTTTATGGTATACACCGATCGGTCTGCGCAGCGCTGATTCAAGTCGAGCACACTAATGAGTCAAATGATGATCACGTGTCGCTGCCTACTGGTGTAATAAATTAAAGGTGCACTATGTAATATTTTCTGTCCGCTAGAGGTCGCTAGAGGTCTATTCAAAACAAAGGCGTAGCTTGATGACGCCAAGTTTAAGCGCGGAATCTTGGGATATGTGGTCTTCATCTCAAAGGTCCGTGGAAAAGAATTGAGATAGGACTCGGGAACAAATCATGTTCATGGATGCGATTATCAACGTTATTGTAGTATGAAGCAGAGCAGGACCGAGTGTTGTGGGAGCTGAACGAGGCCGCTGGAGCGATTGCGCAACACACGCCTCACGAGCAGCGGAACTTTTATTATGCTGCAGTCGCCGGCGCCGCTTCTGCTTTTCCTGTCATGAGTATGAGGTAACGCAGATCTGTTTATCATATTAGATACATTTCAGTTTGTTGAAAATTATGTTATATAACGTTACTCTGTGCGTTCGCTCGGCGGCTGCTGTGAGACACTTGTTACACACTGCAGTAAGATAGATCGATTTTCGAATATCATATTAAATGCTGGATGGCTTGTGTTGATAAATGGCATGCAAATAATTTTAAAACGTATTGTATGATGGAGAAAATGCTGTACTACTGTTACTAAAAATAAAGCTGCATCTGATTATGCTATGTTAGCTTCTTGACAAAATAGTGTTTTTCTCTGAGGCATGGTAAAGCATGATACTCGCAAATTATCAAGAAAATTAGATTTAAACAATAGGACTAAACGTGTTGAGCTATATAACAACAATTAGTTTTCTGTCTATAAATATATCAAAACAGTTGTTCCGTTGTCCATTAATACATGTAATATATTAAAGCGTCTTTGGTGTTTCCATGGTTTCTACAAAATAAAACCGGAAACCGAGGCAGAACGAAGGTTAACACGGGTATGACGCAATTGACAGGCGACTCCTCACACGTCCCGGAGCCTTGGTTAAAATTGCAATTTTCTCACGATTTACAAATAGTTGGAAACATTTGGGATATTGTAAGTACTCAAGTGAACAAAATATATAACACTGGCCTAGTGGTTTTTGGATATTTTACTGCAAAATTCTTACATATTGCACCTTTAACCTACAAAAAGAATGATTCAAAAGTGTGGTACACCAGAAGCTGTTTCTGTATCAGAGATATTCTAATCATACATTATGAAGAAAGAATATGAAGCAAATATTTTTTTTTCTTTGGAACAACACGTAGGCTACTGATTAATCTGTTGATCAGGAACATGTTAAGAAAGTAAATAGTGTTAATTTTAAATTTTGTGTTTTGAATTTGTTCTCACCAGGAGTTTCTCAAATTATTGTTTTTATTTCATATTACTCAGCATATAATTCAATCAGCACTGAGAGCAAATCACCCCCTAAGCCAGTGGTCTCAAACTCAATTCCTGGAGGGCCACAGCTCTGCACAGTTTAGCTCCAACCAGCTCCAGCTCACACCTGCTTGGAGGTTTCTAGTAATCCTGAAGACCTTGATTAGCTGGATCAGGTGTGTTTGATTAGGGTTGGAGCAAAACTGTGGCCCTCCAGGAACTGAGTTTGAGACCACTGCCCTAAGCACTGCAAATATCCTCCTGTCGAAAAGACAAAATATCCACAGGCATTTGTGCAAGAAATACAAAACATCTCATCTGAAGCAAGTAAGCACAGCTCTCTGGGACTGATCTAAGCCCTTGAACCTTCCTGTCTAGTGTATCTCTTTACCATTGACACTGGTAAAAATAGTAAGTTGACTGTACTCGACAGTCTGTTACAGCATTCACTCTTTGCCCCACTATGTCTGCAACACAGACTGACTAAAAGTGTTCTTTTTCTTATAAAATAACCATACAACAGTTTCTTTTTTAGTAATAGTCTTGCTCTCAGCATAAGCTCTGCTCATTTCTTTTATCTGTCGTCCCTTAGTCTGTCTATGCAATGGGTGTGAAGCTGTAGTTTTTCATGTAGATGTTTTTTTTTTTCTAGAATGCTTCTGTGTCTGCCAAAGCAAATTTCACTATTACAATTGCTCATACTTTCGGTTATGGATTTGAATAAACCCTAAACCTTAAGTATTAAACTTTGGCATGTAACTCATTCTGCACTGTTTCTGCTACTACAAACATGAATGAAATGTCAAATCTTGCGGCTTGTTGAGGAGAGATGTGCTGTTACTTTTCTAAACAATTGGATGTGTGAATTTCACCTGGCAGACAATGAAAATGATAAATAGACTTATTCGAGGAGGGACCTGAGCCATATCTAGGGACCAGGATGTCATAAAGACTTTAAGATAGGCTTTTCTGACTTGGACCACCTAACAGCCATCCAGAGCATGTTACTAACTCCATAGCAATTTGATGAAACAATTCAGAATAACTTTGCAACCACATATAAACCTTTGTGGCTGTGATGTTTTAGCACCTCTCATATTTTCGTTAGCAAATGTTAAAATCTAGTTATTCTCTGGCCACTATCAATCTGCCATTGATAGTACATAAAAACAAAGACAAATTCAATGAAACATTCACCCAAAAATAAAAATTCTGTAATATTTTACTCACTCAATAATTAGCTCTTTTTTTAAACAAAAGGAGAAATTTTTAAATAATCTTCTGGTTGCTATTTTCCATATGACAATAAACATGGACTGAAGTTTTCAATGATGTATCATCTTTGTGTGAACAGACCCAAATATGTTTAAAAGAAAGAAGAAGTTATTATTCACTGAAAATCTTGACATTTGCTCTAGCTTTCTTTGGCGCCTCCTTGAAAGGTCATGAAAGAAGTTAATTTACGTTTCTTTTGAGTCTGATCTTTTCAATGAATCAATTGATTCCGTTCACAAAACCATTTTGAATGAGACCGGTCAGGTTCTTGTTTATCTCATTGACTCTGATTTGGTCACTGGAAAGAAAGTTTATAAGTGAATACATTTTGGTGTGTTCCTCACACAAAGCTATCATGCAAAAGACATTTTAGACAACATTTATGATACTTTTATGGTGACTGAAAGCTTTAGTTCTAGTTTATTGTAACTGCAGCGGCCAGTACATTCTTCTGAATTTCTTGTTTTGTACTGTAAGGTTCGGATGAACCTGAAGATGAGTAAATAATGACTGAATTGCCTTTTTTGGCTGTACTATTCCTTTAATCACTGCTTTATTCCACCTCTAATCCGGCCAAGTATTGGCTTCTCAGAATTCGATTTCCTCTCTGTTCTTTTTTATTTCTCTTTTTCTCCTTCAACTTCACATGTTTTTAAAATGCCTTGTTCTGTCACGATCCCCTTCTCTCTCCTCCTTTCTCTGTGGCCGTCTCTCTTCTCCTCTTTCCCTAACTCTGTCTATCCCCATCCCTTTCTTTCCCCATCCCTCCTTCCTGTCTCTCTCAGCATGGCCGAACAGACTTTTCATGGGATGGAATCAATGTAAGTGTTGTGAATATCATTCCTCCATTCCTTTCCTTTTGTTATTTCCTCTGAATCACAGTGGATGTCTTCTATCTCACACCCCATTCCTTCGTTTGATCTGTCTCTCTTTTGCGATGGCTTGTCGATGTGCTGTAGTAGTTAGACTTTTTTGCAGTCGTAAATGACAAAAGACTACACTTCCCATCATGCAAATGGACAGAGATTAAGGCTGTTGGGAAATGTAGTTTCACCACCTCTAGCAACCACTGTGCTAACTTTCTACCTAATTTCTCTCGTCACCTCTTTCCTTCCCATAAAATGCCACAAAATTTTGCATTTCATTTCTGCTCTGGGCACCTCCTGCTCCACCAAAATCATCTATTTCTTCACCTTTCCTGTTTTCTGTCCCATTTTTCTCTCTTGAATGCCTTCCTTCATTTCAGTTGTCCATGGAGGACACAACCTCAATCCTCCCTCGGCTGAAGAAGCGGAACTCCAACGCCTATGGAATCGGCGCTCTGGCTAAGTCCTCTCTGACAGGTGTGTCAGGTGTGTGTCTGTCCTGTGAAATGGTAAACTGACCCCATGTTGACTCCAGACTGAGCTGGAGGAGTTGGAGCCAACATGGACCCTTGTGGGTTTCCCTTTTCACCACCAGTTTCCATTTACAACACTCTCCAATGGCTCGTGCCATTGGTGAATTCCAAGCTCCAAATAAGAATAGATCCCTGACAAGTAAGCGATATGCTTCCCACAATGCATTGTCACATGGCTTTCCATTTTATCCTAAGCGGTGGTTGATGGGAGAGGCAGGTTTTTATATGTAAAGTGTTTGTGGAGTGAAATGCGGAGATTCAGTCAGTGTGTTGTCTTTTTATATTGTCGTTCTCAGACTCTTGTATCTGTGTTTTTGTACTGTTATGTGCAGTGCAGTAGACTTCTCTGAAAGATCCTGTTTTTGAACATTAATAATTCATGTTCATCATTTCATTAGACATTACCTAAGAGGTTGAGAGATCTCTGAATTAGCTCTGTATGTTTGCAGTAATGCACTGGTTAAAAATATGTATACATACACTCTGTTCAAGTAGCAAAGAGCAATTGATTTTTTTTCTCTCTCTCAGTATCTTATATAAGGTCTCCACACTGAATTTACTGGTTATCAGACAGATCATTACAGCCCAGGTTTAGTCTATTACAGATGTAGCTTCATTTAATAAGCTGGAACTAATAAAAGAGAAAACGCAGGGGAGAGTGTAGGCTATTATTGTGTGTATCTTCATTAGTGTGGAAAGATGTCTTTTCCAATTCCCATTCCTTTCTATTGTCACTAAAACTTGATTATTTATTTTTTCATACCATAACCATCTACATCTCATTATGGAGGTCATTTTCATTTCCTTAACTCAAACAAAATTCTACACATATTTATCACCAGCAAAAACATTATAACAGCACACTGAGAGACTGCATTGAACGTAAAAATGTTTGTCATTTAGAACATTAAACTCATAATTAAAAATGCTTATTTTAAAAGATAAAAAAGAACAATTTAAATGTAGCAAGTCGATTTTCATTTTACAACTAATATCTTAAACATACCTAGTTTTAAAAGTGAGAAGACTGGAAAGTCATGCAAACTCATGGGTTAAAAAAGTGGCATCCCTGATGAATGGTCCTTGCCTTTGAAATATAATTTTTAATTACATTTGTTAATTGTTAATATAAAAATATTAACATGGATTAGCCTATATCTGTGTTTTTCAGTCCTGATCCTGGGGGCCCATCGCTCTGCACATTTTGCACGTCTCTGTTATTTAACACACCTGATTCAGATAATCAGTTCATTAGATGAGAGCTTCATGAACTTAACTAAGGGGCCGTTTACACTACAATGTTTTCAACTAAAAACAGAAAACTTTTTATGCGTTTTGGCCGTTCATTTACATGACAACAGCGTTTTGGGGGCCTGAAAATGCAAACTTTTGAAAACGGGTTTTTGAAAATAATATCGTCTCCATGTAAACTACAAAAACTCGAATTTGTGAAAACAGTGACATCATGCGCATGTGTATTACATATTCAGGTTATAGGCACGTAGTGTTTCTTTACAAAGTGACATCTGTAACTACTGTAACTACTGGCCTGGCAGCATAATACAGCATTTTTTAAGGGCCCTATTTTAAGGATCTAAGTGCATGGTTTAAAGCGCATGGTGCAAACGCACATAGGGCGTGTCCGAATCCACTTTTGCTAGTTTAACGATGGGAAAAATGGTCGGCCTGCCCAGCGCATGGTCTAAAAGGGTTGTCCCTGTTCTCTTAATGAGTAATGGGTGTGTTTTGGGCGTAACATGCATTAAACCAATCAGAGTCTCATCTCCCATTCCCTTTAAAAGCCAGTTGTGCTCGCGCCATGGCGGATTCGCTATTTACATGGCAGAATTTGCAAGCGAGAAAACTGAATGCTTCTCTAGCGAGGATACGCAACATCTACGGGACAAGCCGGATTCCACCAAAGCATTTGGAGGGCCTCCCCCAGAAAGCACGCCAAAATTGAAACTTTTTATTCTATCTAATCATTTGTAAGTGTGAAATCCTGAAAAGCGCTCTTTAAATAACCAAAAAAAAAAAAAAAATTTGCAGTCTATTCCAGTTGCCTCAAAATAGCAACACGCCAACAATGCGCCTGAATCAGCTTATTTTCAGACCAGCACGGCCATGGGCACACAGATGGGCGCAAATGCATTTGCTATTTAAACAACGTGGCGCAGGATGTGAAAATGATAACTGCGTCGGGTTGAAACTAGCAAAAAACACTTTGCTGGAGTCGCATTGTGCCCGGGTGTATGATAGGGCCCAAACTGTTTTTGTGGATCTGAGTGAACAGGGATCATTTTGACAACGTTATCGTCTGTACGCAAAAAACTTACTTTTCAGTTTTTAGTACATCATTGTCGTGTAAACGCACCCTAAGTGTGTAAGATAAGAGAGACGTGCAGAGCGGTGTGTCTCTAAGACCAGGATTGAAAACCACTGGGCCAGTGGATGACATACTTCTATATAATAAGCAGCGAAACTAAAACAATCATGACAGATAAAAACAGATAAACACGGGCACTTCATAACTCAGTCCTTAAGAGTGGCTAACAGATCATGATTATTTGTAGTGCAACCTCTGAGCATCCTAATCTATTCCCAATTTCCATGTTACATCAACCCAGATACCTACGCTGCATCCGAATATGCCTTCCATACTATACTTCCATACTACACAGTAGGTGAAAAAAGTATGTGATCCGAGTAGTATGACGATTTCACAGTACTCGCAAAAGAGTAGGCAAAAAGTACCCGGATTACCTACTACTTCCGGCAGGATTCTGAAGTGCGCATTCGATGGACACTTTACTATCCCATGAGGCCACAGGAGAGGATTTGTGAATGGAGTTGAAGTGACGCAACCGACGCCGTAGGTCACATGACAATGACAACATGGCACATGTAGCACGTCCGAATTTCATTCATACTACACACATTCATACTATATAGTACTATAAGTACTTTTTTAACAGTTGCGAAGTACGTTTCAGATTAAATGTAGTAGCTACTATACAGTATGCGATTTCGGGCGCTGCACTAGTCTCTGAGCAGGTGCGATCTTGTACTGTAAAGCTACTTCACTTAATTTCCTCTATCTTGTTTTCCCCCTCTCTCAGCCTAATCTAAGAAACTTACTCTTACTGTCTTCATATCCCATCATCCACCCTCTGTCTATTCGTCCACTTCAGGAGTGTCTCGCTCCATGAAGGACAAGGTGACAAAGCCGACAGCGATGGCCCAGGGGCGCGTGGCTCACATGATTGAATGGCAGAGCTGGGGCATGCAGACGGTGGGCGCGGGAGGTACAGGAACGGGACGCACCTCCAGTCTGCACCTCCAACAAGAGCGCAAGCTGGAGAATGACGCATACAGCGACCTCAGTGACGGAGAGAAGGAGGCTCGCTTTGCTGCAGGTGAGAGACAGATGCAGACATAGTTTTTAATGAGTGAAAGAAAAGGCCTACACAAAATCTAGTGCTCAGAAGTAAGCTATACCTACTGCATTTTTACATACTGAATAGTAAATTAGTTTTACATCTAGACTAGTAAATCGTTGTTTGACACCCTTTTTATCAGAAACTTTAACTCGAACCAAAAATTAATCATGGCTTACTAGGATTTCTTTAAATAACTATATTATTGTCATTATTAATGTCTTATTTTCTTTAGATTGTTGTACATAAAATATATTTTGAAGAACGTTGGTAACCAAACATTTTTGGTTCCCATTGACTTCCATTGTATGGACAAAAAAAAAAAACAACCAAAAAAAAAAAAAAAACATTGAAAATCAAAGGTAACCAAAACTGTTTTATTACCAACGTTCTTCAAAATTTATCTTTAACGAAAGCAGGAAAAACATACATGTTTAGACCAACATGGGAGTGAGTAAATGATGACAAAACTTTCATTTTTAGTTGGACTATCATTTTAAGGGGGTTTAATCAATATATACAGTATATTGCAAGTAATTTAGAGAGTTGTATGGCATTCCTTTTTTTCAGCTGCTTTAGGCATAGAAATCATTTTTAATTGCCACAAAATATTGAGCAACTTTAACAAATATACATTTGTGTATATTCAGTGTCACTGTATATACAGTCCCTGACAATATCAGCATAAATGTACAAAAATACTGAGTGCACCTTTTATAAATAATCTGTTGTAAACCTTTTACGCTTCTTTTGACATTGCTATAAAAGGATGCTGTATTGAATATGCAGTCTTGTTATTTCATACAGCATCAGGTGTGAGAAGCACTATCCACATTAAGTTCACCTGCTCCCATCTGCTGCTGAATGCAGTAAATCAGCCTGAATGTATCATCATACCTTATTTATGACTATGAGAATGCCAGGAATGTCTCTTATTCATGACACCATTTCTGAGATGACGAAGCTTCTTTATAGCAGCCTATTTCCAGAGTCAGGTGACAGAGATTAAGGTTTAGGTGTGAGAATAACTGATGGAATCCAAGTTTGTTTGTGTCCTTGAATTTGTTGTTAGAATTTCTACATAACTGAAAAATTTAAATATCAATAAATTATTTCAGATTAATTATGTTAAGATGTATTTACCTATAGGATATAAGAGTAATATATCTTTTAAAAACATCTTTTATACAAAATTATGTTATTGTTTTTTTATATTAGGTTTAATATAAAAGTTTGGGGTTGGTAAGATTGGGGAAGGCCCTTTTATGCTCACCAAGGCTGAATTTATTTGAAAAAAAACAAACAAACAAAAAATGTAAAATCAGTAATATTGTGAAATATTACAACAATTTAAAATAACTGTTTTCTATTTTAATATGTTTTAAAATGTAATTTATTCC
Source organism: Hypophthalmichthys molitrix (assembly GCA_037950675.1). Taxonomy (NCBI): domain Eukaryota; kingdom Metazoa; phylum Chordata; class Actinopteri; order Cypriniformes; family Xenocyprididae; genus Hypophthalmichthys; species Hypophthalmichthys molitrix. The sequence goes on along the minus strand of CM075507.1, from coordinate 11,253,206 downwards.
TGCGATAGCAAAGCTGAATTTTCTGCATCATTAATCAAGTCTTCAGTGTCACATGATCTTGTGCTTCTTAATATATATGTATATATATATACACTACCAGTCAAAAGTTTGGACACGGTAAGATTTTTAATGTTTTTAAAAGAAGTTTCGTCTGAAAGAACAGCATTTATCTGAAATACAAAGCTTTTGCAACATTATACACTACCATTCAAAAGTTTGGGGTCAGTAAGAATTTTTATTTTTATTTTTTTGAAAAGAAATTAATACTTTTATTCAGCAAGGATGCATTAAATCGATCAAAAGTGACAGTAAAGACATTTATAATGTTACAAAAGATTATATTTCAAATAAATGCTGTTCTTTTGAACTTTCTATTCATCAAAGAATCCTGAAAAAAAAATATTGTACACAAATATTTTGTACAATTGTACACAATAAATGTTTCTTGAGCAGCAGATCAGCATATTAGAATGATTTCTGAAGGATCATGTGACACTGAAGACTGGAGTAATGATGCTGAAAATTCAGCTTTGATCGCAGGAATAAATTACTTTATAAAATTTATTCAACCAGAAAACAGTTATTTTAAATTGTAATAATATTTCACAATATTACTGTTTTTACTGTATTTTTAATTAAATAAATGCAGCCTTGGTGAGCAGCCAAAACTTCTTTTAAAAACATTAAAAATCTTACCTTGTCCAAACTTTTGACTGGTAGTGTGTGTATAATATATATGTATATATATTTGGAAACCCTTTTTCTCAGGATTCTTGGATGAATGGAAAATTCAAAAGAATTTTTATGTAACAATGTCAAAGTCATTACAGTCATCAATTTAATGTTGATCAATTTAATGTGTCCTGGCTAATTAAAAGTATTAATTTCCTTAAAAAACATGACCCCAAACTTTTGAACAGTAGTGTACATTTTAATATTTATAAATTACTAAGTTACGGCTTAAGTACAGGTGGTCTTAGGGGCTAAGGGTCAATTAATCAAAAACATAGTAATTTTATAATTAGCCTGTACAATCAGTAGCTAAATAGCCGTAGCATCATTAGCATCTGCAAGACACAAACAACAAATATCAATACACAATATGTATTCAAATTGTTGTGTTCTCACATATTCTTACTTTAAAACCTTACATTTTGAATCCTTTCAGGTGTGCTTCAGCAGTTTGCTATCTCTGAGGCGACGCTGCTGGCCTGGAGCTCTATGGATGGGGAGAGCACAAGCGTCGGATCTAATCAAGGGAGCGTAGCCCACCTTAGCGAGGCCAACCAGGAAAGCATCACCAGCCGAGGTACTCACTACATTTCCCAGCATGCACTGTAAGCTCAGAGAATAATTGTACCACTTCCTACTGTGTTTTAGGCTGGAAACTTAGGAATAAAATCAATTTAGTAACAAAACTTCTATGTCACATTGTGAGCCCTGATGAGTGCTGTAATTATTCAGGCAACTTGCTGTCATAAACTGCAATTAAACACTTTCTTTCAAAAACTTTGCCCATCTTAGCTCAAAGAATATGTGTAGAGGATATGGTTGAAATCCCTGACTAATTCCTTAACGACTAAAAAATTAGACATTTTCTTTTGTTTTCTTTTATTTAGGCCTATGCTAAAAGGTTTCTCTAAGAAGAAAGCTTTCCATTGAAAGCCCCCTAGAGTGAGGGTGGGATTATTATATTGCAGCTTATATGGAATGCAGTGCACATTGGGTTTTGAATAAATGAATAACTAAAGGTCAGGGACCCATGACTCTCAGGAGAACAAGAACTAATCCACTGAAGAGTTCAGTACAGCCGTACAGACTCACATGAGAGCTCAGAACAATGAAGTCCATCTGCATGCCAAATGACAACATGTTACAGACAGATAATGTGATAATTATGTCATATGCTAAGGCAGAGGTGTATCAAAACTGTAACTTTTTCACAGCCCTGGAGGATTTGAACATATAACAATAAATAACCAGTAAAGAACCAGTCATAAAAAGGTGAGTCTTGAGACACGATTTAAAAGTATGGATACCTCGTTCCATAAACGAGGGGCAGCATAACTAAAAGTTCTAGCTCCCATGGTGGTCAGGCGTATATGTGGTAAGACGAGAAAATGAGAGTGAAGATCTGAGAGCGCGCGAAGGGATGTAGATGTGAAGAAGATAAGTGAGGGGGACGAAGTGATTAATATTATGTAGATGAAAGTATGCAGTACGCATGATGTTATTAACATGGGCTTCGAAGGATAGAGTGCTATCGAGCATGAAAGACTCTTAACCTGCGGGGAAGGAAAAATTGTAGAGTTTTCAATAGCCACAGAAAAGCAATCAGATTTTGTCAGAATAGATTTAGTGCCTACAAGGAGGGCTTTACCGCTGTTAAGTTTTAGAAAATTAGCTGAAAGTCAAACTTTAATTTCAGCTAAACAGCTGGACAGAGAAAGTGGAGGATAGGAACCTGAGGGCTTGGAAGACAGATAGAGCTGGTCATCAGCATAGCAATGAAAATGGATACCATAAATAATGAATAGAAGAGGGCCCAAGACAGAACCCTGAGGAACGCCACTGGTGATTTTAGATGATTTTGATCTGAAATTTTTAAGTTGTGACCAGAGAGATATGATATAAACCAAGACAGGGGGTGCCAGTAATTCCAACGGAAGCAAAACTGTCAAGGTCTCCTTCTAAAAACTTAGGCAGCTGACTTGTTGCCTCGCTGCCCTATCAGGCAACGACTTTGTAGGCAGCGTTTGCGCTCAAAGGCACCTCACAAAACAGACTTCTGAGGCAGTGTAACAGCAAAATACAGTAGTGTGAGCTTTGGTGATAACTAAGCGAATATTTAATTACTTCAATAGTAATTTCTCACTAGAAATGACATCAAAGGTGGAAAACAATGGTCAAAAACATACATTTACACACAAGCTGACCACCAACTGCAACTTTCAGATGCCATCTTTATTTTTTAGCTCAACTGTCAAAGGATACATCTATGCTGCCTTCAAAAATCGATCAGATGAAGGCATCTTGTGAGACAGGAAGTGAAGCTAACTTTGGATTCGGGTGTGCCTTGATGCCTTTCTACCTTGGAATGTATCCTCCGAAGGAAGCATTTTTCAGTTTTCAGATGCAGCCAAGGAGAATATTATGTAAGATGGTATCGAAGGCCGCACTCAGATCAAGAAGGACAAGTTTAGTTAATAAACCAGAGTCAGCTGCCAGCAACAGGCTATTGGTGATTTTAACAAGAGCAGTCTTAGTGCTATGGTGGGGACAAATAGTAGTGAGAGTAGGGATTGCCCCACTGATTTTTAGAGCATATACTGAGTAATCCAAAAGAGAGATTGTTTTTACCAGCATTGTTGCCAGCCAATGTGACACAAATAAAAAAATATGAGAATGTAACCTGATTTCCAGCACCAGATAAAGACTAAAAAATTGTGTTAAATATATTATTCAAAGATTTGCGGTCGGTATATCTTTAAATATTACTTATTTAAAAAGGCTTACCTATTTTAATTTAAATAAACATTTATTATTAAATAATATTAAACCGTAAACATCTGTGAAATATGATTACAATAATATGTTTCTTATTATTATCAATGTTGAAAACAGCTGTGCTGCTTTATTTTTGTGGAAACTGATAGATCAGAATTCTTTGATAAAAAGAAAGTTCAAACAAACAGCATTTATCTGAAATAGAAATATTCTGTACCATTATAAATGTGTTTACTGTTACTTTTGGTCAATTTAATGCATCTTTTTGATGGAAAAAAGTATTAATTTATTTAAAAAAAAAAAAACTTTTATTGACCTTAAACTTTTAAATATTATTATATTATATTATATTATGTTATATTATGTTATATTATATTCACAAAATAGTGTGGCTTTACAACACGCTTGGCACATGACAAACTTAATGATCAGAAAAACCAGAGGAGATATAAACTTGAATTTTACATCTTTGGTGCACTTTTACAAAACCTTTATTACTGAAGAATATATTACTTTCCTTTGAAGATGTTCATATCTAATCTATTTGTAAGACACTTATCAATAATAATGATTATAACACCGCTCTCTGGAATACTTTATTCTGATTGGTCAGTCGTGACATTCTGCAGTTGGAAATATTTTTGTAAAATGACCACTAAACCTCGGCAAACTCATTTCCTTCATACTGTAGCTGTGTTATAGTCTCATTTCTCTCATGTCAGTCTGGGTTCTTTTTCTTCTAACATAATAAAAGAATTTCAACTCAGATCAATATTTCATGTTCATTTATTTATTTATAAGGACCCGTGTAATAATCACCAGATGACAATTCAGATCACCACAGGCTGTGTGAAAAATGGTTTTGTGTGTGAAAAATGCTGTGTAAAGTTTTCATTTGGAATTTTTTCTCTCTATTTAGATTTAGCGACTTCCCCGCCCCTTTTGAGACTTTTTCAAAAGCCTAGTGACAAATCTAGCAACTTCTTGGACAAATCTTATCTAGATTCCATGATTTGCCCACTGATCTATATTTATATTAATATAGATCAGTGGACTCGCCAGTATGATGTCATAGCGAAATTTATCGACCAGTTTTAGCTACTTTCAACTGAAAGCAATTGGCAACACTGATTGAAATCATTTGTGAGTGAAGCTGGTTGCTGTTGAACACAAATCAGTCATTTATGAGGTTCCATTGCAGTTAGGATGCTGCCATAGAAGGTCCTATAGAGTGAAAAAGGGCAAGAGAAGAATAAACTCAGTGGGCAGTCTGTGTACGAGTGAGTGTTGCTGTCATACATTACAAAAGCCATTTCCTCAGTAAATAAAGAACCTCATTTCTGCCCTGCCAGAGGGGTAAAATGAGTGAACACTCATCTTAATTTCACAATGATGGCCATGGGGAATGCTAAAGCCAGAGATTTCAATGAGAATGTGCAGTTATTATTATTCAAAATTGTTTTATAATCAGACATAATTTAGATAAAATATCTTGCTGTTGCATGCAGATGAGGCTGAAAAGTCACAGAATCTGACTCAAAAAAAAAAAAATATAAATTTCAAGGGATTGTTATGGGCTCATATATATTAACATCTGCACAATGTGTACTATCGAAGCATCATAAAAGTTATGACTATAAGAGCTTTGACTATAATATTAAAGTGAATCTTAAAGCAGCCAAATGATGAAACTTAAAACAATATAATTGATCTTGGTGCACTTTGACAAAACCTTTATTACTGAAGAATATATTACTTTCCTTTGAAGATGTTCATATCTAATCTATTTGTAAGACACTCATCAATAATAATGATTATAACACCGCTCTCTGGAATACTTTATTCTGATTGGTCAGTCGTGACATTCTGCAGTTGGAAATATTTTTGTATAATGACCACTAAACCTCGGCAAACTCATTTCCTTCATACTGTAGCTGTTCTATAGTCTCATTTCTCTCATGTCAGTCTGGGTTCTTTTTCTTCTAACATAATAAAAGAATTTCAACTCAGATAAATATTTCATGTCCATTTATTTATTTATAAGTACCCCTATAATAATCACCAGATGACAAATCAGCACAGGCTGTGTGAAAAATGATTTTGTGTGTGAAAAATGCTGTGTAAAGTTTTCATTTGGAATTTTTTCTCTTTCTTTTATATGTTCTTACAGACCAGATAATGCACCATTCATCTGCAGAGGTTTGGCCCCACAACTACGTCTCCCAGGGTCTTTACTGCCTTTCTTCCTCTGATGCTTGGGAGCCAATTAGTAATGAACAGTCAGGTGTCGCCTCTCCTGCCACTGGTTCATATGTCATGGCAGTCGGGACTGAGGGTGGATATGACCCAAATACAGCAGCTCACTTCCTGTCCCAACAGCAACAGCAGCAGTATCAGAACCAGTTACATCAGTTCCAGCAACTGCAGCAGATGCAGCAATACCAGCAGCAACAGCTCCTGCAGTATCAACAACAGCAACAGGTGAGTGAGAAAACTACAACTGCTGTAAGCCTCTGGAACAACTGCAGGCGCAGTACAGGTGAGTCATCAAACTACAAATCCCATGAGGCCTGTTTCACACTGCACACATAAGCGGTGCTGTGCAGATCTATTTCATCATCCACATTAACAGGTGAAGAAGTGTTGGTGGGTCAAAATCATCACACTCTTTTAATTTTTTTAAAAAATGTCAAAAAATGCAAATTCACTGAATTATTACATGTAATCAGAATGTTTTTCATTTCTGAATTAAAGTTCATTTTGATCATTTTTACGAGGAATAAAGCCAAAAATATTAGAGTGATGCTTCTCTCCTGATAAAAATACAACTTGTTAGTTCATGTTAGCTCATGTTAAAGGGTTAGTTCACCCAAAAATGAAAATTCTGTCATTTATTACTCACCCTCATGTCGTTCCACACCCATAAGACCTTCGTTCATCTTCAGAACACAAATTAAGATATTTTTGATGAAATCCAATGGCTCATGGAGGCCACCATTGCCAGCAAGATAATTAACTCTTTCAGATGCCCAGAAAGGTACTAAAAACATATTTAAAACAGTTATTGTGTTCAACCTTAATGCGAAGAGAATACTTTTTGTGCACCAAAAAAACTAAATAACGACTTTTCAACAACATCTAGTGATGGGCAATTTCAAAACACTGCTTCATGAAGCTTTGAAGCTTTACAAATCTTTTGTTTCAAATCAGTGATTCAGATCATGTATCAAACTGGCAAAGTCGTGTGAACTATTGAAATTTCGAAACACTTATGACGTAACGAAGCCTCGTTTACTGAAATCATGTGACTTTGGCGCTCCGAATCACTGATTCGAAGCAAAAGATTTGTAAAGCTTCGAAACAGTGTTTTGAAATCAGTATTTTTGAAATTATTTTGTTTTAACTAACCCTTTATTGAAATAATATTAACAGATGCAATGTTTGATTTTAATAATGTATTGGTAAACAAAAACTAAGATTAATAAATGCTTTAGAAGTCTTTTTCTTTTAACAGTTTTTCATGTTAACAAATGTAACCTTATAAAATGTTACTGAAAACAATTTAACAAAATGACCCTTTTATAAATTATGCCCATGAAATTCTCAATTATGGAAACCCAGAAATCACATTATTTTCTGTACAGAGCCATAGCTTTGTAGAAACACTGTCAGTCTGAAAGTAAAATGTGAGGCTTCATCATTTACGCACTGCTTATGCATGTGGCATAAAAGCAGGAATTAAATAAGTCTCTGCACCATCATCTGCTGTATTAGTGACAGAGGAATCATAAAATTAATCCTCCATATGCCTCTGCAAAAACAGTTCTTAGCACATTAACATAAGTCTCCCATAAGACTATATTAGTATCAACAGGTGAGTTTCAAAATTACCATTCCAATTAGCTCATTTGCATGTTCTGCAACAACATCTCTTGCTCTGCTGGCTGTAGCATCATGTTGGTGTTGAAATAGTACAGGTCCCAGTGGTCAGTTCAACAACGGCTTCAGTATCAGCAGCAAGAGCAGTAAAAACTTAATCAGGTTCCGTCATCCAGCCATTAACCAGAAGCCATTGATCGTTACAGTAATTGAGGTCTCACTGGAGTAAACGGGCAATCTAATACTACAAATCCCATCAGCCATTGCAAAGGGGGAGGGGGGGATTGTTGTTTTAAACCACAACAGAGCACAAGTCGGGTTCTGAAAGTAAAATCTCTCAAGATCTACGATTGTCACTTTTTTGCTGTAATCAAAATTTGCTGTTTGCTTTGGTTCTTGAATTAGAAGAATTGAAATGGAGAAAATTATTGGGAAAACAGAGGGAGCTGAAAGAGTGGACTGTCATTGTTGCACTCTGTTACTGCAATGGAAACTTGAGCTGTATTTCTCTCTATTTGCAGATGTTGGAGCAAAGACTACACAGTGCCACTCATTCTTTACAAGCTACTCCCAACAGCACCGTCCACAGCCTGCCTCCCCGTACTCACCCCCCATTAGTGGATCTGTGGGGGGCAGCGCAGACAGAGACCTATCAGGCAGACTTGGTGGGCTACATGGGCATGACTGTAGCAGTAGATGGAAATCTAACAGTCCCCACAGAGGAGGTGACGACAGATCACTCACCTTTACTGGAAGCCCAGGAGGAGGAAGAGATCAAAGTGAGTGGGAAAGAAGTGAAGTGACCCTTAAATGACACTTAAGCCACACTTAAATATCTCTGAATGTCACTGCACCAAAAGTAAAATAGCAAGTGATATCTGCCAACAATTGATGTTAGACCTTTTCTCAAAAATAACTTAATTTTCTAGTTATTTGGAAATGACTTTTAACCAACTGGTCCCAACATTTAGTGGATGTATAAAGTCAAGTTCACACAGGTGCAGAGTAACCACAGGTGTAGTTCATCACATTAACTATGAACATGATTCACTTACAACTGACAATCACACAGCATCTGAGGGTACATTTTCACAACAATGAAGTACTAAAAATGGAAAAGTTTTTCCTTCGCGTTTTTCGCGTACAGCCAACAATGTTGTCAAAATAATCCCCATTCACATGGATCCGAAAAACGACTAAACACACTGTATTATTCACACCAGGCCAGTAGCTGGCGATGTCACTTTGTAAAGAAACACTACGCATCTATAGACTGAACACGTAATGTGCATGCGGATATTGTCACCATTTTCACAAAATTGTGTTTTTGCAGTTTACACAGAGATGATAACATTTTCAGAAATCTGTTTTTAAAAGTTTGCATTTTTTCAGGCCCCTAAAACGGTTCTAGTTTTGGCCCCTAAATCAGTGATTTTATTTATAAAACTGAACTCAAATAACTGAAGGTATGATAAACAAACTGAACTGACCCAACTAATGAAACAATGAGGACACATTTATACAAATGGACTAGTCCACATTACACACAAGAAAGTATTCTACAAAGTACAATAACAAAATGAACAAACTACTTAAATGATAGAAATAAAGATTAAATATAAATCTTGAAAAAAGAAAAAACAAAATGAAATACAATTAAAGAAATGAAAAATTAGAAAGAAAATGCTAACTTAAACATTTCAATCCTCCCTATAATTCATCTGTCCTTTGGTACCGGCTGGCAGAACTAAAGAGCGGTGGAAGCAGCATGCCTGTCCTTTAGATGAACGGACCCCACGACGGAAGCTCAGAAACCTCCGCTATTCTCCATACCACTGTAACTTAAACTCAAAATAAAACAATATTAACAGAAATATACAGCACAGCGGACTAAATTGTATGAATTCCAACTAATTAAAGGATCACCCTCATGTCATCCAAGATGTCCATGTCCTTCTTTCTTCAGTCATAAAGAAATTAAGGTTTTTGATGAAAACATTCCAGGATTATTCTCCTTATAGTGGACTTCAATGGTCTCCAAACGGTTAAAGGTCAAAATTACAGTTTCAGCGCAGCTTCAAAGGGCTTTAAACGATACCAGATGAGGAATAAGGGTCTTATCTAGCGAAACGATCAGTCATTTTCTAAAAAAAATACAAATGTATATGCTTTATAAACACAAATGATCACCTTGCAAGTGCTTCCGCTTTCTGTATTCTTCAAAAAGCTTACGCTGTATGTCCTACGCCTTCCCTATTCAACTTACGGAACGAACGCGGCACCAGTTCCGTTTTTTCCGTAAGTAGAATAGGGACATACAGTGTAAGCTTTTCGAAGAATACGGAAAGCGGAATGGTGGAAGCACTTGCAAGGTGATCATTTGTATTGCAAATTGCAAATTTATTAAAAATAAAAAACAAAAAAATCACGTGCATAAGTATTCACAGCCTTTGCCATGACACTCAAAATTGAGCTCAGGTGCATCCTGTTTCCACTGATCATCCTTGAGGTGTTTCTACAACTTGATTGGAGTCCGCCTATGGTAAATTCATTTGATTGGACATGATTTGGAAAGGCACACACCTGTCTACATAAGGTCCCACAGTTAACAGTGCATGTCAAAGCACAATCCAAGCCATGAAGTCCAAGGAATTGTCTGTAGACCTCCAAGACAGGATTGTATCGAGGCACGGATCTGGGGAAGGGTACAGAAAAATTTCTGCAGCATTGAAGGTCCCAATGAGCACAGTGGCCTCCATCATCCGTAAATGGAAGAAGTTTGGAACCACCAGGACTCTTCCTAGAGCGGGCTGCCCGGCCAAACTGAGCAATTTGGGGGAGAAAGGCCTTAGTCAGGGAGGTGACCAAGAACCCGATGGTCACTCTGACAGAGCTCCAGCATTTCTCTGTGGAGAGAGGAGAACCTTCCAGAAGAACAACCATCTCTGCAGCACTCCACCAATCAGGCCTGTATGGATGGCCAGATGGAAGCCACTCCTCAGTAAAAGGCACATGACAGCCCACCTGGAGTTTGCCAAAAGGCACCTGAAGGACTCTCAGACCATGAGATCAACAAAGATTGAACTCTTTGGCCTGAATAGCAAGCGTCATGTCTGGAGGAAACCAGGCACCGCTCATCACCTGGCCAATACCATCCCTACAGTGAAGCATGGTGGTGGCAGAATCATGCTGTGGGGATGTTTTTCAGCGGCAGGAACTGGGAGACTAGTCAGGATCGAGGGAAAGATGAATGCATCAATGTACAGAGACCTCCTTGATGAAAACCTGCTCCAGAGCGCTCTGGACCTCAGACTGGGGTGTAGGTTCATCTTCCAACAGGACAACAACTCTAAGCACACAGCCAAGATCACAAAGGAGTGGCTACAGGACAACTCTGTGAATGTCCTTGAGTGGCCCAGCCAGAGCCCAGACTTAAACCAGATTGAACATCTCTGGAGAGATCTGAAAATGGCTGTGCATAGACACTCCCCATTCAACCTGATGGAGCTTGAGAGGTCCTCCAATGAAGAATGGGAGAAACTGCCCAAAAATAGGTGTGCCAAGCTTGTAGAATCTTACTCATAAAGACTTGAGGCTGTAATTGGTGCCAAAGGTGCTTCAACAAAGTATTGAGCAAAGGCTGTGAATACTTATGTACATGTGATTTTTTTTTTTTTTTTCGCTTTTTATTTTCAATATATTTGCAAAGATTTCAAATAAAATTCTTTTACGTTGTCATTATGGGGTATTTTTTGTAGAATTTTGAGGAAAATAATGAATTTAATCCCTTTTGGAATAAGGCTGTAATATAACAAAATGTGGAAAAAGTGAAGCGCTGTGAATACTTTCCGGATACACTGTACATACATTTCAATCTATATATTTTAGCATATGAAACAGCGCTATTTTTGAAGAGTGTGCATAAATGTGTAAGGCAACCCTGGAGTGTGAGGTAGGAGGGAACCTGCGCAGATCCAACATCAAATAAATCCAAACAACGTGGATGAAAAATAGTGAAATAATCTTCACCGCATTCATATGGGAGTAATGTCTACACCAAATACATATTGCTTGCTAACATGATAAAAAAAATGAACAGCTTTCTGTTGTTTGTGTACATTAACTAGAATAATTTGACATTAATTGTGACCTTGAATCGATTAATTAGCTGAAGTTATTTTTCCACCACCTTCACATGACATCATTAACGTCAGTCCTATATTGGTGCCATGGATGATCCTATAGTTACTCTTCTACAATCAGCTTCACCAGGGACGAACTGCTGAACATCTTTTACCAGTTTTTGATTTTTCAGACATTGTAGTTGGATGGGCAGCTGTGCTGCACAAGCACTCTAAGACGCAAAAGCGTGGGAATGGGCCGACGCGCTAGTCAAGCCCCAACATCGCGGCTTTAAAATGAATGAATGAATGAATGAATGAATGAGGCATTTATATAGCGCTTTCATATGTACTACTGTATACCCAAAGCGCTTTACAATCATATCAGGGGTCTCTCCTCATCCAGCACCAGTGTGCAGCATCCACTTGGATGATGCGACGGCAGCCACAGTACAACGGTGCCAGTGCGCTCCCTATACACCAGCTGTAGGTGGAGAGGAGAGAGAGTGATAGAGCCAATTCAATGGATGGGGATTATTAGGAGGCCATGATTGGTAAGGGCCAATGGAGGGAATTTGGCCAGGAAACCGGGGTTAAACCCCTACTCTTTACGAGAAGTGCCATGGGATTTTAATGACCACAGAGAGTCAGGACCTCGGTTTAACGTCTCATCCGAAGGACGGTGCTTGTTACAGTGTCCCCGTCACTATACTGGGGCATTAGGACCCACACAGACCATAGGGTGAGCACCCCCTGCTGGCCTCACTAACACCTCTTCCAACAGCAACCTAGTTTTACCAGGAGGTCTCCCATACAGGTACTAACCAGGCTCAGCCCTGCTTAGCTTCAGTGGGCAACCAATCTTGGGCTACATGGTGATATGGCTGCTGGCTTATAACCGCGTTGCTTAGCATCCATCTGGCAAACATCCTCTCCCTCCCCAACAAAACGGACAAACTTCTTCTCCTGTCCCAAACAAATAAGGACTTTTCAAACCTGGCTGAATGATGCTATTCCGGACAGCACGCTACATCTGCCAGGCTACCAGCTGTTCAGCTGGTGACGCAGAATGAGCAGGGAAATCGCAAGGCGGTGGGACATGTTTCTACATCAATGAAAAGTGGTTCACAGATGTAACAGTATTGAAGAAGATGTGCTCTTCATCAACTGTAAGCCTTTCTACTCAATGTCGGACTACTCACATTCCTCTGCAAGCGTGTGAACGCAGCATTGCAACAGCTGGCTGATCAGATCACAGACACAGAGCAACAACACACAGACTCTGTTATAATCATTCTCAGGGACTTCAATAAAGAAAATCTCTCCTGTGAACTGCCAAAATACAGACAGCATGTTACATGTCCTACCAAAGACAGTAATATACTGGACCACTGCTTGTCAGAGTTCTGTCACTTCGGTCTGTTTATTCTTGGTTTGGTGACAGAACTTTGACACTGCTATTGTCTTGTCTCGTCATGGTGAGCATGCGGTTCCGAGTTCGCTCGGGTCATTAGTTCGGCACTTCGGTCTAGTTTGGTTTCGGTTCTGTGTCGGGATATGGACATTCATGCTCTGTGTGTCTGTCTTCTGTTGTGAGCGCACGGGATGGACATTCGCTCATTCTCCTTGCGCTGTCTTGTTGTGTGAGCATGAAGTCTCAAGTTTGCTCAAATGCTCCACCATCATCCCCATCCCAAAGAACTCCAAATTCACAGGACTGAATGACTACAGACCTGTTGCTTTAACATCTGTGGTCATGAAGTCATTTTAAAGACTGGTGCTGGACCACCTGAAGGATATAACTGGACCCTTGCTGAACCCCCTGCAATTTGCTTATCGAGCAAACAAGTCTGTGGATGATGCAGTCAACGTGGGACTGCACTACATACTGCAACATCTCGACAGACCTGGAACTTATGTGAGGATCCTGTTTGTGGACTTCAGCTTAGCTTTCAACACCATCATCCCAACACTCCTCCAGACCAAACTAACCCAGCTCTGTGTTCCTAGCTCCATTTGTCAATGGAGCACTAGCTTTCTGACAGCTAGGCAACAGCTAGTGAGACTGGGAAAATTCACGACCTACACCTGTACAATCAGCACTGGCATCCCCCAGGGATGTGTGCTCTCGCCACTGCTCTTCTCTCTACACCAACGACTGCATTGCAAAAGACTCCTATGTCAAGCTTCTGAAGTTTGCAGATGACACTACACTCAGTGGCCTCATCCAGGACGGTGACGAGTCTGCTTACAAACAGGAGGTTAAAGAGCTGGCTGTCTGGTGCAGTCACAACAACCTAGAGCTGAATATGCTCAAAATAGTGGAGATGATTGATGACTTTAGGAGAAACCCCCCCAGCACTCCCCCCACTCACCATCATGAACAGCACTATGGCAACAGTGGATCCATTCAGGTTTCTGGGCTCTACCATCTCTCAAGACCTAAAATGGGACACTCAGGCTACGTTAATGACAGCCCTATATTGACGCCACGGATGATCCTGTCTTTAGTTATTCTTCTACAATCAGCTTCACCAGGGAAGAACTGCTGAACATTCACCCACCCAATCTTTTACCGGTTTTTGATTATTCTGACGTTGTCCGGCTGAATGATGCCATTCTGGAAAGCACGTTACATCTGCCAGGCTACCAGCTGTTCAGAGCGGACCGCAACGCAGAATGAGCAGGGCTCTGACACTGCTATTGTCTCGTCTTGGTGAGCAAGTGGTTCCAAGCATGCTTGGTTTGTGTGCTCTTCTGTCCACATGAGTTGTTTTGTGTGAGGAGCATGGTGTTTGGATCCCGGCACTTCAGTCTAGTTTGGTTTCGGTTTTGTGTCAGGATTCGGACATTCATGCTCTGTGCACTCTGTCTTGTTGTGTGAGCGTGCAGTCTTGAATTCACTTGGGCCATGCGCTCTTCTGTCCACGTGTGTTGTTGTGGACATTGTTTCTGCATCCTTGAGTCCTTTCCTCATCCTTTCACCCAACTCTGATGCTACTACATCACAATAAAGGATGCATATCACTCTGTTCCATGTGCAGCTTTGGGGCTCTCTAATAGCTGTCTGGTTCATCTTATACTTCCCTACAGGCAGAAACTTAAATCATCTAAACCTGTGGTAAAGACTGTAAAGAGATGGACATTGAATGGAGCGGGCATTACAAGCTTGTTTCAAATGCACGGCAAGTATTTTTGAAGCTGCTGCCACCAATCTGGACAAGCTCACTGATACTTGTAACTTCATATATCAGTTTCTGTGAGGATATGTGCATTCCTCCAGGACTCATTTAACATACAACAATGACAAACCATGGATCACAGCTAAACTCAGCTTTATCACACCAAAGAAGATGCCTACAGAGGTGCGGACAGAATCTTGTATAATCAGGCCAAAAACACACTGACAAAGGAGATCAGAGTGGCTAAGTGAAGCTGAAAAAAACAGTTTTCAGCCAATGATCCTGGCTTCTCTCCATGCATTCATCAACATCTCCAGCAACCCCCTCTCCCTCCCTCCTGCACTTACCATCTGTGAAGAGGATGCGTGGCGGGTCTTCCCAAAACTAAACGCAAGGAAAGCACAGGTCCAGACAGTGTTTCAACAGCCTTTCTGAAATCTTGTGCTGAGCAGCTGGTCCCTATCTTCACAAAGATCTTCAACAGATCACTGGAGCTATGCAAAGTCCCTTCCTGCTTCAAAAGCTTCACCATCATCCCCATCCCAAAGAACCCCAAATTCACAGGACTGAATGACTACAGACCTGTTGATTTAAAGTCTGTGGTCATGAAGTCGTTTGAAAGACTGGTGCCAGCCCACCTGAAGGACATCACTGGACCCTTGCTGGACCCCCTGCAGTTTGCTTATCGAGCAAAGAGGTCTGTGGATGTTGCAGTCAATGTGGGACTGCACTACATGCTGCAACATCTCAACAGACCTGGAACTTATGTGAGGATCCTGTTTGTGGACTTCAGCTTAGCTTTCAACACCATCATCCCAACACTCCTCCAGACCAAACTAACCAAGCTCTGTGTTCCTAACTCCATCTGTCAGTGGATCACCAGCTTTCTGACAGCTAGGCAACAGCTAGTGAGACTAAAGAGAGGTTGTCTGGTGTAGTCACAACCTCCCAGCACTCTCTCCACTCACCATCATGGACAGTACTTTGGTAACAGTAGAGTCATTGAGGTTTCTGGGCTCTACCATCTCTCAGGACCTAAAATGGGACACTCCGGCTCTATTGTGAAAAATGCCCAGCATAGGTTGTATTTCCTTCACCAGCTGAGGAAGTTCAACCTGCCACAGGAGCTGCTTCAGCAGTTCTACTCTGCTCAGCTACAAATCAGACCTCGGAAGACTACAGAGCATAGTCCGAACTGCTGAGAGAATCAGTGGAACACCCCTTTCCCACTCTCCAAGAACTGTACTTATCCAAAGTGAGTAAAAAGACTGTCAAAAAGACCTCTCACATCCAGGCCATTTCCTCTTTGAACTGTTGCCATCTGGTCGGCGATACAGCGCACTGAGCATCAGAACAGCCAGACACAAGAAAAGTTTATTTCATCGGGCCATCTACCTCATGAACAGTTAAATGCCCCAAATGGGCAATAAACGTGTACAATACACAACACTATTTATACTTGTATTTATTTAGCATACCATACCTCTTATTCACATTCCCTTGCGTTGTATATAACATATGTTATATACAATATACATATGTATATTGTGTATTTTTTATATATTTATTTTTATTCACTTATTTTACTTTTTATTATCTGTACTGTCGCTGTTATTCTTTCTGTGCACTGGAAGACAAATTCCTTGTATTTGTAAGCATACTTGGCAATAAAGCTCATTCTGATTCATTCAGATTCTGATTGTTGAACAATGTAGTTCAAACCATGTAGTGCAACCATGTTACTACTTTTTCAGGAACCAGTCACTAGTTAATTTCTCCAACAATGCATCAAACTATGGTGGTTAAACACTTTTCATGGAAAACAACTTAAAAATGACTTAACTAAACTACTACAAGTAATAATAAAACAACTTTTAACATTGGGCTGTTTATTTGAGTGTCACAAAAAAAAAAAAAAAAAAAAAATTTTTTTTGCAATTTCGTTTAGTGAAATGACACACCCAGACTAATGTTCAGCCTCTTTTCCAGGAGGAAGATATAACGTTATGTATGGAACCAGAACAAGTGACATTAATTCCATCTCCAGTGACACAGAGAGAGGAAGTGACCTCAATGGGAGGAAGCAGTCCAGGTCAAGCCCCTGGAGAATTTATCACAGAGCGGAAGGCGTCTGATGTCTCACCGTCTGTAATTGAAGAGCTTGAAGAAAAGGAGGAGGAGTCAGAATCCTCAGCTGTAGACATCAAGGCAACCAGTTAAGTGGCCGGCGAGAGACTTGAGCTGGTTTTGACAGACATTTCAATCAGCATAATCAAACAATAACAACTCCTATTTCAGGAATCAAACACTATTGTGATGGAATTCAAGTGACTGCTTGAACCCAAAATGGAAAAGCAAAACTGAAAAACTGCGTACGTGAACACTATGATTTTTTTTTTTTCTTTTTTTTTGTAAGCCTTATATTATGGATGTCTGAAAAAGGAAGGCACAGAATGGAGTTGGGAAGTCCTTGGGACTGAGAAAGGAAAGAATGAGGAGAACAAGTTCGGAATGGAGCGATAGAGATGGAGGTATGTAATTCAGGAAGATGAATATGAAGAACATTCGGTTAAATATGTGCATGCTTTTACAAGGAGTGATGGCACTCGTTATTCAAAATAAAGACAAACTATAGTTAATAAACCATAATGATGATAATAATACAATTATTTTCTAAGAAAACAACAAAAAAACTAAACATATAATTGTAAAATAGGCAGTAACACAAGCTTTTTCATGCCCTTCATGCCCTCAAGAACTTCAGTTCCCACACAGACACCATAAGATTTCAAAAACTTTGACAACAGATTCCCTCTTTTCCTCTTCAACTAGATTTGGCCTTTTTTGAAAGTGTTCAGTTTATGACGCTATTAGGAGGAACACAAGATCAGTGTTTCTGTGCTGTGAAATGTGGAAATCGTTCAACTGAAACAAACCACGGGCATATTATATGTAAGGTATTCAAGCCCTCATAGACTCAAATACACAAACAGACAAGTGCATAGAGTTCAAAAGTTTGGGGTCGGTAATATTTTTTGAAAGAACCCTCTTTTAGTCACCAAGGCTGCATTTATTTGATTACAATAAAAACGGTAATATTGTGGAATATTATAACAATTTAAAATAACCTTTTTCTATTTTTATATATTTTAAAACGTAATTTATTCCTGTGATGGAAAAAGCTGAATTTTCAGCATCATTACTCCAGTCTTCAGTGTCACATGATCCTTCAGAAATCATTCTAGCTGATTTGCCTGCTAGACTGTTGAAAAGAGTTGTGATATTTTTGTGGAAACAGTAATAGATTTTTTCTCAGGATTCTTTGATGAATATCAAGTTTAAAAACAGCATTTGTTTGAAAAAGAAATCTCATTTTCTGTCACTTTTGTTCAGTTTATTTACTTTAAATTGAACAAAGCACACAATATAGTAGCTTATACAATAAAGGAACCGAAGAGACATACAAGAGAAGAAAAATAAAGAGAAAAAAGTCAGCATAATATATAGATATAGTAATGTGTTACATAGATAAATTTAAGCAATAGATTATTGAAGTATATTAGTAATTATTATTTACATTTTTCTGGTAGATTATTTAGTGCAATATAATAGTGATTATTATTATTTACATATTTCTGGTACATTTTTTTTCTGGTAATGTTATGGAGAGAAAAAATGGATATGATATAAATGCACTGAGAGATAGATAGATATTAAGCCAATTTAAGGTAATAATATACTTACATATGCTTAAATAATTATACATACTCTTGTTCAATTTAATGTGCAACCCTAACCATTGATGAAAAAAAAAAAAAAAAAAAAAAAAAAAAAAATCAGTTACTTTAAAACAAAAAATCTTATTGACCCCAAACTTTTGAACGGTAGCGTATAAAGCCAGAATGCAGTAACTACACCAATACTTGAACCGAGAAAAATAAAATTGACAGATTGATTTGATTTTCAATTTTAATACTGTTTTGCCTTTGTATGGCAGCAGACTATCCTATTGTTCTTAAGCTAATTATAATTATTAAATCATATCCCAACCCCATTTTGATTCAAGTAGTACGAACTGTCACAAGTTGGTTTTTAGGAGATTTTACTATATGTTATGAAGATTTATTTTTTGCCTTCACAAATGTAATGAAACAAGCTTTTTCATCCGCATACATACACAGATATATTTCATACTGGATTGTAACATAGCGTGCTTCCTTCTCTGTGTGTCGTTAGGCATGCATGATGTCTGTCATTGTAGGAGTCCTATACAACACTGTATAGATATTTGCACTGGACCTCAGTACTCTGAGCTGAGCCTGAGACTTACTCTGTGAGCTCTGTGTGTTTAGTGATTTGATTTGCTGCTTAAAGGAGAGAAACGTTTGAAAAACCTTTTTGCACTTGCATTGGTTGTTGGGTGAAGGACAGATGTCTTTTAGATTGGAAACTAATTGTTTTATGAGACACAAAGTCACTCTCATTGCAGAATGATTCTGATACCAAACTTCTCATTTTCTTTTACTCACATGGATTTTTTTTTCTTTGGTTTAGTCAAACCTTGGCTTTAGGATGGTTTTGAATTATCTACACTACCGGTCAAAAGTTTGGAATGGGTAAGATTTTTAATGTTTTTAAAAGAAGTTTCGTCTGCTCAACAAGGCTGCATTTATTTAACTAAAAATACAGTAAAAACAGTAATATTGTGAAATATTATTACAATTTAAAATAACTGTTTTCTGTTTGAATATATTTTATAAAGTAATTTATTCCTGTGATCAAAGCTGAATTTTCAGCATCATTACTCCAGTCTTCAGTGTCACATGATCCTTCAGAAATCATTGATCATTGAGCTGATCTGCTGTTTAAGAAACATTTATGATTATTATCAATGTTGAAAACAGTTGTGTACTTTTTTTTTAATCAGGATTCCTTGATGAATATAAAGTTCAAAAGAACAGCATTTATCTGAAATACAAAGCTTTTGTAACATTATACACTACTGTTCAAAAGTTTGGGGTCAGTAAGAATTTTTATTTTTATTTTTTTTGAAAATAAATTAAAGAAATTAATACTTTTATT
This sequence comes from Hypophthalmichthys molitrix, assembly GCA_037950675.1. Lineage (NCBI taxonomy): Eukaryota > Metazoa > Chordata > Actinopteri > Cypriniformes > Xenocyprididae > Hypophthalmichthys > Hypophthalmichthys molitrix. The sequence goes on along the minus strand of CM075507.1, from coordinate 11,233,435 downwards.
CAGCAAGGATGCATTAAATCGATCAAAAGTGACAGTAAAGACATTTATAATGTTACAAAATATGATATTTCAAATAAATGCTGTTCTTTTGAACTTTCTATTCATCAAAGAATCCTGAAAAAAAAAATACTGTACACAAATATTTTGTACAATTGTACACAATAAATGTTTCTTGAGCAGCAGATCAGCATATTAGAATGATTTCTGAAGGATCATGTGATACTGAAGACTGGAGAAATTCAGCTTTGATCACAGGAATAAATTACTTTATAAAATATATTCAAACAGAAAACAGTTATTTTAAATTGTAATAATATTTCACAATATTACTGTTTTTACTGTATTTTTAATTAAATAAATGCAGCCTTGGTGAGCAGACGAAACTTCTTTTAAAAATATTACCATGTCCAAACTTTTGACCGGTAGTGTATATTAAATCAACATAAATCAAATGATGTGTTAACTTGTTTTCGTAATAAATGACACTGAGAGGAGAAAGATGGATAGGTAATGCCTCATAACCTCAAAATAATAATTAGAAAAACACTACAGTAAAGGTTTTTTTTTTTTTCAGAGCAGTCCTGCTGGCTACTCATACGCGTAATTTTTTTTGTGCCATTTGCACAATCAGTTCTTGATATTTTCTTTATAATAAAGCATGTCATAATTTCTTTTTTAAAATATGTATTCCATTGCCTACAATTCTTTTCACTATATATCAAGGGGAAAATAGAACAGGACCTGGATCCACATACTGTAAATATCCTTTATCAAAATATCAAGGAAAAATGTCTCCGCAGAATGAGAATGGAAATGGACGTTGATCCGAGTTGAAAGTGACTTTATGAACAACTCAGGCCATTTGGAATTTTGAACTGCACAGGCGTCTTCCTGTTTGTCATGGTCACTGATTATTACAGTCACTATGACACTACTAACTTTGTGTTGACTGTGTGTTTGTATGTAAACGGACGTGAAGCATATGCATCCCAAAGTCGGAGCAGTCCGGTTCAGAAACAGAAGCTACATCATTCTGCATTGTGATGTCATGCATGATTCACCAAGGATTAAAAAAAAAAGAAAAAGAAAAAAAGACAACGAAGTCTACTGGTTATTATGACCGTTTCTTTGAAGGACACGGTACACCTTTGATGATTGTGTGTAATACAAACTTGGTGGCGAGAATAGCGTTAATAGCTATATGAAGTGTATTGACTTGAATGAATTTATTTATTGACTGATTATTTATGCAATGTTGGGACAATGTTTATTTTTCTACAGAATTGTGTGCTCTCCCTCCTGTATATGTTGGGGTACATATTATTTCATTGCTGGGCTCCAGAGGAAGATCTGATAGATTTTTGTGTACAGTATAAAAAAGTTTCTTAAACATCTCATTGTAGCCTGTGTCATAAGGTTAATGTTTTAATATAATGTTTTATATTATATAGCATCACAGAGTCATTACATGTCGCAGTCCAACCATAAAACTGCAGTATAACTGCTGAATTTTTATTCAGTGTCATAAGTTCTTATATTACGTGAAGCATACAGAACTCCAAAAGTTGCTCACATGAAATAATATGTGCCCATTTATTTATTTAAGAATTACATAGGGGAGGGATTTAACTTTAAAGCCTGTATGATATCTATTTGTTATTTTGAGATAAATGCACCTTTTGTTGTAATGGTATCACTCTGGTTTGGTGAGAATATGTCATACATATGGTCATACATCTTCCTCAGATTTTTTTGTGAATCATGAAGCAAAATGATAGTCACACCTAAACATTTCCATCTCTCACAGATGTTTGCTAGTATACGGTTCCAAATTCAGGACGATTCTTTTCCGCGAACTGGTTAATTAGGACAGTTAAAAAATAGTTTGTTTACACATTAATCAAATATCCACTGTAAGTGCATATAGCTTAATTACATTTTATTTTATTTAATAACAATACCAGTACGTTTCCTGCATTGGAGTTTGAGAATGAAAGTTTTGCATGTCTAAAGTATAAAATGAATAAACTAATCAATCAACTCATCTTTTTACAGAGAAACTTAAAGGGTTAGTTCACCCAAAAATGAAAATTTTGTCATTATTTACTCACCCTCATGTCGTTCCAAACCCCTAACACCGTGTCTACACCAGACGTGACGTTTTTCGCGTCGCATCGCGCTGCAACAGCTAAAAGCTGTCTACACTGAACACGACAGACCGACCGTTGCAAAGCACTTGGACTACGTCAAAAATTAAACAGGGAATCCGTTTACTATCGGGAATTTGTCGCGTTGCGCCGCGGCGCATCCAATGTAGACAGTAACACTGATTATAATGGATTCTATTATCTGGTGTAGACACGGTGTAAGACCTTCGTTCATCTTCGCAACACAAATTTTTTTGATGAAATCCGAAAGCTCTCTGACTCCTCCATAGACAGCAATTTAACCACTACTTTCAAGGTCCAAAAAGGTACTAAAGACATTGTTAAAACCGTCGACGTGACTACAGTGGTTCAACCTTAATTTTATGAAGTGATATATTTTTTTCGTGCGCAGAAACAAAACAAAAATAACGACTTTATTCAACAATATCTTCTCTTCTGTGTCATTCTCCTATGCTGTTTACTTTCTACGTTAGTATGTTGGCTCATTATTGGCTGCCTCCTGCGTCAGCGTCACACGCATGCATCATTCTGTTCACGTCGGCCAATACTGAGCCGGCGTTCTGACGTAGAAAGTAAACAGAGTAGGAGAATGACACAGAAGAGAAGATATTGTTGAATAAACAATATTTGTTATTTTTGTTTTTGTGCACGAAAAGTATTCTCATCGCTTCATAAAATTAAGGTTGAACCACTGCAGTCACATGAACTGTTTTAACAATGTCTTTATACCTTTTTTGGACCTTAAAAAAGTGGTGGTTAAATTGCTGTCTATGGACGAGTCAGAGAGCTCTCGGATTTCATCAAAAATATCTTAATGTGTGTTCTGAAGATGAATGAAGGTCTTACGCGTGTGGAACGACATGAGGGTGAGTAATTAACGACAGAAATTTCATTTTTGGATGAATTAACCCTTTAATTTCACTCCCTCATTCAAGTCCTCGATCAGTTCACGCATTCTAGTAGCATCAGCAGATAGTATCGGCGGACATGTCCGGGTTCGAAATGTTTTCTCAGTTCAGTGGTGACTCGAGAACTGCCAGTCAGATACTTAACGCTAGTACAGTCACGTCATTATGTACAATTACAACAAGTTTCCTACTTGTGAAACGCGTTCACATCATCACTCTTAGTTATGACTTATGAACTTGAAATTTTCTCACGCTAATACTCGTCATCTCACAAGCAAGTAGGCATACTTTTTTTTTTTTTTTTTTAATGGAAGTTTGTTTCCACCAGGGGAAAAAAAGAAAAAGTAGCAACTTTTTTCCCCTCACAATTGTGAGTTTATATCTCGAAATTGCAAGGTATAAACTGGTAATTGTGACTCAATCTCACAATTCAGGCTTTTTTCTCAGAATACTGTTTACATCTTACAATTCAGATTTTTTTCCCCTCAAAAAGAGTTTAGCCTATATCTCGCAATTCTACTAGAAAATTGCGAGAAATTTTTTTAAAATTGTGAGATAGAAAAAAGTGCAAGAAAACATCAGAATTGTGAGATAAATGTTGCAATTAACTTTTTAATTTTTTTCCACGGTGGAAACAAGATTCTGTAGATTTGGCATCATTTTATAGAATATTAATCAAAATCCTGAGATATAAACTCGCATGTCAGAATTGTGAGATAAATATAGTTTTTTAGCTTCTGTAGTCTTGCCATCGATGTAGGCTAGACAGTTTATCCGGATAACTAAAACCGGCGTTACTTTAGTGTATCTTTATCGCATCACAGACTCACTCTTTCTCATTTCATACAAACACAGCTGGTGCCATCTTGCATTTCAGTTATCGATTGTATTGAAAATAACCTCAGAGGACTTCAGTTTTACTGATTAGTTGTTGCAGTGTTCATCTTATTGCTAGACCGGTTGTTTTGTACGTTGTAGTGGAGGATTAGATAAGATTGTAAAACAATTTCAGAATCAAATTAATATTCAGTCAGCTGGACAACAAATAACAAGACCCCAATGCTCTGACTGTACATTATTAAGTACAGAGACATTCAGTATGTCACCTGAGGGATTTTAAATGATCTTTCCGTTCCTTATCCATGATTCTGGATGATCTGACAACTGATTAGTTCATTTTCAATTCAAGAGCAATTTCTTTATTTACTCGGTTGTGCCTGTAATCCCACTAGCATATTGTCACCTTTCCATCTGAAAAATGCCTCAAAGATTTCAACCATAATCACCCTATTAAACCAACATGCCGATCACACGAAGCCAGGTAATACTACTGCAACCAAAGGAGTGATGTCATGTCTTCTTTTATTGCTTTTTATGTAAGATAAGGTATATACGAATGAATAAATAATAACAAAGCCAAATGTACTTAGTTGGATGTAGTTGTTTATCATTTGTGTTTACAGACTAATTTCAAATGGATTTTTTGTACGATTCTACTGCCATCTTTCACTACAAAACTGTCTGTTGGCATGATGCTGTAACCGGTCCTTTCTTCTACCTCTCTCCTTCTTTCTGTGAACTTGTGTACTTGTCTTTCTCTCCTCTCTCTTTCCCTTCGTATGTTATCTGTCTATTACTCAAACCCTGTGTTGTCCGGTGGAAGAATCGTATTCAGAAAAAGTAATACTTTGGATAAGAAACAGTGTCATGATAAAATTTGTTTATCAGTGGAATACATGGATTCAACATGTTCAGCAAGCTATAGACACAAATCCATTCATGTGTGACTGACTGAGATACAAAAGGTGTGATATAAGAAGTGGTCTGTGACACGTATATCTATGCATGCTTTACTGAAGGTTATAAGATGGTTCTTCCAATGTGCTCTTCCTCCATCGAACTCTCTCTCTTACCCATCTCTTTTTCCTGCACGAACAAAACACCTACCTGACCTTCAAGAATATTGCTATTTGTTTATTTTTCCCAAAAAATAAAGAAGAAACAAATAAATGAAGCAAACAAAGCATTATTGCGCACTTTGTGTATTTTTAAGACGTGGCAAAAAAGTCTGCATGCTATTGAGACCATTAAAACAAAATTATAGACAAATAAAAATTCATCTGATATTCATCAATAATCAGAATAATTATAGATTCAATGATAAAAGTAATGACTTTGCAGCTTAAAGGGATAGTTCACCCAAAATTGAAAATTATTCCATGATTTTCTCACCCTCAATGCGTGTATGTATATTACCATCTTCTTTCAGATGAACACAATCAGAGATATATTTAAAAATATCCTTAGTCCTCCAAGGTTTATAATGGTTGTGAATGGCAGCCCAAATTTTGAAGACAAAAAATTGCAACTATTATAAACCTTGGAGGACTAAGGATATTTTTAAATATATCTCTGATTGTGTTCGTTTGAAAGAACATAGTCATATACACCTAGGATGACTTGAGGGTGAGTAAATCATGGGATAATTTTCATATTTGGGTGAACTATCCCTTTAAATTATGTATTAAACAAAACTGTTTCATAATGAATGACTAGTGATTAAAGGAATATTCCAGGTTTAGCACAAGATCAATGGACACAATGTGTGGCATAATGTTGATAACCCCCAAAATAATTTCACTTTTTCTTAACAAAATAATAATCTGTGTTACAGTGAGGCTCTTACAATGGACGTGAATGGGGCCAATGCATTAAAGGGATAGTTCACCCAAAAATGAAAGTTCTGTCATCATTTACTCACCCTCAAGTAGTTTCAAACCTGTATAAATTTCTTTGTTCTGCTGAACACAAAGGAAGATATTTGGAAGAATGTTAGTAACCAAGCAGATCTTGCTCCCTCATGGTACCATGGTAGAAAAAAATACTATGGTAGTCAAATAGGGGGCGAGATCTGTTTGGTTACAAACATTTTTCCAAATATCTTCCTGATGACAGAATTTTCATTTTTGGGTGAATTATCCCTTTAATGTTAATATATTCACAATTATAATATTTTAGCCATATGGTGTAAAAACTATGCATTTACATGATTTTAGTGTGGACCACCTAAAACAGCTGTAAAAATTATTTAAACAACTTTACAGCTCAAAAAGTACACAAGCTTAAACAGACAAATTAATGTTAGTGCTTTTATAAAAGTACAAGCTTCATATTTCTGCTTTTAAATCCAAACATTACAGTACCTCACTGTAACACTGATATTTACTTTTTTTATTTTTAAAGAAAATGGACAAATTGGTTTTTGTGGTAATTAATATTGTCACATTCTGTTCATTAAACCAGTGTTATTTTAGTATTTTATACTATTATTATATATAATAGTATGTACATAATACTAAAATAACACTATAGCATTTATTAACATTTTGAATTGGCTTTTATATTTATATTATCAGTTTTTATTTTTAATTTTAATAATTTTGTGAGTAAGAAATAAAATAAGAAATAAAAATAAGTTTTTTATAAGTCTATACATTTTATTTTATTTGTATTTCAGTTTTAGTTTTACTCATTTTAGTACTTAAACATATTTGCACTTTGCAAGTTTTTCATCTAATATTTTTCATCTAATTATTTTATTTTATTTCATCTTTATTTCGATTACCAAAAACGATATATAATAGATTATATAATATATTAGTCATAGTTAACAATAAAAACATTGTATTGAATCTGGAATATTTCTTTAAATTTTACATCTACAATGTAAAAAAAAAAAAAAAAAAAAAAAAAAAAAAAAAGGAAACCTACATGCTAATGCTGGATTAAACCTAAATGCTGGGTTAAAAATAACCCAAGTTGGGTTGAAAATGGACAAACCCAGCGGTTGGGTTAAACGTTTTAATTTAACCCAACTGTTCTTTAAAAATTACTATATGGCTGGTTTAAAATAAACCCAAAATAGATTGGAAATTAAAAATCAGACATAATTACTAGAGGCAATAATAATAATCAAAAGATGAACATTTATTAATAAGCAATTTAATAACTGTTTATTGTTTAATTATTATTCATTAAACGTATTAATAAATTATATGTTAATTTAAATGTATGTTAATTAAAATGTTAATTTATTACACATATTAATAAATGTTTATTTCCAACATACTTTGGGTTCATTTTAAGGAAGCAGTACAGTATTTTTTAAACAATAGTTGAGTTAAATAAAACTACCCAATTGTTGGGCAAACATTTAACCCAATCACTGGGTTTATCCATTTTCAACCCAACTTGGGTTGTTTTTAACCCAGCACTTTTTTTAGAGTGTAAAATGTGCTTCATGTGGCAACATTTATATGAGCAAAGCAAAATATTTAGTAATGAATTAACCTGAATGCATTGGGTTACACCAAGACAAGAAGTTTTTAAGGGTCAGATCAGGTATAAATAGCTTAAGGTAATAAATCTTTCATTTTTACAAACAATTTCACTTTTTTACAGAGATATAATATGAAGGACAGCAGACAAACACTAGGATGGATTGGCAATGTGGGGGGAAGACATTCAGTGAGATGTGTCAGACCGACTGTCCGTATGTACAAATGTAATAGACAGCAAAAGAAACTTAACTGAATAAAACATGTAGAAAGAAAGAGTCCTGTCCGGAGAGTAGAGAATCAGCCAACAAGTCCGACGGCCCATGCTGGGCTCAAAGGCAGCACCATAATATGGTTTGCCTCCCCCTGGAGGCCTGAATTTGAGTAAATTACAAAACAATAGACCTATAAAGGCTCCTCATCACTCTCTCTGTCAGCATCCGCCTCTGCTTCAGGCACAGAATGAAGAGAGGACAGAGGGAGTGTGGAAGAAGAAGGGGAAGGCAATTGCTCCTGAGAGGTGCTGACGGTACTTCTGTTGCTGTTGCCCGTGGTGATATCACACTCTTTCTCTGCTGTCTGGATACAACTGCCAGCTGACTCGTCTTTAGTCTCTCTTTTCACTCCCTCGCTCCACAGCTCTCTGTCCCGTGTGGGAGAGGACTGGATGGAAGGGGAATGAGAAGGCTTTTTGGCCTTGCGTCTCGCGTCTCTGAAACTGGCCAGAGGGGGACGCAGTCGCACTCCGCTACGAGTCGAACCCTCGATTGCTTTCTGGAGCTGGGTGTGAAAAAGAGAGAGGAGCAGAATAATTTACACAAACACACCAGAATATGACAGAAAGAATGTAAATATACATATAGACACAGGTGGTAAATCATCTTTACCTCTTTTAGTGCGACCACCCCAACCAGTTTACCAATACTGGTTACATATGCATGACTGAGACCCAGCAGAGAGAACAGGGTGTGAGTCTGAAACAAACAAGCAAACATATATTTGTGTGTATATATATATATATATATATATATATATGTATATATATATATATATATATACACACACACACACACACACTACCAATCTAAAGTTTGGACACGGTAAGATTTTTAATGTTTTTAAAAGAAGTTTCGTCTGCTCACCAAGGCTGCATTTATTTAATTAAAAATACAGTAAAAACAGTAATATTGTGAAATATTATTACAATTTAAAATAACTGTTTTCGGTTTGAATATATTTTATAAAGTAATTTATTCCTGTGATCAAAGCTGAATTTTCAGCATCATTACTCCAGTCTTCAGTGTCACATGATCCTTCAGAAATCATTCTAATATGATTATTTGCTGCTCAAGAAACATTAATTATTATTATCAATGTTGAAAACAGTTGTGTACTTTTTTTTTCAGGATTCCTTGATGCATAGAAAGTTCAAAAGAACAGCGTTTATCTGAAATACAAAGCTTTTGTAACATTATACACTACCGTTCAAAAGTTTGGGGTCAGTACGAATTTTTATTTTTATTTTTTTTAAAAGAAATTAATACTTTTATTCAGCAAGGATGCATTAAATCAATCAAAAGTGACAGTAAAGACATTTATAATGTTACAAAAGATTATATTTCAAATAAATGCTGTTCTTTTGAACTTTCTATTCATCAAAGAATCCTGGAAAAAAAAAATATTATACACAAATATTTTGTACAATTATACACAATAAATGTTTCTTGAGCAGCAGATCAGCATATCAGAATGATTTCTGAAGGAAAACTTTATAAAATATATTCAAACAGGAAACAGTTATTTTAAATTGTAATAATATTTTACAATATTACTGTTTTTACTGTATTTTTAATTAAATAAATGCAGCCTTGGTGAGCAGACAAAACTTCTTTTAAAAATATTAAAAATCTTACCGATTCCAAACTTTTGACAGGTAGTGTATATATATACTACATATTAGTGCTGATATATAATATAACTAATTAATCACACATTTTTCTGTAATTAATTGTGATAATTGCACCTAACATTAAAATGTTAATTATAATTATATATTTATATTGTATAACTTCACATTGAAATGTAGAAACAACATAAAGAAGTTATATTTGAAATATGTGAATAATGGCATCTCTTTCATTTCAAGTACTGTGTTATGAAGGCTAGTATCAACGTTACCAATACGGCTACTGATGCAAATACATTTTTCTCAATTTCAGGGGATGAAATGAGTAGGCTAATTATAGCCATTCAACATTACAGTATGGTTGAGATCCATCATTTTTAACATATAATAGGCTTTAAAAAGCTGTGCCTTTAATATAGCTGGGCTCAACGCTAAGGATTTTTCTACTGGCCCAGTCAGGCCGGTTCTGATTTTTACGTGCTCTGCCAAAATATATAGATTAATCCTACAAAAATTATTCAGTCAAAAGCTGTGTTATGTTATCTGTGTTTTTTGTAATTGTTTGATTAACATTAATGACAGACAGCAGCAGGTATATTAGGCTGCTGTCACTGACACACATCCGATGTTCTCACAACTCTTTACGGTCATTTAAGACGGTGCTTATGTGGATACTAGCTAATTATAGGCATTTCGACATAATTTTGTGTGTTTCTGTCTATTAAAGCATGAAAGAGAACTCAATGCAGTACTGGCGCGCTGTCTAGAATGGCTTTCTGTGTGCGTTTTGGGTCAGTGAAAACAGAGAGCCGAATTAATGATAGCGTGATCATATAATGTAATGCTAGCCAAGGGATGCCAAGAAAAAAAAAAACGGATGCTGTGTTAATTGCGTTAAATATTTTAATTTAATTCATTTTATAATGGTAATTCTGCTAGGGAGGAATGTGAAAAATAGGCATTCTTCATGTTTAACATCTATTTCCAATCAACACGCAGACCGTGTTAATACAAAATCACTTGTTTTAAATTTAAGCCTGATTTGGGAAAACATTCACAATCGCATTTCATTGCATTTCAGTGTTTCTCACTGTTCTTGTCCTCTTTTTCTTGTGTAATAATGACAAACAGGCTGTGCCAATGAATAACGGTCCATTAAATAAATCAGCTTATAAGTTTAAAAATGGTCATCTAGTCGGGTCATACTAGGCTCAAACAGACTATCTGTGATTTGTGAAATACAAACCTGATTCCAAAAAAGTTGGGACACTGTACAAATTGTGAATAAAAAAGGAATGCAATAATTTACAAATCTCATAAACTTATAATTTAATTCACAATAGAATATAGATAACATATCAAATGTTGAAAGTGAGACATTTTGAAATGTCATGCCAAATATTGGCTCATTTTGGATTTCATGAGAGCTACACATTCCAAAAAAGTTGGGACAGGTAGCAATAAGAGGCCGGAAAAGTTAAATGTACATATAAGGAACAGCTGGAGGACCAATTTGCAACTTTTTAGGTCAAGTGGCAACATGATTGGGTATAAAAAGAGCCTCTCAGAGTGGCAGTGTCTCTCAGAAGACAAGATGGGCAGAGGATCACCAATTCCCCCAATGCTGCGGCGAAAAATAGTGGAGCAATATCAGAAAGGAGTTTCTCAGAGAAAAATTGCAAAGAGTTTGAAGTTATCATCATCTACAGTGCATAATATCATCCAAAGATTCAGAGAATCTGGAACAATCTCTGTGCGTAAGGGTCAAGGCCGGAAAACCATACTGGATGTCCGTGATCTTCGGGCCCTTATGGCACTGCATCACATACAGGAATGCTACTGTAATGGAAATCACAACATGGGCTCAGGAATACTTCCAGAAAACATTGTCGGTGAACACAATCCACCGTGCCATTCGCCGTTGCCGGCTAAAACTCTATAGGTCAAAAAAAAAAAGCCATATCTAAACATGATCCAGAAGCGCAGGCGTTTTCTCTGGGCCAAGGTTCATTTAAAATGGACTGTGGAAAAGGGGAAAACTGTTCTGTGGTCAGACGAATCAAAATTTGAAGTTCTTTTTGGAAAACTGGGACGCCATGTCATCCGGACTAAAGAGGACAAGGACAACCCAAGTTGTTATCAGCGCTCAGTTCAGAAGCCTGCATCTCTGATGGTATGAGTGTGTGTGGCATGAGCAGCTTACACATCTGGAAAGGCACCATCAATGCTGAAAGGTATATCCAAGTTCTAGAACAACATATGCTCCCATCCAGACGTCGTCTCTTTCAGGGAAGACCTTGCATTTTCCAACATGACAATGCCAGACCACATACTGCATCAATTACAACATCATGGCTGCGTAGAAGAAGGATCCGGGCACTGAAATGGCCAGCCTGCAGTCCAGATCTTTCACCCATAGAAAACATTTGGCGCATCATAAAGAGGAAGATGCGACAAAGAAGACCTAAGACAGTTGAGCAACTAGAAGCCTGTATTAGACAAGAATGGGACAACATTCCTATTCCTAAACTTGAGCAACTTGTCTCCTCAGTCCCCAGACGTTTGCAGACTGTTATAAAAAGAAGAGGGGATGCCACACAGTGGTAAACATGGCCTTGTCCCAACTTTTTTGAGATGTGTTGATGGCATGAAATTTAAAATCAACTTATTTTTCCCTTAAAATTATACATTTTCTCAGTTTAAACATTTGATATGTCATCCATGTTGTTTTCTGAATAAAATATTGAAATTTGAAACTTCCATCTCATTGCATTCCTTTTTTATTCACAATTTGTACAGTGTCCCAACTTTTTTGGAATCGGGTTTGTATTTCACAATACATTTTCTATTCTGATTTGTGAAATCTTTCACATTATAATTTTTGTCAGTTAACCCTTCTCTGAGTCCCTAACATCATTATTCAGATTTGTGAAAACTTTCACTGTACAGTTTTGGTCAGTTAACCCTTCCCAGAGTCCCTAAAATCACTATTCTGATTTGTGAAAGGTTTCAGAGTACAGATCTGGTCAGTTAACCCTTCCCAGAGTCCCTAACATCACTATTATTCAGGGGTGCGTTTCCCGTACAACGACGTAACTCAATGCTTCACTACCATAGTACGATACATCATTGAACAAATCAACTAGCTAGTCACAACCGTTTCCCGAAACCGTACTGTCACAAACCTGTCGTTCAACCACGTTGGTGAATGACATCACGCAGGTGGTAAGTAACTTTAAATGAATCCGTCTGAGATCAAATTAATGCTAGATATTTTGCTATAAATTACGGACATGGCATCTGAGGACTAATTCTCATTTTTCTCAGTTATTTTGCTTTATTTCCAGATTCAATCATAAACTCATTCTTACGTATCAGAACACGTACGCACGTGCGCACTCTTCAAAAACGGTGCTTCAAATCTCACGACAAACTAAAAATATGTAAATGACATTTGTATATATTCGAAGTAAAAGATATGCATTGTACTTAATGTCAGCTTGCTTATTTTGCCAAGATTAAATCTACATGTCATAAAAACAAGAAACTATTCTAACCACAGCTCAAGAGCTGTCATTCCAACCACACAAGTTTGCGATGCAGTTTGTTTGAACTATGATTTCTGGAAACACCAAATCCTTGAACTATGTTAATAACAACGGAACTTGCGATCTTAGTTGGCTAACGATGCTTTTGGGAAACGCAACCCTGATTTGTGAACGATTTCACAGTACAGTTCTGGTCAGTTAACCCTTCATTCATTCATCTGTGCAGAATAAAAGTAGTAAAAGTATCCATTTATTTTTTTTTTTAAATCTTACTGACCCCAACGTAGTTATATATTTTATTAATTTTAACATTACTTTTAAACATGTTTTATATATACACACTTGTGTGATTTTACTGTATATATAAATAAAAATGTTTTGAAAATCATGTTAAAATAATACTTAAAGTGATAGTTCACCCAAAAATTTAAATTCGGTCATCATTTTCTCACCCTCAAGTTCTTCCAAACCTGTATAAATTTCTTTGTTCTGCTGAACACAAAAAGGGAGATATTTTGAAGAAAGTTTGTATCCAGGCCGCTTTGGGGCACCATTGACTTCCATAGTAGGAAAATAAATACTATGGCAGTCAATGGTGCCCCAGAACTGTTCAGTTTCCCACATTCTTCAAAATATCTTCTTTTGTGTTCAACAGAACAAAGAATTTCATACAGGTTTGGAACAACCTGAGGGTGAATAAATGATGACTGAATTTTCATTTTTGGGTGAACTATCCCTTTAACATTTATATAACATTTAAAAACTAAACATGAACAATTAACAATAAATAAAGATAACAAAATATATAAATTTCATTATATTTAGAGAATTGTTATTCTAATAGAATCCTTAATAGAATCCTGTATTCTAAAAGAATACAGAATCCTTATTCTAATAATGCAGAATATAATACTGTTGTTTTTTAAAAATTGGAAAAATATATTAACACTTTTTAAATGTCTTTTTATGTTTTGGGGCCTATATATGTAAACTCCTGAATGCAGGATATAATGAAGTTGTTTTTTAACGAAAAAAACATTTCCCTGAGGGCGTGAAATAATGAGAGCTTTGGACTGACATTCACATACAGATAAAAGACTAATTCATGATTCACTTGGAAAGACATAAATCCTCAATATAATACACAGTATTTCATATGTGATCTCAGTCGGATTGTGGATTACCTTATGCAAAGATGTTCTCTCAACCAGCTGAAAAGGTGAGGGGTCAACACGGATCTGATCAATGTCAATCGGCTTATCCAGTTCTTCCTCTTCCCAGGCTTTGATCTGAACAGCCCAATACAACATAATCAGGGTCAAGATGTCACTACGAGTGACTGACAGCTCACAGATCGCTCTGGAATTGATGTGCTAATTGTGGCCGTCTGTCTGAACTGCAGTGGTAATAAATCAATTCATCACTCTACCTCTTCAGGAGTCATGTTATCAGCCACAGGAGGAGCTGAAGGGCTCTACAGAGAGACAGAAAATACAGAGGAATGAGAAGTAGACAGAGTGTCAGAAGTAGAACATGAATGTTTGGAGGATAGCATAATTCACAGTAAAAAATAACCCCTTAAATTTTTCATCCCGTTTTGCGACTCCAAGTGCCCCACATAGCATATTTGACGCCACCTGCTGGCGAGAGCTGATAACTGCTGATCTGAAACTGTCTTCTCAGTGAAGTGAAAAGGACAAAATGTGTCACAACCAGCTTTTTAAAAGCAAGAATATAAAAATGCAAGATTTGTCTCCATCTACTGTTAAAATATGTTTTAAAAGCAATTTATTTAAAAAAATTAAAACCAATTAATTATTTAGTTGTGCGTGTTGTGTGCGCTCCATGCAGCTTGTAGGTCTCCGGCTAACCAGCTAACTACAATATGTGTTCGCTCGCAATTGTCTAGAAATGTGTCAAATGTTTGCCATTGTTATTACTTGGAGTTAGGATAAAAAAAAATGAGCAATACGTTGGTTTACATTGGACGTTGGACCTTGCATGCTTGTAAACCTGTTGTTGGGGACTCCAAAAACAAAAATAGGAACCTTTCAAATGCTATAATAGGGGCATTTTAAAGGTCGCCTATTATGCTAAAAGAGTAGATCAATAGTAGATCAATAGCAGATCAGCTTGCCCGAAGACTTCCGATCAGCAACTTTTGCGCTTTCGCGCTTTTGTTATGGAGCATCATCATTGTCCAGCGTTCTCATTGGTTTGCTGGTCTATGGCAGATTTCATGGCAGGATAAGCTGTGAGCAGATCGCTCGCCCAAGAGGAAAAATGAGCTTCTGCCAGATCTCGACCACCAAAAATCAGATTGTATTTGATACAAAACTAACTAGACTTAACCAAATGGGGGGGAAAATCATAACTAAAACTATTTTCATAGCATTTCATTTTCTCCATAGGATTTTTTTTTTTTTTTAATGAAAACTTATAATTTGTTTAAGACAGTCCTACTGTAACTAGGCCTATCAGAGGATGTTAATCGATAGTCTGTGCGTTTGTTAAAAGTCATCAGTTTGCATGATTTCATTATTTTTTAAAGAATACTGATATTTTTATTTATTATAGCCTACTTATATTATAATCACTTTTTTTTTATAATAGGCTGCTAATACTAATTATGTTATATTTATTTTTAATTATTAATTTAAAAATACTTTAAATTGACGCCATGGTGTTTTTTTACTTGTCGTGTCTGATTTAGATCTGTCCTAAACTGATACCTTTAAAGGTGAAGTATGTTGTTTCTGTGACACTAGCGGCACCTAGAGGATTACAAAAATACAGCATATTTTGCAAACGCACCTTTCGCATGTCGCGCCTCCATCGACTCAAACATCACAAAAGCTCTTACAGGTGATTGTGAAGGCACGTCTCAACAGGTAAATATGGGCTTCTCTCAATAAAAGGTCCAACATATTAGAAATACTTTTCACTGTGTTGCTATTTGTCATGAGCAAGCAACTGAGTAAACTAACACTGAGAACGTGAGCGTCTCGCATATTAGCTATAAACCCATTCAACGAAACAAAACCCATTCTCAATTTTTTCCCATCAAAAATATTACCTAAAGCCAGAGCAGAACTGTTGTGCTTCTCCGTGCAACACGCAGGTTGATTTCTGAATGAATGTGCATTTTGAGCGAATCAATCAGGTGAACCAATAATTCAATGGCCCATTCATAAAAGAGCCATTTACTTCATCCCTGAATTAATCATTAATCGCATTACGTGAAGACGTGTGACTAGTAGAAGATCGATACGCCACGATAAAGGGATAAAATTATTGTCTGAAGTAATCAACAGCATGTCATAGAGGATTTTCTGTTTTAAAATGCACTCATGTTCATGTTTTTAGTAAGTGACATATCTCAAGGTTGTGTTGTTTTGGTAAGTGACAATCATGTTAAAAGACACACCTCTGGCTCAGTCTGCCCTGATGAGGAAGATGAGGAGAAAAGACGATGAAGTGTCCTCCTCATGGACTGCAGGGCACCTGTTATGAATCAAAGAACTAATCAATCATTTTAAACAGGCCAGTGTTGATATCACAAACCTCTTCTGGTAAACATTTAGCTGGAATGAATGAGCTCCATGAATGCGTTCTAACACAAAGTATAGGGAGTTGGTGTAGAGTTGGGTGTCGATTAGCTAAAACCTTTGAGAACTTGTTGCCAGGTAACAATGGGTATAAACTCACCGGATGTGGTGTGATTAGTGGAGATGTCTGTGGTTTTAGAGGACCCCAGTGGGCCGTTACACTCTTCAGAGACTGTGTTACCCTGTTAATCATTTTAGTAACAGTGTAAGATTAGTACACTCAGATAATCTGCTTGATTTTCAGAAAAGGACATTTATTTGGCACAAAGCTCTGCTTATTGATGTCAGATCAGAGAACTTAAAATCCACCTCTGAGCAAATCAAAAAGAAAACATAGACATTCTCTTAGGCGACCTTCTAGGAATAGAGGTGTGACAGAAAACTACTAGAGCTTCTCTCACCTTGTCTCCATTCTCCTCTCCAACCTCCTCATCCACGAAGGCGAAGGACTGCCAGCTGACCGGTGACCCCGGGCTGGGCACGCCCTCTCCTCGGTTATAAACCCGCCTCTCGGCTGAGAGCCACCAATCAAAGGCAGCCTGAAGTTCACATCTCTCAATTGAGCCCAACAGAATCATTGACTCTGGGCATGGGAAAAGAATTGACATTTTTTCATCAATTTCAAATATTTGCAGGAATCATCACACACCTACACATTACAAAATCCTGTTAAAAAGTCTAGCTTAGTTGGTAATCAGCATATTTTAACTAGCTTTTTAACTAGGTAAACCAGCAAGACATCCTTGTTCAACCAGCTTCACCAGAAAGACCATGCTGGTTGACTGTTCCTGCCTTAGAGAGAAAAATAAGGTAGCTGCAACTTTATTACTCACAATGTGACTTCACATCTTGCAAGGTGACTTTATAACTCACAATTGTGACAAATTTTTTGTGATTACAAAAATAAATATGACTATATGACTATTATATGTTAACTTTATCTCAATTTAACTTTATCTCACAATATTGTTTATTTTAACTTTGGGTTTCCATATTCTGAATTTTTGCAACTTTATTTCTTGTAATGGCGACTATCTCACAACATGACTTTATATCTTGACATGTAACTATATCTCACAATTGTGATTTCTCTTCTCTATTTCTCTATTCTCTGTTTTTCTTAACTCTTTCCCTGCCATTGACAGAATTTTCTGTTATTTATGCGACAACGCTCCCCAGCCATTGAAAGAATTTTCTGACAATCCACATTTTCACAGTTATATGGAAGGGGTCGCTATTACGCATCTTCTGAAATAGTACCGAATCTCCCTGTGAAGAAGCAGCAGAAACAAGCATTGCTTACGTGCATGTAATCTAACGTGATCATCCAACATTCAACAGCATATAAATCAAACGTTGCCAAACGTTACCAAATGAAATGTCAAACCTACAAAAAGGTATGTGACTGTGCAAGCTTTGAGGGCGTTGATGGACTCGATCTACTCTACGTTTTGATCATCATTCTGAATCTGATCTGGACATAGTTTTCGACAACCACTCGATTTTTTCAGCTTTTTGTTCAAAATGTTGCTTTTTAGTAAAAACTTGCCACATTGAAGTGTTTATAAAAAAGGAATGCATGAAGCTAGAATAATTTTTTTCTCTGTTCTGTCTGTTGATATATTGTATGTTAAAGGGTTAGTTCACCCAAAAATGAAAATTCTGTCATTAATTACTCACCCTCATGTCGTTCTACACCCGTAAGATCTTTGCTCATCTTCGGAACACAAATTAAGATATTTTTGATGAAATCCGATGGCTCAGTAAGGCCTCTATAGCCAGTAATGTCACTGAACCTCTCAAGATACAGAAAGGTACTAAAGACATATTTAAATCAGTTCATGTTCAGTGGTTCTACCTCATCAGTTCAGTGGTTCAACCTTAATATTATAAAGCAACAAGAATACTTTTTGTGCGCCAAAAAACCAAAATAACGACTTTTCAACAACATCTAGTGATGGCCGATTTCAAAACACTGCTTCATGAAGCTTCGAAGCTTTACGAATCTTGTTTCGAATCAGTGATTCGGATCGCGTATCAAACTGCTGAAATCACATGACTTTGGCGCTCTGAACAACTGATTCGAAACAAAAGATTTGTAAAGCTTCGTAGAACCACTGTACTCACATGAACTGTTTTAAATATGTATACCTCTATATGCAATAGAGGCCTCACTGAGCCATTGGATTTCATCAAAAATATCTTAATTTGAGTTCCGAAGATGAACGAAGGTCTTACGGGTGTAGAATGACATGAGGGTGAGTAATTAATGACAGAATTTTCATTTTTGGGTGAACTAACCCTTTAATATATTCATACAACAAAATATTCTGGGGGCCATGAAAATTTTGTGAAAATGATACAAAATACTGGCGTTGGCGCAGGGAAAGAGTTAACTATAACTTTATATCTGACTTTATATATCATAACTGAGAATGTATTTTTTTTCTTGTAACTGACTTTATTTTCCACAATCTGACTATTTCATTATTCTGAACTTCATCACACAACTACAACGGAAAATCTTCAGTGTGACTTTATATCTGTTTCTCCTGATTGCGACTTTATTTCTCCTAATATTGCACAATGTGACTTTGTATTTCACATCTGCAACTATTTCTTATAATAGCAACTATTTATCATGCTGCAGAATAAATTGCCCCTAAGGGGGACAATAAAGTTTACAATACAATACAATAGAGTACCTCAGAGATTACGTGTTTTTGTAGGCCAACCCGGAAGTTAGCGGCGCACGGGTTCCCTCGATCGAAAGCCTATGCATTTTTCCCATAGACTTTTGGAAAATCGCAAAAAATAAGCTCTGTGTTTAACAAAGGGTTATGACACTTACACGTTTTGTCTATCAAGATAATCTTTACAAGTTAACAACATTTATACATGTTGAAGCCTAAATAAAGTCGTCAGATATAAAAAGCTAACAGTAGGCTATAAACGGACTACAGCACACCATGGTCGCGGATCAGCGTCAGCACCACCAAGCTTCCTCAAACTTTATTTAAAAAACAATCTCACTGATGATGATCTGTGCTGTGTATGAATACGTATCCACTTTTTCATGAGAAATTCTGTCCATTCGTTTTGTCCAAAAATGTTAGAAAATAATTTTGTTTATGCGGGCCTCTCTGAGATATTTTTATCTTTTGTTAATAATGTTTTATTTATTTGTTTATTACTTTGTTAGTTAATATAAACCTTAATATTATTTTCTTTGTGTTTAAAAATTCTTATGCTTGATCATTGTGCCCCAAATAAACTTTAAAGGTTATCTTTCACTGTATTATGTTTGATTGTATACTGACTGTATAATGTACATACAATGTACAATGTACTGACTATATAATGTATAATGTATATTAACTGACAGGTAAAACATCTAAGAACGTGAGACTGAAATGCGGGCTAGTGAGTGATTTCCTGTTTGTCATGATGACGTCTAAAGTCCCCGCCAAAGGAAGTAGTCCCTTTTAGCAACTTGTTAGCAACCGCCGTTTTTAAGACCCAATAAAGGTTTTTAAAAAAATCACAAGCGGGTTATAACTGGTTTGTTTTATGTCAAAGATCAAAACGTGAAAAAATTAGTAGAGGTTTTGTTAACCACAGACCTTATTTCAGGCGATTTAGTAAAAACCCACAGACTTTAGGGCGATGGAACCGGAAGTCCTAAAATGATAACTCGCTTCTGCGTTTTGCATACAAAAACGTGTCCTCTCTGAGGTGCTCTATATAATTGCAACTTTATTTGTTGAACAATGAGACTTTATACACATAATAATGATTTTTTTTTTTTTTTTTTCACATAATTGTTTTTGTTCACCCAACACAGACCTTTGGAGTCAACGAGTGGGATGGTTTTGAGAGACGTGGACTCCAGGAGTTCTTTCAGCTCTCTGTAAGTGGACTGAGGTGACAGAAACTTTATTTTCTTCACCATGATGTCCTCCACAAAGATATTATATTTACTGCCATGCAGAAAAAAAAGAGAGAGACAGATATTTTATGTCAGGAACCAAGGTAGTTTCTGTCCATCATTTTTTTCATTTCCCTTGTGTGGGAGATGAAGAGCAAAGTCATCAAATAAACCTCTAAAGAAATTATACTGTTTGAAGGGAAACAAAGGTCAAAGATACCATCATCAATTCAGATCCAATATTGTTTCTAAATATGCCAGTCTCTAGAGGTCTAGTAGCAGTACCTGATGTGGCCAATGCCGAGCTCTGGGAGATAGGGCAGCTTTTTGACCTGAATAATGGAGTCATAAAGAGAAGGCTGTAGACCCTGTGCCACCATGTTGGCGAGAATCACAGCCACCATCATGGGCAGGATGTGTGAGATTTGACCCGTCAGTTCAAAACAGATCACTGCAGTTGAAACAGTGTGTGTGACAGCTCCTGTCATAGCTGCTGCCCCTACACACACACACACACACAGACAAGCAAAGGGTCCAATTTCAAAAATTTGGAAGGGGAAGCATATGAGAAGTATAAATCTGCTACTATAAGAGTAAAAACAGATTTTAGGGGTGTGAAGGATTGTCTGGAAGGGGAATATTTGCAGACCTATCACTGCGTAGCCTCCAGGCAGGATTTGGTACACGATCCCATCAAACAGAATTCCATTCGGGAAAAGCGTGGCCATGATCTCACCCACCAAACGGCCGAATGCTGCTCCTGCTTGTTTCAGAACCATTATCATATTATCTCAGTAACATTACAATTAAAATTATGATGATTATCTCTTTATGTAATTATTTTAAACTTATACACAAATTCGACAAAAATGTCTAAAATCTGAGAAACCTGTTGTAACACAATCTTCTACATGCCTTCTGTCCTCTGATTGATAGTTCATACTTTTTTAGCAAGTAAAAGGCCTTTTAGTATCATTCAAAAAACATAAAAAAGGTACATTTTATGCTTTAAAAAAGAGAAAAGAATGACTGACCCAATATAAAAACAGGCATGAAAGCTCCAGAAGGGACCGGCATTGTTGTAGAGACCGCAGACATCCAGAACTATGTATGAACGGGGGAGGAAAAGGAAATTAGCATTCACACAGCATACGTTATGTAACTTGGTTACAGAAATCTTTGCCTAGCAGTCAAATAATGGAGGAGCACCTTCATCACAAAGAAGAGGAGGAGGATGACAAAAACGCTGACTTGTGGGTGGAGCCAGGCAGCAGAGCGACCCAATCCAGGAGGAGCCGGTGAACCCCAGATCTTTGTCCAAGTGAAGTTATCAAATAGTGAATTAATGCACTCTCTGGGCATCAGCTGTGTGACAAAAGAGAAACCTTAAACAGAGACTCCACATACGAAAGACTACCTAAGGACTCTTTCATGATGTATCAGGGAAACAGCAGATGCTTTTTTGCTGTATTGCGGCTCTTTAATGGCAGTTTTGTGGCTCAATATAGCTTATCTAGGCTAAATTGGCTGAAGTTGACATTAAGAAAGTGAAACATTTTCTCTTATAGAATGGTGTTGGAACTGCGCAAGGATGTATTCTCAATTTAAAGGTGCACTCAGTAATTTTAAATTACTAGTTTTACACAAAAATATGATGAATACTCCAAATGAGATGAAGAATCTAGTGTGTCACCCCCTTATGGGTGCCACCATGTTGACCAGTCATTTCAAATGTGTCAAGAATTACCAATAATTACGAAGACCTGCATTTTACATGTTGGGGGAAAACCAAAAACTGTGGCTACAATTTAACTAAATTAAAATTAGGGAATAAATTAGTACAACATGGCCAATGATTTAAGAACAAATTAATAAAACGTGGCCATAAATTAATAAGTTGTGGGAATTAATTCTTCATTTGTAGCTATGAAATCCATTTTTTTCATCCACATGTCATGTGTGAGGTTCCATAGATAACAGCAATAATAATAATAATAATAATAATAATGTTTACTTGACATAAACTTTAGCATAAGCATAAAAGTACATCTAAATGAACAAACAAACCAAACAATTTAACAAGCACAATATACAGTACATACAACATAACCAAGTAAGAGTCAACGTCAAGTGCCAAGCGCATACAAATCCTATCACCTATCACAAACAGGTTCAGTGTTAAAGGGTTAGTTCACCCAAAAATGAGAATTCTGTCATTTATTACTCACCCTCATGTCATTCCACACCTGTAAGACCTTCGTTATTTTTGATTAAATCCGATGGCTCAGAGAGGCCTCCATTGACAGCAAGATAATTAACACTTTAAGATGCTCAGAAAGCTACTAAAGACTTATTTAAAACAGTTCATGTGACTACAGTGGTTCAACCTTAATGTTATGAAGCGACGAGAATACTTTTTGTGCGCCAAAAAAAAATAAAAATAAAAATAATGACTTTATTTAACAATATCTAGTGATGGGCGATTTCAAAACACTGCTTCACGAAGCTTTGAAGCTTTACGAATCTTTTGTTTCGAATCAGTAGTTCGAAGCACGTATCAAACTGCCAAAGTCATGTGATTTCAGTAAACGAGGCTTTGTTACGTCATAAGTGTTTCGAAATTTTAATGGTTCACCACTGGGGGGCGTGACTTTGGCAGTTTGATACACGCTGTGAACCACTGATTCGAAACAAAAGATTCATAAAGCTTCGAATCTTCATGAAGCAGTGTTTTGAAATCACCCATCACTAGATATTGTTGAATAAAGTCATTATTTTGTTTTTTTGGCGCACAAAAAGTATTCTCGTTGCTTCATACAATTAAGGTTGAACCACTGTAGTCACATGAACTGTTTTAAATACGTCTTTAATACCTTTCTGGGCATCTGAAAGTGTTAATTATTTTGCTGTCAATGCAGGCCTCACTGAGCCATCGGATTTTATAAAAAAATAACTTAATTTGTGTTCTGAAGATGAACGAATATCTTACGGGTGTGGAACGACATGAAGGTGAGTAATTAATGACAGAATTTTCATTTTTGGGTGAACTAACCCTTTTAAGTTCAGCAAATAAACTTGGTCTCAATATAAAAACAAACTACAAAGATGAACAGGCAAAGTAAAAGATAAGAAAATCTTACTGAGTGCACTTTTAAAATCTTAATTCTAAAGCAACACTATTACATCAATAATTTGGTGCATGGTCAAAGGCTGTTTTTAAAAATGGTTTCTTGCAAACAAAAATTGGTTAAGTTTGAGTAACACTGCTCTATGGATGTCTACCTAAAAATTAAATACACACCTCTCCAGCCATGAACTGGCCGAAGCCCGGAGGAAATGTGAAGGAGGATATAATTAGTGTCACGGCACCAGGGTAAATCAACCGGCTACAACAAACAAACACACACAGATGTAAATAATTACTACTGTGATGGTGTGTTATAATGATGTTTTGAAGTTATTAATGTTGTTTTTAATGTCATATGCAATACAAGTGAAATAGTGGAATAATAAGTAAGCATAGAACATTAAAAACATTTGATTAAAAAAATAGTTTATTCATGTGTAATCAGTGACTTGCTGTTTTGTAAGAAAGCGCGTAAGAGCCGTCGGTCTCCTCATGATCAGGACAACTTGTCTATTCAGATAGACAAAGAACGCCCCTAGAAACCCACATGAGATCCTACACACACACACACACACACACACACACACACACATTTTGAAATATATCAACTAGGGAACAAAAATGGAAACATCTACAGTATTTGAAGATATAACATTTTTATAAAACATTTTCTATCAATGCTATATTTATGTTAAAGGATTTTTTTTAGGAGGGCAAGTACGCATATATGATATATACACAAACATACATGCACATACACTAACCCACACACCCAATTATTGCAAAAGCTGGCAGTTCCTGCAGGTCAAAAGGGAAGTCCATACGGAAGTTTGTACGAAACAGTGCTGTTATCGTGACTGTGGAAAAGAAAACAATTTAATTCATATTCAAACAAAATCACACAAGTGCTGATCAGTGCTGATAAACATAATAATGAGTAATTTACATTTAAAACACAATATTGGCAGTTACTTTGTCTATTTTTGCTCCTCAAATGAAAACCATTCCAAATGAAGGTAAAGTAGGATAATGATTAGAGTAGAGTGAATGATTCAGTGACTCACTCATCTACTGGTGTAACAGTGAAACCTGCAAAAAAATCCCAACCACTAATACACAGACCCCAAACACAGAGTGATACAAAGAGTGAAACGTCCCAGGGATTGTACATCAGCACTTTTAAAACACTTCTTGGCTTATCAAAACTGAGGACCGAAACTAAATGTTATTTAATGTATTTCATCTACAGAGATCAGTAAGCAGTGGACAGCTTGACATATACCATGAAATTAATTTATTATTTATTGATCATATCTGTGATTGTGTGTGTCTCACCGGAATCTTTGTTCCACACTGACAGCACTCGGAAAATGAAGGCACTGAATGTGGCAGCGAAATATCCTCTCCAGTAATTCCTCACTGCAAAATATGTTGACGTGACCTCAATACTGAACAACACACCTGGGAGACAGAGAGAGCAACAATAAATATAGATAAAAAAAGGAAGTTAAATAAAAGCAGAGAAAGCAATTTAGAGAGAGAAGACAGAAGGGTGCAAAAGAGGTGAAAGGTAATAACAACAACAATTCATAAATAATATTTAATAAATAATAATAAACCAATAAATAATAAATAGATTTGTATTAATTAACAATAATTTAAAAATACAACTGCAAGCAGCAACGGGGGTCAAGCCCCGAAGGAACCGCAAGCACAGCTACCACTGCAAGCATTTTAAGCACAGCAAGTACAGCAAGCATAACAATCACAGCAAGCACATCAAAGTGGATCACACTAAACAGTCAAAGGCTCTACAATGTGAATCTCAAAAGCACAAAACATTATTAAGATTGTGTATAAATGCACTGCTTTTATTTTTAGCAATGTCTGAAACAGCATTCGAACCCATGACCTGAAAGGTTTTGGGCTTGTCGCTTATCACAGTGCACCACAGAGGACATTCATTTTCCATATTACCGAAAAGAGGTTTCAAGGCAAGAATGGCATCAGTTAGCATGTTAACTGGTTAGCATGCTAAGCTAATTTAGCCACTAATGTAGCTAATGGCCACTTTATCTATTTAGAATAGGACAACAAACACAGTGATGGTCGACTTCAGAAAGGTATTTCTCGGGAACAAATAGCAAATATCAAAAATCCGTCCAGTCATTTCTGTGCGGCTCAGTCCAAAGATCAACTTGGTCAGATTTTGGGCAAAATTTGTAGGAGGAGTAGCGAAAAAATATTTTTCAATTACTTCAATATGGCGGACAGGCAAATTGATGGAAAATGACAAATGAGATATCGTTGGCATAAACCAAGGAACATAATGACACAGAACAAAAAAACAAACAAAACAAAATTTCGACAATGTTTTCAGAAGTTATAAGCATTTTTGCAAAAAAACAAAAACAAAAAAACATATCTCTGGAACACTAGGTGGTGCAAACTTCTCAGGTACCTTCAGGATATGCTGTCTACTGTATGATTGTGCCAATATATCAAATAGTCAAGGGTGTCGAAGTTCGGTCCTGGAGGGCCACTATCCTGCAGAGTTTAGCTCCAACTTGCCTCAACACACCTGCCTGAAAGTTTCTAGTATGCCTAATTAGACCTTGATTAGCTGGTTCAGGTGTGTTTAATTGGGGTTGGAGCTAAACTCTGCAGGACAGTGGCCTGTTTGGACACCCCTGGTTTAAATGATATTGCAATTTATGGGAAATGTCAATCGGCGGACCGCTAGTTCGTCCGATCCTGACAAAATCCATATCCACAGATTTGGCATGACACAAGGAATCGATAGAGACCAAGATTTTCTGACAAACTGTTCAAAAGTTATGAGCAAACATAGCATTTTTTTCAGATCTCATGACCTGTAGGTGGTGCTGTTCCCAAATTTGGCATGGACCCTCAGAACATGGTTCAGATGAAGCAGACCGAGTTTCATTTCGATTGATCAAAGACAGCCTTTGAACCAATTTTGGATCGACATCGTTAAGTTTACAACATCGTAACTTTTGAACAAAGATTAATAAAAAAAAAATTCTGTTCAGTCTTTTTTTTGGGGTGTGTGTGTGGCTCGATCCAAACATTATCTGAGCCAATTTCCGTAAGAACTGGACAAAATTTGAAGGAGTAGCAAAAAAATGGCAACTACTGTAATGAGCAGAGTCTTAATATAAGATGTTAAAAGTAATCAGCATGTTGAGAGGAATCAGGTGTCCTAGGTTTCATTTTTATAGAACAAAAGGTTTCAAAACCATTTGAAAAGTGATTTTTTGAATTGGCTGCTGTGTCAGGCTGGTCAAGATGCACAAACAAACCACCATAGTAAAAGACCTTAGTCAGGGTAGACGCCATTTTATGCGGATGAAAACAAGGCTGTGAGGGACAGACTTAGTCTTTTACAATAGCATGCAATGTACAAAGGTACCCAATCACATGTAATTTTCAAAACTCTCAAAACTGTTTTATGGAGTGTTCCTCTACTGAAAGTCTTTTGGAAAGATGTTTCATCAGCTCAACAATTATGTAATTAAAAAACAGTACAATCCATTGAACATACTTCTATCCCACACTTATACACAATGCTTCATGAGACTGTGGTTCTCTCATTAAAGCTGTTAAAAACATTCCTATACATTTGTCTTTTTTTTCTGATTTTCAAATACTTTGTGATTCACCTAACAGCTGATCGGTCTGGTTCATGTCTTTCAGCTCTTTAACACAGACTTTTTTAAAATCTCGATGGGAAAAATACTTTTGGAACCAAGGCCACTGAAAAATGAAAATATGGATGGCCACTGTTGCACTCTGTGATAATATTATAATAGTAATAATAAGAGTAATATTGCCGCCACAGTGTTTACACTGTTTTGGGAAATTCACCAACCAATTGTTTATAGATCTTTCTGGATGTTAAAGGGGTCATGAAATGTCCTTGATATTTACACATATAAGAGGTTACGCTACAATAAATACATACTGCCAAGTATCATACCTCAAAGCAAACTCCCCATTTTTAAATATGAATTTTTGTTTTCCACCCTTCTGAAATGCCAGGATCACGACTTTCTCTCAGACACTCAGATACAGTTGTGAGAATGTCGAGAAAGACTGTCCAAAGTTGTTCTGTCCCTGGATGTAGACAAACTGCACCTCCAAAAACTGGATATACTCTTCCAAAAGAACAAAGTATTAGAAATAGATGGCTGGAGTTTATTTTTTGTTTGTGTCATTTCACACCAGACTGTTTTCTTAATTATGCTTAAATGTGCTGCCGGTTTTTCTAAATATTTTGTGCTGAAATCTCCGGCAGTGCCAAGTATTTTGTCCTCTGAGGCAATGCCGTTAGGTAAATTTTTTATAATCTATAAGTGTGTTTGTAATAATGTTTAGCAGCGTTTAACGCTATTATGAGACCAAGTGTGTCATTGAGTGTTACGAATCAAATGAGTACATACATGGAAATAACAATGTTTTCTTTAGTTTAATTTTAATATATTGTGTGAAGAAAGCGTAGTCAAGTTGAATATATGTCGATGTAGTTTATGCAGTATGTATATATACACACGTGGTTACATGGATACTGTGCAATTAAATTCGCCAATCATGGTGTCACGAATGTGGCCTCTGTGGCTCCCTCCGATCACCACCAGAGGGCTCCCTCACCTGAGTACTAGCTTCATCACAGACTTCATTTCCCATAACCCCGTACTTGGTCCTAATTACCCACACACCTGATTCCCATCTCCTGGAATATAAAAGCACACTGACACTCTCACCCATTGCGAAGTCTTGTTTTTCCCCTGGCTGACACTACTGAGTGTTTTTCCTGTGATCTGTATTCTTGTGTTTGACCTTGGACTGTTTATTCTCTTTGTGATTGTTTGCTGCCTACCCTGTTGATTCTCTGCCTGGATATCTGGATTTACTCTGCCTTGTCTGCCGCCTGCCCAGACCCTTTGCCTGTCCCTGTTTACGATTCTGCTCTGTCTTGGACATTGTTATTGCTGGTGCTTGACCCCTGCCTGTTTAAAGGGACAGTTCACCCAAAAATGAAAATTTGATGTTTATCTGCTTAGCCCCAGGGCATCCAAGATGTAGGTGACTTTGTTTCATCAGTAGAACACAAATTATGATTTTTAACTCCAACTGTTGCAGTCTGTCAGTCGTATAATGCATGTCAATGGGAACACAATCTATAAGAGTAAAAAAAAACATGCACAGACAAATCCAAATTAAACTCTGCGGCTCGTGACAACATATTGATGTCCCAAGACACGAAACAATCGGTTTGTGCGAGAAACCGAACAGTATTTATATCATTTTTTACCTCTAATTAGCCCACTTTCAAATAATATTTTCCTGATAATTTACTCACCCTCATGTCATCCAAGATGTTGATGTCTTTCTTTCTTCGGTCGAAAAGAAATTAAGGTTTTTGATGAAAACATTCCAGGATTATTCTCCTTATAGTGGATTTCAATGGTCTCCAAACGGTTGAAGGTCAAAATTACAGTTTCAGTGCAGCTTCAAAGGGCTTTAAACGATACTAGACGAGGAATAAGGGTCTTATCTAGTGAAATGATCTGTCATTTTCTAAAAAATTCAAATGTATAGGCTTTATAAACACAAATGATCGCCTTGCAAGTGCTTGCGCTTTCCATATTCTTCAAAAAGCTTACGCTGTATGTCCTACGCCTTCCCTATTCTACTTACGGAAAAAATAAGATAAGACCCTTATTTCTCGTCTGGTATCGTTTAAAGCTGCACTGAAACTGTAATTTTGACCTTCAACCATTTGGAGAGACCATTGAAGTCCACTATAATGAGAATAATCCTGGAATGTTTTCATCAAAAACCTTAATTTCTTTTCGACTAAAGAAAGAAAGGCATCAACATCTTGGATGACATAGGGGTGAGTAAATGATCAGGAAAATTTTATTTGAAAGTGGACTAATCCTTTAAACTACACCAGAGCACGTACACACCTCACGCACCGGATGCCGGATGCAAGGCAGTTGGACATAGTGGTGTATTAGAGGTAAAAAATGATATAAATACTGTTTGGTTTCTCGCACAAACCGATCGTTTCACGTCTTGGGACATCAATGTGTCGTCACGAGAAGCAGGGTTTAATTTGGATTTGTCTGTGCATGTTTTTTTTTGACTCTTATAGATGGAGTTCCCATTGACATGCATTATACAAGTGACAGACTGCAACGGTTGGAGTTAAAAATCATCATTTGTGTTCTACTGATGAAACAAAGTCACCTACATCTTGGATGAATTGGGGCTAAGCAGATAAACATCAAATTTTCAGTTTTTGGTGAACTATCCCTTTAACTACGATTGTTTAATAAAGCTGCACATGGATCCTATCACATCTGACTCCTCGTTACACATGGCAGTGGGCGTTTACTTGCATTTCTGGAAAATGTAAAATCCACTTGAAATGTAGTCATCTTGACAGAGAGTAAAAATGAGGATAGAAAAAGATCAGTTTTTACAAACATTTGAATTGTTGGCGCTTAAAACTTTGCTAATGTCATAAGCTAACCTCCAAAAACAGTATAAAGATCTGAAAATGTATTTCATGACCCCTTTAAGCTAAGTATCATCATCAAAAAATCATCGAAAAAAAAGAAATTACACTTTACCTTAATTTTATGCAAGCTCAAAAGGAATTTACATTCACACACATACACTTTTAAAAATCCACATGCACTCTCTAAAAGTACTTAAAATGTTTTAGCACCCTCTTTATCATGCGCTCCTTTTAACTGTGAAGAGTTGATGAGGTTAATTATTCAGCAGGCATCAAGCTGAAAGAGAATGAAGAGGAACTGAAATCAACAGGGACAATCAAGAAGGGGAGATTTTTTTACCTCCAAGGGGAGTCCCAAAACAGCAGCCCACCCCAACAGCACATCCTACTGTCAGTATGTCTGTGTAACCATAGGGGTTCTACTGACACCAAGACAGAAGAGAGAGAGGGAGGAAAAAGAGAGAGGGAGTTTGAGGTGAAAGCAAAAAGGAGAACGAGGGTGTTAGAGGGGAGGGAGATGAAGGGATGTAAAGAGAAGAATAGATTTGGAATGTCAGCGGGTACATTGCGTGGGAGGGAAAGAGAAGTAAAGATGAAAGAGAAATAAGAAGACAGAGTAGAGCCGAATGTAAGGAGAAATAAAGGGAATGATGGATAAAGGGAAGCAAAGGAAAAACAAAAGGATTAAGTGAATAAACAATTTTGTTGATTTGTTCAATGTGGCAACGAAAGGCAAACCAAAGCTTTACACACATACCAACTAAGCACAAATACACTAAACAAGAGAAAGTAGATGAGAGAGAGATGAGCAGTATGTTTTGAATATACATATACATGGTACAATGCAATGCATGCTGGGACTTGCCTCCCACTGGGGCAGCAAAACAGGTGGCCACTCCCACCGCACAGGCACACACCAGCAGATCCTGAACATGGGCACTATTCTGGGTGATTTGGGTGGGGTTAAAATAACAGCATCAGGACACAAATTCAAGACACGTGCCAAAAATACCATCACTATTATTACAGACAGACGAAAATAATGAGGTATTAGGGGAGAGACAATGAGACAGGGATAAGATGAGGATACAGGGAATGAGAGCAGAGAAATATGCAATTAGTATGTCTCTAGAATATATTTAAATTCATGAACATTAAACACGCACACAGATTGTAATATTAAACTGAGTATAACATTCAAAAGCAGTTCTTAACTGTTGATCAGAGACCGGTTTTGGCATAAAATAACCTGTGATGGCTGTGGTGTGGAGTGGTAATTTATATGCCGATGAGAGGTAACTTGATCTTAGATCAGCAATTAAGGTCAGCAGCTTCTGAAGCTCACACATTCATGCCACACACACACACACACACACACACACACAAACAAACAACTCACAGGGGCTGATTTTTACCTCATACACACCGGTGAAGATGGACATGACCCTGCTCAGCACTGCCGCACAAATACTGGCAATATGCACAAAAGGACCCTGAGGATTCAATGGAGGTTATTAATCAATAAAACTGCAGCAGATGAATAATGTACTGTATCTATGAAGAGAACTAATGGATGAAAAGGAGAATATGAGAATTAGAATATGGATGGATGCACAGACAGACAGACAGAGAGACAGATAAATAGACAGTCAGATATACTATAGATAGATAGATAGATAGATAGATAGATATACTGTATTCCTCACTTGTAAGTCGCTTTGGATAAAAGCGTCTGCCAAATGAATAAATGTAAATGTAAATGTAGATATAGATAGACAGAGCTTTTTGTCCCTCCATTGACAGCTACACAACTGACACTTTGATGCTTCAAACAGTTCCTAAAGAGATCATAAAACTATTCCATATGAATTGAGCGATTTAGTCCAAATTTTCTGAAGAGACTCAATCCCTTTATTTGATGAACAGATTGAATGTAGGCTTTTATTCATATATAAACATTAATCAGCGAACTTAAACAGAAGCTCAACTGAAACTGCTTGACACACGAGGAAGCTCAATCGTGTTGCGTAACACAAGAATAAACCTCACTGGTTCTCGCACGCGTCAAGCAAACATTCTTGAGCTTCTGTTTATCACAACTGATGTGTGAGTTGATAAATATTTATGTAAGGAATTATTGATGACGGGCCGTTGAATTATTAGAAAATAGTCCACACCCGAGTTGGTAATGCGGCCACGACACGAAGCAGAGTTGTGCATTATTTTCTAACAATTCAATGGCCCGGAGTCAATTATTCCCCTTATACTACGGTTACCACACCTCAAGACACTGTTCTGATGTTGTATTTCAAGACATTTTTCAGGTTTTTGAACACTCTTGTGTATGGGACTAATTTCTTACGCATCTCATCTCAAGCCTCCATTGCTAATTCCAAAACGTCATTTCAGAACTAGTAATGGAGGCTTGAGCCTTGATAGCAGACTAATACAGTTGATACAGTTACTATCGCAGTTGAGAGAGAGAGAGAGAATAAGCATATGTAAATTAGCCTACCTGATTCTGTGTCTCTCAACAGTGTTCGGCAGCAGTGTCTCTACTAATAGCGAAACTGTAAGTTTATCTACCTCAAGAACCACATAGCTGTTACCTCGCTTTTGAGAAATGTCATGTAGCTTTTAAGTTGCTTAACTATTTTACTGATGAATTCATCAGATCAGAGCAGATAACACGTTTCTGTGCGAGAGTGTGTCCGTACTGTATGTGTGCGCATTTGAGTGTGAAAGAAAGAGAGAGCGGAAAGAGAGTTTTTAATCGTACTGTTTACTATATTTAGTTGCTTGTCAGTGTCATTGTGGGTTTTGTTTCTTTAGCTGTTGTAGGCTTTAAGGACCTTTTGAAATAACTGAAAACATTTTGGCGAAGTGATATGGAACTGAAATGTGGTCAAGACCTGCCTGGAACTACTTTAGCTGTGCGTTTTCCTCAAAATAATTGCAAATTCCTTAGAATGTTCGTCAACCAATCAGATTTGAGCATTCAACAGCCCCGTAGTATAAATGTGAATAAAAGCCTAAATTCAATCTGTTCATCATATAAAGCGATCGAGTCTCTTCAGAAAATTTGGATTAAACCACTCAGTTCATATGGATTAGTTTTACGATCTCTTTATGAAGGTTTTGAATCATCAAAGTGTCAGTTGTGTAGGTTGCCTATGGAGGAACAGAAAGCTCTCAGATATCACCAAAAAGATCTTCATTTGAGTTCTGAAGATGAACGAAAGTCGGGTTTGGAATGACATGAGGGTAATTAATGACAGAATTTTCATTTTTGGGTGAACTAACCCTATAACAGGAAAACAGACAGACAAAATCTTCATTAAGATAAAACTTTGTTCCAGTAAAAAAAAAAAAAAAATAATAAGTTAATTCATTAACTTATGAAACAATCTACATATTTCAAATTTAATAAAATGTTATACATTTATATATAAAATAAAATAAAAGAAGTAGAAGAGGTCCACCTCCTTTCCAATGGGCATACCACTGCCCAGACCAGCCGTAAGACCAATGACTTTAGCCACGAATGCTTTGAGCGTCAGATACTCCTTTAACACCACACCTCTGAGGATGGTCTTGAGTTCAGGGATCCCAGAGCCTGAGGGACAGATAAAAGATTTAAAGACAGAGGGAACGAGGAGCGTGAAATTAATCTATAAAAACACAAAAAGAATTTTACACAGTGTAGATCCTGTCACAGTGATTACTGAAGATGAAAAAAGATTGCCGTGTATCCTCTAGTCTGATGTAGGGCACATGAAAAAGCTATCAAAACAATTGTGGCGTGGAGAGATGAGAGAAAGCAAGAGAAAACGAGACCATGATGATCACATTTTGGAAAGAGGGTTGGAAGATTTGATGTATTGTGGGTGGTTGAGGTGGATTGAGGACAAAATCTAGACAAAGATTGAATATAAAGTATAATAGCTAGGAAAAGATGACAGAACAGAGAAAAAGGCCTGACGGATTTGTGACACTGAACAGAGAACCAAAATAGAAGTGTACAAGTGAAAAGGACAGAGACAAAAAGAAAGAATATAGAGAAATAAAAGCAGGAATGAGAGGATGATGAAATGTACATACCTATAGCTTGTGGAGCGACCAGATGGCAGAAGAGGGATGCGAACACAACGAGGATGATGGGATACGAGACCCAGGCCAGATACTGCAGAGCCACATTCCCTTTCAGCTCTCCGTACATCCACTTATATGCTGTTACAGAGAGGAAAAAGAGAGAGGTAGAAGAAAAAAAACGTTTTGACCAATATTTGTCATCTGATAGACAGAGTTACAAGTACAACTCAAAGATGTCATTTATACAATTAGCATCTCAGTTAAAAGTCATTACTAACTATTAACCCTATAAAGCCTACTGTATCATAAGGCCTACATTATCAACATGATCAGTAATAATCATGTACTACTGTACATGCCTTGTCATCTGATTGATAGTTTATACTTTTTTTTTTAGCAATTAAAAAGCCTTTCACTTTCAAATGGAAATTACCCTAAGCTTTACTCGCCCTCAAGCCATCCTAGGTGTATATGACTTTCTTCTTTCTGATGAACACAATCAGAGAAATATTAATAAATATCCTGACGCATCCGAGCTTTATAATGGCATTAAGTTCTACCAAGCGAGTATGAGCTGAAGAAAGTGTCTCCATCCACATCCATCCATGATAAACATATTCCACACGGCTCCGGGGCGTTAATAAAGGCCTTCTGAAGCGAAACAATGCGTTTGCGTAAAAAAAAATATCCATATTCAACAAGTTATGAAGTAAAATATCTAGCTTCCAGACCACCTTCTGTATTCAACGTACTTACGGAAAATGTGTAACTGACGCGACAGCAGTTTACTCTTTCTCCGTAACTTGAATACGGAAGGCGTTGTGGTGGAAGCTAGA
Source organism: Hypophthalmichthys molitrix (assembly GCA_037950675.1). NCBI lineage: Eukaryota > Metazoa > Chordata > Actinopteri > Cypriniformes > Xenocyprididae > Hypophthalmichthys > Hypophthalmichthys molitrix. The sequence continues at coordinate 11,198,427 of CM075507.1, read as the reverse complement.
TATTTTACTTCATAACTTGTTAAATATGGATTATTTTTTTACACAAACACATCGCTTCGCTTCAGAAGGCCTTTATTACCTTTATTATTTATTTGTTACTGTATTTACTTATCTTCGTTAATGTTAGTTAATAAAAATAAAGTTGTTCATTGTTTGTACATGTTAGTTCACAGTGCATTAACTGTTAACAAGCTTTTAATAATGTTTTAGTAAATGTTGAAATTACACATTAACAAAGACTAATAAATGCTGTATAAGTGCAATTCATTATTAGTTCATGTTAACTAATGTAGTTAACTAATGTTACTAATGAACCTTATTGTAAAGTGTTACTGATATTTTTTTAACATTTGCAATATAACAGTATTATAAGACATAATAACATATGACATGACAAATTAAAGTGGGTGTTAAGTAAATTAAAGTGATTATACTTCATTCATTCAAAAACATTTTACTTCTAGAGTACAAATATGCAAGGAATAATTATGCATAGTTAAGGCACCTTTGTGCCTTTGCGTACTTCCCCGGTGACAAGGTGTTGCACCCTTAAAGATACAATTTTTGTTCATTTAATGCATAAATATACCGTAATAATTAATATAATGTTTAACTATTTATATTTTTCTTATTATTCCTGATTATTCAGAGCATAGCAAGATTATGTGTATTACAGTACAAGTCACTGTGAATTGTGAAGGGTACCTTTATTATTTAATTTTGGCAAGATAATTGCCAAGAGAATTATCCTTAAGAGATGGAACTCTGTCTCTTTTCCCAGTATCAGTAATTGGCTCTCTGAGGTGGTGTCCTCCCTTCAGCTCCAAAGAATAGTTCTTCGTAGAATTAGTGGTCTTTCAAAATCAGAGATGCCCAAACCAGGGCCCCTGGGACAAAGTTGGCAAGGGGAAACCTTTGATTTGGACCGCAATGCCATTTCACAAGATCCTTGAACACTTATCCAAGAGTGAATGTGTGGTGTATATCCCTTATTGTGTATATACTTTTTTTGCTACATGGAGTCATAGTGTATCATTAAAGTGTAACTTCGCCAATTTTCTAAACGCTTTGTATTGTTACAATGTCGGTAGTATATGTAAATTTACTCGATGTTTACTAGAAATTAATTTTTATTCATCAGCAAAAGTAATTGGCAACGACCGTAACTGGGATATTTTAGCTTAATTTTTCCACAGTGGAAGGAAGCGGAGACGCGTTGTCTGTCTATGGTTCATATCTATGGTTCATATGGTTCATATCCATACCCCAGACCACAATTTTTAAGCAGACTTGGACACAGTTCTTGAGTGCTCACCCGAGTTTGGAAAGTAGGGTTCACATAATCCAAACAAACCGAACTCTGACATCAGTCGAACCTGGGTGCGCACCAAAAGTGCTAGTGTGTAAACACCCTAAGTGTCACCAAATAGGCGCATACTGTGATATACCTTGTAGGCTCTTGGCACTGGCATAGTCCATGCTCCAGCTAACCAGAGCCATAGTGAGTCCCAAAAGAACCAAGAAGATCCAGTCCTCCCCCAGCTTTGTCACAATATATCTCTGGATACGGGCTAGACAGTCTGCAAAACAAACACATTCTAATGACTATTCACACTAGACATTGCATTTTATCTGCACTTTAGAACAGTGCATATGATTTTTAGGTAAACAGAATGAGTTTTCTTCAGTCACTCACCCTGGCATTTGGAATAGGGGCGTGGCTTCTTTATAGAGGAGGAGGGGCTTAATCCTGGTGTCATGGGCCCCACATCCAGGCTGGCATGATGTGCTCGGCCATGGCCTCTCCTGGTTGCCTTGGCATTGCCGGCATGCCTCTTCCGTTGCCTTTCAGTCAACAGACGTGTGGCCTCCCGTCTGGCAACATTACCCAGCTGCTCCCGATATTCCCCATACAGCTGAAAGAGACAGAACACGGTTTCTACCAAGAACAGAAATGACAACATGACACCTACATTGATCAGCAAAGTGAAGAAAATGGAGGTAAAATCTGCTGTTACTGCAGTGACAATGCAAAACAGAGTATGTGTAAATATTCTTGATGATGTACAACTGCAATTCAGTAGTGAAAAATCCTTTGACGCCCTGATTTTACGTAACTTTCAGAGTTCAGGGTGCTCATTGGTTCAGTGTGATTGTGTGCATGTGAATACTCGTGGAAGTGGGAATGTGAAGTGAATCAATGGAAGTGTGCGGTGGTGAGTTACAGTCATTTGTATATGTCAGACAGAAATAGTCAGGCTGTCTAACAGGGCAGAATGGAAAAAGCGCTCCCCCGAGATACTCTCAATCATATAGTACGCCGACACACACAAGATTCACCCTGAAAATCTAGCCCTCAAACTGTACAAGTATATTGCACAAACCAAAAAAAAGTCAAACACCCCAAAAGAATGAAAGAACAGATTAAAGTCGCCATGAACCGGAAACTGCGTTCAACTTTTCTTCCCTGTTGTGATGTACACTACCAGTCAAAAGTTTGGAAACGGTAAGATTTTTAATGTTTTTAAAAGAAGTTTCGTCTGCTCACCAAGGCTGCATTTATTTATTAAAAATACAGTAAAAACAGTAATATTGTGAAATATTATTACAATTTAAAATAACTGTTTTCTGTTTGAATATATTTTATAAAGTAATTTATTCCTGTGATCAAAGCTGAATTTCTCCAGTCTTCAGTGTCACATGATCCTTCAGAAATCATTCTAATATGATGATCTGCTGCTCAAGAAACATTTATGATTATTATCAATGTTGAAAACAGTTGTGTACTTTTTTTCAGGATTCCCTGATGAATAGAAAGTTCAAAAGAACAGCATTTATCTGAAATACAAAGCTTTTGTAACATTATACACTACCGTTCAAAAGTTTGGGGTCAGTAAGAATTTTTATTTTTTTGAAAAGAAATTAAATAAATTAATACTTTTATTCAGCAAGGATGCATTAAATCGATCAAAAGTGACAGTAAAGACATTTATAATGTTACAAAAGATTATATTTCAAATAAATGCTGTTCTTTTGAACTTTCTATTCATCAAAGAATCCTGAAAAAAAAATATTATACACAAATATTTTGTACAATTGTACACAATAAATGTTTCTTGAGCAGCAGATCAGCATATTAGAATGATTTCTGAAGGATCATGTGACACTGAAGACTGGAGAAATTCAGCTTTGATCACAGGAATAAATTACTTTATAAAATATATTCAAACAGGAAACAGTTATTTTAAATTGTAATAATATTTCACAATATTACTGTTTTTACTGTATTTTTAATTAAATAAATGCAGCCTTGGTGAGCAGACGAAACTTCTTTTAAAAACATTAAAAATCTTACCGATTCCAAACTTTTGACTGATAGTGTATATATTCATGTGGCATATTAAATGAGAAAAAAATTTAGACTTAATTTTTTCCATCGGAAATGGACTGGAACATAGAAAACGTTGCAAACTAAATGGAGGGCATAAAAAAAAAAAAATTATGTTCAATTCTGATTTCTTACTACAAAAGTATACAAATGCAAAAATAATGAGCTGTCCATCAGGATAGACAATACTCTGGCTATTGGCCAGTAAAGAAGGAAGTGATCCACGTAGACATTCTTCACCTTCCTTCCATTACACCTAATACACACGCCTACATACACACATTCTCGAGCAGCACAGATCCCACATGGTGCGAGACTGAAGGGATCAGATTCAGCCGCCTCATGCCCACTCAAAAACAAGAAATGCTCAATGTATACAGTATGTATCACTCAAAATACTGTTGTGTTTGTATTTGATGTATTTAGTTATATGTAAAGTGTGACAAATAAATATATGAATAAATAAAAGCATGCTAGAATTAAAATAAGATAAAAATGACATCATGAATGGCCAACAAATTTGGGGGATTTAATTATTAGCTTTATCAGTCAACGAAATAATTGTATTATCATTAAGACCTGATAACTAAATTATACAAATAAGTTACATTTAAAACACAGTTTTCCAAATGCAGAATCCAAGAACAAACTTTGAACTTTTCTGGAAGCTGTGATAACAAAACAAAACGTAGGCCAGAATTTACACTGCCATTCAAAAGTTTGGGATCGGTAAGATTTTTATGTTTGTAAAATTAATCTCTTATGCTCACCAAGGCTATTTGATTACACATACAGTAAAACAGTAATATTGTGAAATATTATTACAATTTAAAATAACTGTTTTCTATTTTAATACATTGTGAAACAGAATTTATTCCTGTGATCAAAGCTGAATTTTCAGCATCATTACTCCAGTCTTCAGTGTCACATGATCCTTCAGAAATCATTCTGATATGATGATCTGCTGCTCAAGAAACATTTATGATTATTATCAATGTTGAAAGCAGTACAATTTTTTTCAGGATTCTTTGATGAATAGAAAGTTCAAAAGAACAGCATTTATTTGAAATATAATCTTTTCGATTTAATGCATACTTGCTGAATAAAAGTATTAATTTCTTTAAAAACAAAAATTCTTACTGACCCCAAACTTTTGAACGGTAGTGTATAATGTTTCTGTTTCATATAAATGCTGTTCTTTTGGACTTTCTATTCATCAAAAAATCCTGAAAAAAAAAAAGAAATTGTACACAACTGTTTTCAATATTGATAATAATCAGAAATGTTTCTAGAGCATCAAATCATCATATCAGAATGATTTCTGAAGGATCATGTGACACTGAAGACTGGAGTAATGATGCTGAAAATTCAGCTTTGATCACATGAATAATTTACATTTCATAATATATTCAAATAGAAAACAGTTATTTTAAATTGTAATAATACTTCACAATATTACTGTTTTTTGAATCAAATAAATGCAGCCTTGGTGAGAATAAGAGACTTATTTTAAAAACATTTTAAAAAATCTTACCGATACCAAACTTCTGAATGGCAGTGTATATTAATTTCAACTCAACTAATTTCAGCACACAAATTAAAATCATTCTCTTTTACTAACAATTGACAGCGATTAAAAAAAATCTAATTATTAACAATTCTTATATAGTAAACCAGTAGTCAGTACATTCAATGTTAAGGGCAGGGTAAAACAAGGATATTAATACTTAAGGACATATTAATTACTAATGGTATGAACATATAATTAAATAAGTACATTAAATAATGATCTGTTAAGTGTGTGTATGTATGCATGTATGTATGTATATATATATATATGTGTGTGTGTGTGTGTGTTTATTAAAGTAAATGTCATCTTAATTATTAATAATTACTGAAAGTAATACTAATTAGAAAGAATTCAGCTTTCTTGTTCACTTTCATTCTAATTAGTAATACTTTCAAAATGTGCTCTATGATAAGCATCCATAATAGAGACTAATGCAAACCCACCTCTTCTGTAGCTGCAGTCTTGAACATACTGTATAGAGATATGAGAAATCCAGCTATTCGGCAGCATTTATACACTACACTTGAATTCACACACACACCCTCGAACAACCGATGATTTAACAAAAACCCTGAGAGTGAAAAATCCTGACAGAATAAGTATGCTGAACAAAATATTTTACAAACTTTGTCTTTTAATTCCTCTCTCATCCATTACATTACCGTGATAAGATACTAGAGTTTGCGTCATATAATGAGAAGACCCAAGGCTGACTCTATCATTGCCTCTTCAATTTTCTGAAGTCAGCACACTGATACAGGATGACAGCGTGAGAGAGACTGTCCCGTAACAGAAAAACATTTACTTTAGGACAACATATTCTCTCTCGCTCTCTTTCTCTCTAAAACACCTGTTTTCCCCATTCCACTAACTGATTTTCACAGTGAAGGCTTAACTTTACAACCGTGGCATAAAACTCATTGGGCCTGACAAAACTCACAGCTCAGTTCTGAAAGATCAGATGGTGTCTTCGCCAAACAACTGAAATCAATGAAGCGATTTGAATTTAACCATATAATAGGATTCGAGATAAAGAAAAAAAAAAAAAAAAAAAACAAGAGAGAGGAAGACAGACTGAGCAGACAGAGTGAAAGTTGCTAACAGACGTAAGCACTGAAGGACATAGTGACTTTGAGAGTTAATTAAAACACAGTTATGCTGGTCAGTGAGTGTATAAGTGTGTGTGTAAGTATAATAATACAATCTGACCCATTTACTGACAGACTGATCAGGAGATCAAGACAGACTGGTCATATCTTTCTCTAAATAATAATTAATACAAACACACACATAGGCACCGATTTACGATTCTGGCGGTGGAAGCCCAAACTTCATACCGAAACCCATCCCCCCACCCCACGCAATGAGAAACCCATGTACGTCTTCCATTTTTTATTGGAAACTTTCAAATGTGCAAATACATTACCAACCAAATACAGCCAAATACTCAAAAACGTGCTCCCTAAATCACTCATCTCAGTTAATCACGATCTCAGAAAGTTCCGTTATAATCAATAAAGTTGTCTACAATAAATCTATTACTTACATTATGTCTACACTTTGTTTGTTATTAAGAAGATTCGTGAAACGCTCTGGAAAAACACGGCAAATGGATTCTGACTAAATTTAACACCTCTTGGTGTCTGTGATTGGCTACATTGATCACCACTTCAAAAGCACGTTGTAAAAAGAAACATTTGATGTTCTCCAGAGTGCACTAGAAAGTTTGTCAAATCAGTTTCAGCAATATGATATTATTATAGTATCAACTGAATAGATTTCTTGATTAGTTCAAATGTCTTTCCGTGTCCACAGGATCGGCGCCAATGCACACGCATATAAACTTATTAGTAATAATGTTAATTACTATAATTTAATGTTTATATATTTAAATTTGGTATTAGTAGTTAACATAATGAGCAACTGAACTTATACATATTAGGGGTGTAACAATATATTGTGTCACAAAATTTTTCAATACAAAAATGCAACAATATGTATTGTGTATAGTTCACCCAAAAATGAAAATTACTGTGTAAGAAAAAAATTAAGTTTACAGAGTCAATACTACATTAAACTACTATATATAATGTTGAATATAATGTATAATAATGCAACGGGGGAATATTTGTGGATCCTGAAAATGCCAAATATCTTATGTTACCAGTAAAAAGTGGCCTACATTATTTTAAATATATCTACTCAGTGACAGATATTTATCTAAAATAAATCTGTTTCAGCATTAGAATCATGAATATTTTTATTCTGGTGTCAACATTGTCCTGTCCAGCACCAAGTCCAATATTCATTTCCACCCCCAATTTAGCATTTTAATCAAGTTTATTTTTTGTTAACCTTTTATTATATGTCTTGGGGTTTTGCAAAAATATCGTATCGTGAGTTTAGTATCGTGATCTTATTGCATCATGATGAGGGTGTTGTTACACCCCTAATACATACACATACATATGGTAACACTTTACAATAAGGTTCATTAGTTAAACATGAACTAACCATGAGCAATACATTTATTACTGTATTTACTAATCTTCTTTAACTATAGTTAATGAAAATAAAGTTGTTCATTGTTTGTTCATGTTAGTTCACAGTGCATTAACTAATGTTAACAAGATTTTAATAATGTGTTAGTAAATGTTGAAATTAACATTAACAAAGATTAATAAATGCTGTAGAAGTGCAGTTCATTATTAGTTCATGTTAACTAATGAACCTTATTGTAAGTGTTACCTCATATATATACACATATATGTATTGCTGTTTTTTTCTTTAAGCAGAAACTTCCAAGAAAAAAAACAACAAAAAAAGTAATTTAACTGTGACACTGCTAGAATATAGATTAACCCTCATCCCAAGTTTCCATTTAAGAGATATGAAATAGAACATTATCAACATCCATTAGTCCTTGTTAATGAAATACCATACAGTATTTGGTAACAAGTATTATGGTACCAAAATGTTTACGCCAAGAAAAAAGTTAGAAGAAATATAATAATGTTTAACCTCACCAGAATCTGATCAAAATTCAGAACAGTCTCAAAAGTGTTGATGGGCTCCCTTATCATCTTGCTCTTTTTCCTGTCAGTATGTTCCTATCTTCATTTTATTTTGTCTGCTATGTACCTCGGTTCCTCCTTTCCTTCTCCTTTTCACCTTCACAAAATATTCAAATATTAGTAACTGTATCTGCCTTATAGGAGGTGTCCTGTAGGTTAACACACAAGTAAACCACATTACCCATAATGCAGAGCACTTCATTTACAGACTGTGGTTGACAGTGGGCTGTCAGCAGCTGTTAATTCACAGGACTGTGGTTTCCTAATCCTGTCTGGCGGTCAGTCCACTGCAGGTATCTGGATGTGGAAGCGTTTTCTACGTCATTTCATTCGTTGTCATCTGTGCTTAAGTTGAATTCAGTTAAACCTGCATTAATGGTGTTGATTGATGTGTGTGGTTTTATGCTGCTCATCAGCTTTGTGACGTAAAGTGACATCCCCAGCAGTGCCTCTCACCTCTACACTGCCCTTTCATTAACATGGACTGCTCTAATCTAACTGGGCGATTTAAGATGTAAAGTTTTCCCAGTCTATCTGGAAACAAATTCATGTTTACAAGGTACTGGGTTCATATTATAAGTGCTTTTGATGACTGAATCTGCCTAAACTTGTCAGGTTACCAGCCAAGGTATTAAATCAGAAAGATATTAGAAGAAAAAAAATGCACAGAATTGCATATTTGGATTTGTCATTAAAATAATCAGTTTTATTACTTTTGGACATTGATTATGAACTTACACGCATTCAGGCACATTTATTTGTGTGTGTTTTCTGTCAAGCAGACAGTGCTGTGCAAGTTTAAGACGGCCTATCAACAAGTTACCCACCCTTAAAAACAGCACATAAAAAAGTGGACCAGACTTTATGTCAATGGTCAAAAATCTGGCTACGCAAGACTATATTATGCTGAACAGTAGTGTTGTCACGATACTGGATTGTCCAACTTCGAAACGATATCTTAAAAAATATAGATATTCGATACCATGGAGAAAACTGCCATATTTACCACCATACAGAAAAGTTATCATATATTTTTTTTATAATTTGGGTAATTTTGTAACACAGGGAGGCTTTATTTGAATTGTTGAACTACATTTACAAAAAAAGACAGGAAAACAAATAAACAAATTGCAAACAATAGCACAAATAAATACACTAGAATAAAAAAACAAATGAAATAGACATGGTTTTAAATTTTTCAGGTGGGTCTACCATTAGTATTCAGGTTAAAAAATACTACAGAAAATAAAGTAATCAAATGTAAAATAACACTAGATAGTTTTCATTGGAAAATTAAATACAGATTAATGATTACAATTAAAGTTACAAAAGTTATTCAGTCACGAGCAGCAGTGTTTTGTTCTTTGATTAACAGGACAGACGGCAGCAGGTTTATTAGGCTGCTGTCACTTTAAGAGCTTGTGCACGGATCCAGTAAAGTTATACAACATGTGTTTTCTCTCAACTATTTAAGTTCCAAAACTGACTGTATTCACCTGAATACTCGGCACAATGGGTATTTTGTATTTGACCGTTTAAGCGTAATAACTAAGCTACAAAAAAGAAGTAAATTTGGTACTCGCGAGCTGTTTTTAGAAGCAGCTTTATAAGAGCGCCACTTATATAGATCAGTGGTGGGCCAGCTTTTGGTGTGAGCATGAAACCTGCCGGAATAACAAAAACGATGTGCAATACAAGCACTACGAATGAGACGAGTGAGTGAGAGGAGGCAGGTGTGTGTCAATTCGCCGTCATAGAGAAGAGAGAGTGAGAACGCGCAGCTGGTATTGGTATATCAACATTGCAGAAAAGGAGTATTAGAACCATTTCAGATATTTCAGGATCGATACATATCGAAATATCGATATTTTGACAACAAGAAATTAAGCTTTTATTGTGTATTTTCACACAACATGTCCCTTTTTAGAAAGTATTTGAACTACTGCTCAGCGTTTATTAATTATCAATAATTACATAAAGTTATTAAAAAGTGCTACCAAGAAAAACAGTTCACAAAACCTTAAGCAAAAGAAGTTGGTTAAATAACTTGTTTGGATTTAGATATTGCACAAGTCTGTAGTCTGCAATTCTCAGAACCTCGGGAATATGCTAATTCATCATCAAAACATTATTATTTGCATTTCTGCCCAATAATGAAGTGAAAGTTCAAACACAACAACCCTTTTATCTCCTGCACACTTCCTCTACTCTCACCATTTAACTCTCAGTCTGTTCATTGCTGTCATTCAGCAGTCAGACTCCCAGAGGCCTCTGTGCTAAAGAAGAGGTCATCAGCAGCTGTGTGACCTGGAAGTGAAATCACATAACTGTGACCATTAAAAACAACACGTAGTGCTGTTAACATTAGTATAAGCAAACACTGCTGTAAACGAATACACCAATCATCTAAGAGCATTTACACGCATTAGTTTTTCCATCGTAATGGAAACTTTCCGTTGACTTCTTTTCTTTTACACCAAGCAAATTATATTTTCCATCCTCCAACTCTAAACCTGACCCTCACAGAAACTGTTCAGTACAGAGCCCCTAAAGAGACATGGTGATGGTGGTCAAAAAAGAGATGGGCGAAAATTATATTTCACTGCTTTTGCATTCTGTCGCTAAACTTTTGCGTTCACTTTTGTGATGGAAATGAGGTGGGAAGAAAAGTTATATTTCAGTTTCTCAGTGAAACGCAAAAGTTTTGCAAGAGAACACAAATGTCCTTGGAAACGCAATAGTTTTGGGAGAGAACACAAATGTTTTACAAGACACCGCAAAGTTTCTGAGGAGAACACAATACTTTAGTGAGAAAACAAATGTTTTGCAAAAGAATGCGACTGTTTTGTGAGTGAATGCAAAGTTTCTCAAGCAAACACAAATGTTTTGCGACAGAAGGGACTGTTTTGCGAGCAAACGCAAAGTTTCTCAAGGAAACGCAAATGTTTTGTGGCAAAAAGCGACTTTTGCGAGCGAACGCAAAGTTTCTCAGGGAAACGCAAATGTTTTACGAGAGAAGGGACTGTTTTGCGAGTGAACGCAATTTTTCTCAAGGAAACAACAGTTTTGCGAGAGAAGGGAACTGTTTTGCGAGTGAACGCAATTTTTCTCAAGGAAACAACAGTTTTGCGAGAGAAGGGACTGTTGGGAGTGAACGCAAAGTTTCTCAGGGAAACAATAGTTTTGCGAGAGAGGGGACTTTTGCAAGTGAACGCAAAGTTTCTCAGGAAAACGCACGTTTTGCGAGTGAACGCAAAGTTTCACAAGGAAACAATAGTTTTGCGAGAAATGGCTGTTTTGCGAGTGAATGCAAAGTTTCTCAAGGAAACAATAGTTTTGCGAGAGAAGGGACTGTTTTGCGAGTGAATGCAAAGTTTCTCAAGGAAACAATAGTTTTGCGAGAGAAGGGACTGTTTTGCGAGTGAACGCAAAGTTTCTTAAGGAAACAATAGTTTTGCCAGAGAAGGAGACTGTTTTGCGAGTGAACGCAAAGTTTCTCAGGGAAACGCAAATGTTTTGCGAGAGAAGGGGACTGTTTTGTGAGTGAACGCAAAGTTTCTCAAAGAAACAATAGTTTTGCGAGAGAAGGGACTGTTGGGAGTGAACGCAAAGTTTCTCAGGGAAATGCACGTTTTGCGAGAGAAGGGACTGTTTTGCGAGTGAACGCAAAGTTTCTCAGGGAAACAATAGTTTTGCGAGAGAAGGGACTGTTGGGAGTGAACGCAAAGTTTCTCAGGGAAACAATAGTTTTGCGAGAGAGGGGACTTTTGCAAGTGAACGCAAAGTTTCTCATGGAAACGCACGTTTTGCGAGTGAACGCAAAGTTTCACAAGGAAACAATAGTTTTGCAAGAAAGGGCTGTTTTGCGAGTGAATGCAAAGTTTCTCAAGGAAACAATAGTTTTGCAAGAGAAGGGACTGTTTTGCGAGTGAACGCAAAGTTTCTCAGGGAAACACAAATGTTTTGCGAGAGAAGGGGACTGCTTTGTGAGTGAACGCAAAGTTTCTCAAGGAAACAATAGTTTTGCGAGAGAAGGGACTGTTGGGAGTGAACGCAAAGTTTCTCAGGGAAATGCACATGTTTTGCGAGAGAAGGGACTGTTTTGCGAGTGAACGCAAAGTTTCTCAAGTAAACAATAGTTTTGCGAGAAAGGACTGTTTTGCGAGTGAATGCAAAGTTTCACAAGGAAACAATAGTTTTGCGAGAAAGGACTGTTTTGCGAGTGAATGCAAAGTTTCACAAGGAAACAATAGTTTTGCGAGAAAGGACTGTTTTGCGAGTGAATGCAAAGTTTCTCAGGGAAACGCAGTAGATTTGCAAGAGAACACAAATGTTTTTTGAGAGACTGCAAAGTTTCTGGAGGAACACAGCACTTGAGTGAGAAAACGCAAAAGTTTTGCAAGAGAATGCAAAGATTCTCAGGGGAATGCAATAGTTTTGAAATATAGCTTTTCCTCCCACCTCATTTCCTTCACAAAATTGAATGTAAAAGCTTAGCGAGTGAAAGCAAAGATTCTCGGGTCGGGTTAACACAAACGCAAAAGTATTAAAATAATTTTCCTTCCATCTCAAATTTCTTCCCCATCACAATTTCCCTTTAGTTGCTCCGTAGTTCTTAATTTTTAGATAAAAAATGAAAATTCTGTCATCATTTACTCACCCATTTGGTCCAAACCTGTATTTGAAAAGTGTTTTCCACATTAAAAAGATAGTTAACCCAAAAAAATTAAATTCTGTCATTATTTACTCACGTTTCAAAACTGTGTGACTTTCTTTCTTTCTTTCTGTAGAAATGTCTTAATCTTTTTTGTCCATACAATGTAAGTCAATACAATGGTAACCAAAACTGCTTGGTTACCAACATTCTTAAAAGTATCTTCTTTTGTGTTCTGCATGAGAAATAAAACATACAGTTTTGGAATGGCATGAGCAGAATTTTTATTTTTTAGGAGAATTATCCCTTTGAGTTGGCAAAATCCGACTCTACACACACTTGTAATGTTTTGGGTGAAAAAAAAAAACTCTTCAGGCAGCAACACTGTAATAGCATATTAAATCTGATTATACAGAGGTAAACATTCACATAAAGCCTATGAATAGGTCTACTGATCAAGTTTTTCTCTGACTGGATCATCTTCCCTACAGGAATCTCCTGCGTGTGTGAAACAGACAGAAAGGGGACGGCAGGGGCAGTAATGCATTTATGCGTAAAATTTACAGAGGTTAAAAAAAGCTCTTGGCTCTGGCGATCTTCCCATATTGTGCGGCAGAAGAGGAAAATCGATGTGGGAACTCGCGAGCAAGAGAAGCGAGGAAGACAGGTGGAGAAATGGAAGGTTGAGGGGAGGGTTGTGTGTGGGAACTTAATGACTTGTGACAGTGCAAAACTGACAGCTAAAGAATTGACGCTCTTTCGCCCCCTCGTCTCACTTTCTCACACACCAAATTTACAACTATTCTCTCGCCCTTGCTTTTGACACTTGACCTTTTGTGTTCAATCTATTTCCTTTTACTTTAATACAATCTTTAGGCCTTCCTAATAAGCTGTCCAATGGAACCAAATTCTAACAAATAGTTTAATGCACCTGACCAGCTGACCATACGTTCCTCTTGGCCGTATAGCAGCCACCGAGAGCAGCTCAACGGAGAGGGCTAGGCGTATATTTAACCTGCATGCTCAGGTTTCTGCTAGCATATAGCAGCAGAGATGTACTGCATAGGTTAGCACGAATACGCACAAATCACGAGGTTTGGTCCACAAATCTGCTTAGTTAAGCAAGTCTACGACATTGCAAATAATCCTCAAGGGCATTCAAGATATTTTACAGAATCTTCAGAAACCTGAGACCTTTTCCACCCCAAATGACCTGTAGAAATCCAGTGAACAGATTTTGGACAGAAAATGTTCCAACTGGAAGCTGCCTAAAGTAATCATAAAATTACAGAGAAGCATTAAAAAGGCAAAAAGGTGGAAAGTAGAACACACAAGCATGGTTCTCTGCCAATAAACATCTGATAAGGAAGCACAAATCCACAATATTGACTCTAATGGAAGTTTAGGAGACACATTGCCTTTAATCAGCAGGGTGTTGACACAGGTTACGACAATTCTCATACCTATTCATGAGTTGTGCTAGAACAGCCCAGTGAGCTCCATGTGTGTCGCCACTAAGAATAGAATGGAAAATCAATTAAAGCCGAGGCTAGTGAAGAGAAAGACTTTGAGACCTATTATTTAAAGAGTCGTATTTTGGGAAGACAAGCGTTTCTAGGTTAGAACAGACCAGACTGACCACGACAAACCTCAGCAAGCCACCCACCAACAGCAAAACAGCGAAACGCCTTGGCGTAAGACAGCAAAACAACGGGAGAGAGAAAGAGGCACAGAAAGACAGTGACTGACCAGGGTTTGCTGGTATCTCAGAGCTTTCCTTTGCGACGCATCGGCAGCCATCGACACGCTCGCACTGAGCCAAAAATAAACACACACAGTCTCACTCCTGTGTTACAGCATATGAAACACATACACTGACCGACTCTTACCCGTTTATTCAGTTACACACACACACCACCCTGCTCAAAGCGCGAGATACACACGCTGTCTCACTCTTATGTTACAGTACCCGCAACACACACATGCAAGAAAAATGCTGAGACGTGTGATTCTTCAATTAGATACTCTGGAACACTAATGCACACCATCCTCAAACTGTCAAAGCATCGGCCTACCTGTAAAACACTGCACCAACAGCACACATGAAGGTGCAGGGAACGCAAACACATCACAAACAAGCAGACAATCATAACTCTTACAAAACTTTACCATGGTAACCATAGTTTCTGTCCAATATTTTTGGATAAATTTGGTATTAGCTAGAACTGCAATTAGGGAAACTAGTAGCACAAAGTCAGGGTTCTCAATCATTTTGAGCTATGAGTTTCCGTAACTTTTCCAATCCTACAATACGGGATAAGGATTTTCAAAATTGTTTTACAGAGATTGAAATCACTTCACAGTCAATCATATTTAGAAATGAAGTTTTAATATGTTTTTATTTTTTAAACAGACCGATTGGGAGAAATAATATGGACTTTTACATGACTTTTCTTTGACCCTTTAAGACTATATTAATTAAATTATAAATTCCCAGATATTTCACGGGAAACCTAAACGCACTAAAAACAGATAAAAGTTTTGCTTTGGATAAAAGTTTGTTAAATGCATAAAAATTGCCTGAATGACAGAAAAGTTTCAAAGTTTAAATGATTTCATTCTTAGAGTGAATCTTCATTACTTTTCCAGTGCTTTAAACCTGGAATTGGTAAATATTGGTAAATATTGTATTTATTTTTAAAATAGGCCAGGAAATCACAATTTTAGAATTTTTTACCTGTTGTGTTCAATGCATGGAAACCTTGTCAAATGTATACCTTAAATATACCATAATTATCATAAAAAATATCAAAATTATTCTGGAAGCTTCTTATATTCTTGGCTCCCACACTTTCTCAGCACTGGATTTATGATTTTTTCAGTGGTGTTTAAAATAAATAACTAAATAAAGAGAGATTAAATATAAAATAATATAGACATTTACATTTTAAGACTGCATTAATTTAACTCATTATGAATTCCTCTATATTTCCAAGACCATGGGAAACCTAAACCTAAAATATATCCATTAAATGCACTATAAATGGATAAAAGTTTTGCTTTGGATAAAAGTTTGTCAAATTCATAAAAATTGACCCAAATGACAGAAAATTTTCAAAGTTTCAATGATTTTATTCTTAGATTTTATTTCCGTTACTTTTCCAGTGCTGTAAACCACACTTTTGAAATTCCCCAATTCCCCAGTCTTGGAAAACCTGGAAAAATTAGGGATTTTTTAAATAGTTTTACAATGTTAATAACTCACAACTGCAGTATTCTGGAGGAATCTACGGTTACCCATGGTAAATTCTTGTTAGGGAACAATCAATTTTATCTACACAAACACATTCTGTAGTCAATAGGAAACATATAATCCAAATCCTAGAATAAACACTTTCAGGATATAGGAAATAGATGAAAAAGAAGGATCAATCAAAGAGCGCAAGAGAAAAAACAGATAAAAATCACTATAAAGATGGATGAGTGGATGAGTAACATCAGTGAGAAAAAAAACAGCAAGACTCAAACAGAGAGCTGATGAAGAGTGATTGAAACAGATGAGCGCAAATAAGAGTACTTGTGTTAAATAGATAATGCAAATCCAGATCTGCTTGTCTTTTCTTAGCCGCGACACACAGCTAATCACACGTCTCATCTCACATTAGCGACATCCCCGCTGTCAGCCGTTACTAGCGGCAGCATGCCTCCCCATCTATCTGCAGGCCTGAACCCCTCCCAACTGGATTTCCGTTTTGCTTCTACCTCTTCTTGTTTTCGTTCCTTCTGGCGAGCACGGGTGTTTTTTGACAGGACACCACCCGCTCGGGGGCACCCGTGTAACATGATGAGTGAGTATGCGTTTTGGAAGGCGGTAGGGGGGAGCAATGTGACTCAATACAAGAGCATTTAATTCAGCAGCGAGGAAACTCAGATGCCCTGCACAGACTTAAAATACAGCACACTCTTGCTGTGATTCACCCACGACTCTGATTAACAGGCGAATATGACGAATAAGTAAACACTCCCTCGACATTCTGGATGGCTTCTAGAGACTGAAATATTTACAGACAATACCCTAGGGCAGGGGTTCCCAAACTTTTATGTCAGCCAAACTCCTTAGATGTAAAATATTTACTATATTTAATTTTTTACTCTATATATTGAATATTTAAGGACACATCCGCATGTTCATGGTTCTCTCTGATGTTGGTTAATGGTCACATGACATGCAAGTAAACAGATCTCTTTTTTTATTAAGCTTTTTATTTTGATTGCTTTTATTTTAAAATTATTTATATATGGGCTGCATGTATATATGGCATATTATTAATAGTATTGTATAAAAATGGAACTTTACATAGTATTCTTTTAATATTCTTTTTTATTATTTTACAGAACATTTGTAATTTACAACAGAAATATCTGACAATTATAATAATTTTATTTTACACTGCAAGTGACAATACTAATATTTATGTCTTGAATTCTTCACTTTCAAACATTCAAATCCTCAAGCTTTTATTTTGGTGGAATACTGGTGAAATGCTGTAAACTTCTATCTACAGAAATGTTGGAAATTATGCAAAAGTATAAAGTGAACCCAAAATGCATGTTAAACTCACTGCAAATACAGAGATGAAGTTGGTGAGAAAAACATAAAAATATATATTTTATTTCAGCTAGTTGCCAAAGCAACATTTCTCATTTTCATTTAGTTTAAAGGGGACCTATAATACCTGTTTTCACATGATGTAATATTGGTGTTCCCAGAATATGTCTGTGAAGCTTCAGCTCAAAATACCCTCAGATCATTTATTATAGCTTGTCAAATTTGCCCCTATTTGGGTGTGAGCAAAAACACACCTTTTTTTGTGTCCCTTTTAATGCAAATGAGCTGCTGCTACCTGCCCCCTTTCCAGAAGAGTGTGGATCTTTAAAGGGTTAGTTCACCCAAAAATGAAAATAATGTAATTTATTACTCACCCTCATGCCGTTCTACACCCATAAGACCTTCGTTCATCTTCAGAACACAAATTAAGATATTTTTGTTGAAATCCGATGGCTCAGTGAGGCCTGCATAACCAGCAATGACATTTCCTCTCTCAAGATCCATAAATGTACTAAAAACATATTTAAATCAGTTCATGTGAGTACAGTGGTTCAAAAATATTATAAAGCGCCGAGAATATTTTTGGTGCTCCAAAAAAACAAAATAATGACTTATATAGTGATGGCCGATTTTTAAATGCAATCTTTTGTGTAAAAACTGTATAACCATCAATATACATAGCGTACCTGTTTGCCAAACAGAGCCATACACACCAGGGTATCATTTATGATTGCTATCAAATGCTGTGAACGGTCTAATATTTTTTCCAAAATAGCGCTCTGACATAAATGCTCCGTTTTTAGCAATTGAGCTTGCTAGGGTCAACTTGCAGGCTATCCAAGTTAACCAGACTCTAAATAGTGTTCTGTGTTCGTCTGTGCAGCCAACGACAGAACAGTCAGCATGTTTTGCTCAAACTTTTGCCATGGCCTTAGAACTGGTACACTGTTTTCTCGTGTGGAAACATGCAGATTAAGGGGAGGTAATATTATAATAAGATCCCGTTCCTAAATCAGAAGGGGAGCGAAATCTGAGCGGCCAATTTTTTTCACATGCTTGCAGAGAAAGGCTTGCCAAAACAAAGTTACTGGGTTGTCCTTTTTCTCATTTTCTGGGTTGGTAGATGCATCAGGGACCTGATTATAGCACTTAAACATGAAAAAAGTCAGAATTTCATGATACAGTATGTCCCCTTTAAAGCTGCAGTCCGGCATTTTTCCTCTTTGTCGCCATCTCTGTTTGAAACCTGCAATTGCAGTCATATGCAGAATTGTTATTGTTACGTGCGTTGTGCATCGGCACGACTCCTCAGCGGATGAATCTGATGTTTGCTGTCAATCACTACGACAATGTGGATACTGTACTTCAGAATCACAGATTCTACGTCTTGGAAGTATGACCAAAATAAGAATTTTCACCGGAAAATGTCATCTGAAAATGTAAGTAACATTTTTGCCACTTTTGTTCTGACTGAGGAAAAAAGCATTACAATATACAATAAATCACGCTGCCAATGGTGATTAAATCTAACGATTGCTTAGTTCAGATCATGCAAACCGTGCAAATTATTATTATTGTTATACTTTGTTCTCAAATTGTTAATGTTAACAACATCAGCATTGCGTGACTATGTGTATTTAGTGTGTATTAGCGTTACCTGTAGATTTCAATTTCTGTATGCAGTCCGAAGTCTTTTGCTTTTGACTACGGGTGAATCTCCAGTTGTCACTGATGACAGTCATTTGGATCTTTCTTCATTACAATCCGCCATCAAAATGATATGTTTAATTATTTCAGAACAGGCTATAAATGATCCGCTACAAGCAGCATCCTCACATGATAAAACCGACTAGCCTGGACTCCTTCTTTCTGTTTACAGACGCGACGTTATGACGCAAAGACGAACTGCTGCATGCTAGAATTTCCCGCGGAAACCCACCAGGTCGCTCTCATTAAAACATTATTACAAGCATACCGTTGTGAATTGAGCTAAGATAAGGAGATAGTTTTGAACACTGGCTGGTTATGTACTTGCTCAAAAATTGATTTGGGATCATTTTTAACCAAAAAAAAAAAAGCTGAAATAAAACCAGTGACGGGTAAGTTACTCTAAAAAAGTAATTAATTGCTAGCCACTAATTACATTTTCAACAGTGTAATTATATTACTGTACTAATTACTCTCTCTAAAAAAGTATTGGATTACTTATTACTAATTACTTTCTAAATCCCATATCAACCTTAAACAGTTGAACAATACAAGGATAGACACGAAACTGCACTTTTTAATTATTTTAAAAAAAAACAAAAAAAAAAAAACAATATACAATTGCATAAATTATGTTTTAACTGACCAAAGTGTGTAAAGGGAAGTTACATTAAAAACATACATTTTAACATCAGATATTACACTTTGATGTTAAATACACTATTGTTTTATATAGATTTGTTCTATAGTCTATACAGTATTTAATGCAGTTACATCAGAAGTAACTGTAATTAAATTACATAAAAAAAAAGAGTAATCCCTTACTTTACTTTTTCAAGGGAAAAGTAATTAAATTACAGTAATTAGTTACACCCAACACTGAAAGTAAAACAACTAAAAAAAATGACAAAAACACATCAAAATTACTAAAACTAAAATGAAAAAGTGTAATGCAAAAACTAATTCAAAATATTCAAAAAATAATGTATTTCAATACTAAAACACTGCTGTGAGATGCTAAAACACTACACATATGTAACAGTGCCACTCTTCACTCTGATACACGCATTGCAACAGACTATATACTTTTTTAATTAAAGTGCAGCCTTTGAATTGATAATAACCCTAAGTTATATTGCAATTTCAGTATTTCAATCAATTGTGCAGCTACATTTACTGATTTTAATGGTAACACTTTACAATAAGGTTCATTAATGTATTAACTAACATGAACTAACCATGAGCAATACATTTGTTACTGTATTTACTAATCTTCATTAATGTTAGTTAATGAAAATACAGTTGTTCATTGTTTGTTCATGTTAGTTCACAGTGCATTAACTAATGTTAACAAGATTTTAATAATGTATTAGTAAATGTTGAAATTAACATTAACAAAGTTTAATAAATGCTGTAGAAGTGCATTTCATTATTAGTTCATGTTAACTAATGTAGTTAACTAATGAACCTTATTGTAAAGTGTTACCTTTGGTTTAATTATTAGCTGTTCATCAACTCAAACTCCCATTTGGGAATCTCTGCCCTAGGGGGGCGTCCGGGTGAAGCATCCACTGATCTGACAAGCTAAATGGCAAAAAAAGTCCAGCAAAACCAACTGGACTCATATATGACCCTTTATGCCTTCAAGTGAATCTGAAATGCATTGTGTAGGTTTTTATTTTTAATATCACAACTGGGCCTATAAACTGATTTGTCAGGATGTACCTGGAAAAACAGCTAAATAAAACTTAAAAACAAAGTGATTAAAATAATCCTCCACACATTACATACCGTCTGATCCCGGCGGCAAAGACTTCATGGAGTCACGCAAACAGGTCGGGTGGGTAGGTGTTATGGGATAGGCACAATGACGGCCGATCCTGCAGCCACGGTAGGACAGAGAAACCCGAGCATGCGGATAAAAATGCATCACCACAGAAGCCGAGGACAACTCTGAAAAACAGAGAGGGAGAGGGAGTGCGAGACATCTAATACTAAACATATCAATACTTAAATACAGAACATCCAACACGGCTATGACACTTACAGACTCAATTATAACCAACCAGACAATACAAAAAGTGTTACTCAAACACAAAACAACCGATACATTTATACATGCAAATGACCAGTGTTGGGAGTTGCGCATTAAAAGTAACATGAGTTATGTAATCAGATTACTTTTTTTTCCAAGTAACAAGTACCACATTTTAAATTTGCAACTTTTTCAAATAAGTAACACAAGTTAATTTGTTTTCCTATTTATTGACTGACAGATTTGCTGTAGTACTAAGTAACACAATATTGTAATGCATTACTTTTAAAATTAACTTTCCCCAACACTGCAAATGTCATAGAAAGAAACACAACACAAATCAAGTGGCTTCAGAACAGTATTTTTTTATTATATTGCAGCTTTTGCTTTACAAAAATACAAAAATGACAATTTCCCTATAGTTGATTTAAGCACCCTTCATAGCTGGTTAGTACACATGACAACGGCAGTGAATAAAACATTAATATCAAGTTTACTAGGCACTCATCTGGCAGTCAGGCTGGGAGGGAATTAACTGGAATATATAATATGTACCTATGTAGGTTTTAACACTTTCATAGGGGAACTTTTTTAAACATGTTACCACAACAAGAACCTGTAGGGCTCAGTGTCACAATTCTGAACACATTCAAAACCAGGTGAACAAAGCCTGAGAAAAAAAAATACAGTTACAGGAGATGTTTAAAATGAACCCAACTTTCCTTTCATTTTAAACCGATTATGGAGAGCATACATGTGCTGGCGTTGTCTCAATATAATGACTGCAGCATCAAATACTGCTATACGACTACTAAATAGAAATTTATACACATTTTCTATTTTCACTTGTTTTTCCATTTAAAAATAATGACTTCTGGAAATATTTCATCAAATAACCAGTAATTTGTTTAAATACTTGAATTGTTTTTTAAATCATGGCACAGTTTCCATTATGAAAGTAATCTTTTATAAATTATGTATCTGCACCAATCCCTCATTTTTAAATTTAGGAATTTAATATACTTTAAAATGTACATATGCCCATATTATTCTCCCAGTTCAAAGAAGCTTATCAAGGTAAAACCAAACAAAGCAACTGCTGATTGAAAGCGATGAACAGTGTAAATCTACATAGAACATTTTGGTGGCTAAAACAGTAAATATAAAATAAAACAGTAAAATAAAATAATCATATTGAGTGATAACTCATGTTAAAGGTGACGAGTGTGACCTTTAACCTAAAAGTGATACCAACTAGATAAGGAAGACGCACACAGAGGGAAAACGGCACACTTAATTTACAGTCTGCTTTCCCAGGAGGAATAATGTTGTGTGTGCAGAACAGGAAGACTGTGTCTAAACACTGGAACCGCTATGATACGAGGTGTGCTAATGAAGCGCAAAAGCTCTCTACTGCCACCTGCAGGTTTTTTCAGTCTTTTTGCATACTTTCAATCATCATAATGTGCATTCATTGGCACACAGAATGTTTAAAGTGAAAAGGAATGTGCAAGAGTGAGGGGCAAAAACTGCAGCATATATACAGGCACAATTACATAACACGTCATGAGAATATATAGATTTCATTTTGGCAATACCCCACATGAAGCGCCCTTAGAAAAAATGAGCAGAAACACCATTTGGAATGCAACTTCAATCTGGAAGTTTTGGAATTACAGAAATATCTGAAGAATGATCAAGTGTATTGATATGCATCATTAAAGGTTTGACAATTAACTATTATATGCCAAACAAATGGTGAAATAGTGTCACTGAGTCAGGAAGCCCTATTAAAGTTCAAAAACAGCTGCCATGGTGCATACAGAATAACTGAATTAAGTGAATTAACATGCCATGCCAAAGTACTTACAGAAAACATGTTGCTACAATGTGTGTAAAGTTGCATTAAGGAAACCGAAGATAAGTAAGAACAGATTTGCTCTGCTCAAATCCACTGAGTGAAATGTAAGGAGTATTGTATGGTACTGGCACAATGTTAATATGCATGTTTATGCAATGCAACTGTCTATGTGACATGTGGAAGGTGTGTCATTAAGCTGCTCTGAATGTACCATTGATGGTTTGGCTTTAAAAAGGCTTCTCAATTACAAAAAAATACAGAACAAGAACTACTGAGGGGGAAAAAGACTGTACAATGAAAAAAACTATAAAAATAAATATATGCAAAAAAAAAAAGAAAAGAAGATTAAAAATCAGTTGGCTTTGTTAAAAATAAGAGAAAAAAATTGATGTTGTGCCAAACTTTATACAGCTGTTGAATATAAAAAATTAAAAAATATTGTAAAAAAAAAAAAAATAATAATAAATCTAATAGATATTTTTTCACATTTTTTTCACGCAAATGGAATCTTTACTCTTTCCTAATTTCATTGATTAAAAAAAAAAAGAAAAAAAAAAAAAAGAAAGAGCAAGGCAAACAAAGATATGGAGAATGAATGCTTAATATTTTCTAGTGCACACTAGAAGATGAAGTTCTTACGATTAAAAATTGATCTTTGCAAATCCATGGTAAATAGTGTACACACGCATCATAATGAACCTGTCATTGCACTGAGGAATGTGAAATAGATGACACATGGAATGGGTCTAAGCAGATTTACATGACTCCGTGTTTGTCTTAGAGCGGGAGATGGATGTACGCACGTGTGCACTGAGCTCCCGCTACTGCATCAAAATCAGTTCTGAGGGCAGTGTGTTCTGCATGTGCTTCGAGCATGGGGAGTGTGTACATGTGTCTAGTTGCTGGGGTAGTACTTAGGGAAGAGGTAGAGGTCTTTGCAGAGGGAGCTGGTGAACTCGGACATCTCTTTACAGCGATGATGGGCTGATCCAGGTGCATATCCCTCTCTGCTTTTAATTCGACCATTCACCTATAGAGAACAACAGAGTGAACAAAATCCATTTAACCCTATAAAGCCTACTTGAAACATATTAAATGGGCACATTTCTAAAGGGTTAGTTCACCCAAAAATGAAAATTATCCCATGATTTACTCACCCTCATGACATCCAAGGTGTATAGGACTACCTTCTTTCAGAAGAATACAATCAGAGATATATTAAAAAAAATATCCTGACTCTTCCGAACTGGTATGAACAGGGGGCGTTTTACGCATCCATCCGTCATAAATGTAATCCACATGGCTCCAGGAGGTTAATAAAGGCCTTTTGAAGTAAAGCGATGAGTTTTTGTAAGAAAAATATACATATTTAAAACTTAACTAGCTAGCTTCTTTAAGTAACTAGCTTCTGCCAGATGACTGTACGCATACTGCAGCGCAAGTCAACTTGCGCCAAATGAGTAACCCCTGAATCGATGTATGACACAGGATGTAGGAGTATTGTAAGCTTAAACAAATATGGCTGGGCAACAAACTCAAGCTCCTCTTCTCTTATATCGGAATCCTCCGACATTTCTCTTTAAAATTTCTCGTTTTAGACTTCTAATTCATGACCAGTGTTTTGGTTTGCTCTCTCCTCTGAGCTTCCGCATTCATCATTGCGTCATGCGTCGGGTCAGGGGTTACTCTTCCACTGCAAATCGAGGCGTACGGCCATCTGCCCAAAGCTAGTTGTTATAGTTAAAGTTTTAAATATGGGTGTTTTTCTTACAAAAACCCATCGCTTCGCTTCAGAAGGACTTTTTAGACACCCGGAGCTGTATGGATTATATTTATGGGCTTCAAAACTTCAAAATATTTATGGGCTTCAAAACACGCCCCCTGTTCACTACCATTATAAAGCTTGGTAGAGCCAGGGTATTTTTAAATATATCTCTGATCGTGTTCGTCTGAAAGAAGATGGTCATATATACCTAGGATGGCTTGAGGGTGAGTAAAATATGTTATAATTTTCAATTATGGTGAACTATCCCTCCCTTAAGGCCTCTAAATTATCAACATGATCAAAACTTATCATAGGTTATACTTTTTTAGTAAGTAAAAGGCCTTAATTCTAAAAATGTCCACCTTCAGGTTGTGGTACACATATCTTTTAGCTATGAAATCTTGACTGATTTTCCATCAAGTAAATATAAGATTAATATTTATATTAATATATCAAATATATATATCAAAATGACCACTTATTGGACTAAAGCAATTACTTAATTATCCATGCATCAGTTTTTACAAAAATCATACTAAAATGTGAGTATCAAATATGATACATCGGGCTTTTGAGGATCATATATTTGTACATATTTCAATCATAACTGTATTGCACTGCACAATACTTTTGCACCCACAATAAAAACTACAGAGCTTTGATCATAAAACTAAGCATTTAAAAATGATATTACTAATTGGCATTATTGGGAGCTATCAACTGATCAACCGATATGTATAAATCAAGCAGTCTGCTATACTGTTATAAAGATCTCACTGATTTACATTACAAGCTATCAGAAGTCCACGTTGCTTTTTGCCACATGTATATCTGCATCTGCACCAAATTGCATATTTTTGCTTATTTTGGGCCTCTGAATAACATTTGAGATGTTTTTGTCCTCCTCATGTATGAGCTTCATATTCTTCTATATCATACTACATGAGACATAAAAGACCATTAGTGGTTTTAATATTAAAAGTGGCATGGAATCTTACGCACAGAAGCCACTAGCACGTGGCACATCTGGCTTTCACTGGCACGTCTGGTTTTCACTTACATGTGCCAGCGGATTGTGGCACGTGCCACTAAAACTTGTGACGTGCCAGTGCATAGTTACAAGTGCCGATGGATTGTGTCATGTGCCACTAACAATGTTGAGGAGCATGTCGCCGTACATTGTGGCACCTCCAGCAGTATGTTTTTTTTTTTTTAAATGAATATTTAAAAGTATTTAAAAATCAATAATATTTTTCAGTTTGTGGCACATTTTTATTTTATTTGCTTTTTAAAAGAGGACAATGCACATTAATTAACACAAGTAAACAAGCCTCCTATGTAAATGTGCCAGATTTAGCCATTCTGGCTCATTTTCATCTGCAGTCCCTGGCAGGTTGATGGTTTATATTAAAAAAAAAAAAAAAAAAAAAAAAAAAAAGTGGCAAATGTATTTGAGTGGCATGTGCCACTGAATGTTATGTCATAGGCCTAAGGGGCCGTTCACATAGCGCATCTTTTGTGCACTCAAATTCGTTATTTCAAATGTATGTGCGCGGCAGGCGTACTCAATGGAAGCGACGCAGTCGTGACACCCATGCGGTGCGTTTTCCAGGCACATCAAGATGAAAACATCTAAACTTTTCAGAATGCTGCAAGTGCACCGCAGGTCATGTGACAAGAACCAACCGATCAGCTTCAGCCTGTACCCTGTACATATGACAGGCAAGTCTCAATTTGTAATGGCGCATACCCCTGCTTGTTGGTAACACTTTAATTAGAACGTTTCACTTTATTAGTTGTGGCCACCAATCTAAATATCTTTTTTAATTCCAATTGACACAGCTGAACTGTCAAAAAAAAAAAAAAAAAAAAAGTTATCAAAACAACTGTGTATTTACAATATGCATTTAAATACTTTGTACAAATTATAAAAAAGAAACGTATAATAAATATAAATATAAATACAAATACAAATACAACAGGCAACAAGGCAGATATTATTAATATGGTGAAGCCCAATGGTTGTTAACTCCAGGATGTAATAAACCCTATGTTTGAAAGCAACGTATTATTATTAATTACATGTCTTTCTGCTGTTAAGTGCATATGTTACACCATTTACATAATGCTCCGGCAGACAGCAGCATGTGTCACTAGGTTATTGGAGGTGCCACATGCACCGCTACAATGTCAGTGGCACATGACACAATGCATAGGCATGCTTTTGAGGAAAAAAAAACAGTGGACTAAAAAGTTTTACCTGCACAAGTATGTCTGACAGGTGTGTGTCGTTGGCTCTCTGTCTGATGGCAGTGTTCAATTCCTGAATAAACCAGGACCCTTTCTTGGTGTTTCTCATCGCAGCAGTGCCTGAAGCACAAAACACACACAAAACACAACACGTCAGCAATCTGCATGTGACATTATGAATGAAAATAAAATCATTGAATGTGTGATTTAGGAATATACAACGATGTGTACACACTGAAACCTTTGAGGGTGGCAAAGCCGCAGATCATATCGGATCTCTGAGGCAATTTGACTCTCATTCTCTCCCTTTCTTTCTCCGCCCTCTCTTTGTTGTCTCTCTCCTCCTCCCTCCCAGCATCCCTCTGTTCACAGCCTGGAGATTGAGTCCGCTCCTGGCCATCCAACTGGTCCACGCCGTTGTCCATCTCCTCTGAAATATAAAGAAATGTTTGTTTGCTTGTTTGTAGTGATTAACACCATGCCATCACAATTTTAGATTTAGATTTCAGGATTCAGATTTCATGGCCAAGTTAAAATACAATAAAGTTATAGTGCTTAAATACCTATGTTTTTAAAATCTATTTTTGATAAACACTCTGAAACTGATTCAAATCTATTCAAATGTTTCAGATGAATAAAACAAATTAAGTTTTGGCATGACGCACCTAATGGTAGATCTTAACCTCATATTT
This sequence comes from Hypophthalmichthys molitrix, assembly GCA_037950675.1. Taxonomy (NCBI): domain Eukaryota; kingdom Metazoa; phylum Chordata; class Actinopteri; order Cypriniformes; family Xenocyprididae; genus Hypophthalmichthys; species Hypophthalmichthys molitrix. The sequence continues at coordinate 11,170,822 of CM075507.1, read as the reverse complement.
ACAAATAAAACAACTGATTAATTGGCAAACATGAATATTCATACATAGTTCCAATTTATATCCAAAACTAATTCTAAGCACTGAAACCTGAAAGAAAAAAGGCAGTCCATTGTTATTTTAGTATTATTAACATATTATAGTATTTATTCATATATTTTTCATTTTCATTTCAGTTTAAGTAATTTTGTTATGTGCTTTTGTCATTTTTATTATTTTTAATCTTTCGATTTCGATTTAAATAATTTTTTATCTCCGTTCTAGTTTTAGAAATTTCAGTACTTCAAATTATTTTATTATTATTACAATTTTTAAGTTCAAGGTTTTCATCTAATATTTCTACTTTATTTTATTTCAGCTTCATTTTAATTAATTAAAATGATTTTTAATAGTTTAATACATTTTTTTAAATAACACTGAGTGTGTCCAAATGTTTGACTGGTAGTGCATATTTAAAAATCACTGGGTAAATACTGATAACTCTCACCTCCTCGACAAGCCTGAATGAAGAACATCTTTGGCTTATTCTGGAGCAGAGGGCAGCGGGCATTATCAAAAACCCCAAACACCCAGTCCAACTAAGAGACAGAGAGATTGAATGAAACTCTGATATCTAAAGGAATCTTTTGCAAGGCAGTAAATTTACTTCACATATTTATAAATGTACAACTGTATGTACAACTAAGAATTAAGTATTTAAATTAAGATGCACCTCCAGCGGCTGTCCGTCGGTCCCGTAGATAGATCCCTCAACACCATGAGACAGTAAACACACAACAGCGCAGTCATAATCTGCATGCTCCTGCCTCTGGGCAAACTGTTCTAGGCACCCACGCATTTCCTGAAAAACACACACAAAAAAAAAAATATATCACTTTGCTTTGCAGGGCAGTCGGACTCTGCAGCGTGTCTAACTCACTTCTGCTGTTAGGTCTTTGTGCAGGCTGACTGTGAAATCCAGCTCTGTGAAAAGTCTCCTCAGCGTCTCCTCATCCACCTCCCCTCCCCTCCGGATGTCCAAATCAGTGTTTGCAGAGTCAAACCTCACATTACTCAGCACCAGTGCCAGTCCTCGCGGACAGGAGCGCATCGGGTAGGCCTAAAAAAAGGTTTACAATGAGCTAAAATAGCGTAAAATATATGTAAATAAAGTGGGTATTGTGTGTGAGTGTGCACTGAAAGGAAGAGAGTTTGTGTCCTTATACCTGTGATCTGTGGGACTGGTAAAATTCCGGTGTGCAGGGAAGTACAGCTGTGGTCATGGGAGAGTCAGCATCTAAACACATCTCCACTGATTCTAAAACATACAAAAAAAAAAATTAATCCACATTCAGCTCAAATATATTAGGCTTATTATACAATAGCGCTCAAAGCATCATATTTTTAAAATTTGTACAGCGATGCCTTGAACTGCATTCATCTGTGCGAAGTCTACAAGACTCATGCAGTTTTAACTTTCAACCGCTAGAGGGCCAAAGGTTAGATAGTGTAGCTTTAAAATGAAAACTGAAAATGCAAAACTAAAAGTTAATTTAAACTAGTGGTTAAATGGATCGTTGTTGATCCGTACGGACCGAGCCCCACGGTTCGGCACGCATGTGATTCATGGATCAATTGCAAGTTTAACTGCAATAGAGTGAAAGGTTATCATTTGCACGTGTTTTGTCTTGCTAGTTTACACATTAAATATATATAAAACCATTCCAGTGCTAGAAAGAGGCAAAGAAGGATTTAATTCGGTAGGCTATCGCACGCCATGCTGTTATGCACACAGACGCACATACATACAAGGCTCGCGCGCACACACACGCACACACACGCACACACACGCACACACACGCACACACACGCACGCACACAGAGGCGTGTTTCAGATAGCTCGCGAGCTCCAAATTGATTTCTCTTTCGCATCCTCAATGCACTTGGATGGACACATACACGCATTATGTCAGTCAAAATACCCCTCTCGGCAAGTATTCTCGTAAACACATTTGATTATGTCTTAAGTGAACGAGGTGAGAATTCGGATGTGTATCTATCGGATGTGCGCGTGCTTGGGGTCTTACTCTTAAAGTGACAGCAACCTATAAATTCCTGCTGTTGTCTGTCATGTAAATCAAACAACAAAACACAGCTTTAACAAAGATTAATCTATATTAAATTTATACAGTGAACTGTGTCAATTTACATTTAATTATTACATTTCTGTACACCAAAATTAATACTACAGTTAGACCCTATATTTATTTGTAACTTTATGTTGTATTTATCTATTCTTGTAATTGGTGTACAGTATTTGCTCTTTTTACAGTCCGTTCACATGCCTTTAATAATGTATTAATTAGGCTAGTAGTTTCTGCTGTGATATCGGAGTAGTTCAAGTGGGCTAAGTAATAAATACAAAGTTATCCCCCACCCCCCAATTTTTTTTTTTTTTGTGCTGATCTGAAAAATTATCCAATCCGTGATTTAATAATCGTGATATGGTCCGAACCGTGAGTTTTGTGATCTGTTGAACCACTAATTTAAACCATCAATAAATACTATAAAAGTATATGGAATATATTACTAAAATAACACTGATATAACAACACTGGTGAACTCCGCTTATCAGTGTTTGTGTGCGCATCACATAAAATCCGCCATCAGCATAGTACAAACACAGTTTTTTTTGCACAAACACAAATAAAAGCACACTAAAGCGCTCACCATGAGTCCTGGCTCTTTTCGCAGGTATCACACATTCCTGAATTGGGCGAGTCAGTGAGGGTTCTGAAAAGCTTTTCTGTAAAGATAAAAAAAAATTAATTAAAAAAAAAAAAAAAACACATTAACTATGGTCTTTATGTGTGAATACACACCACACATAAAGTTCAAGTCAGTGTATTACTCGCTGTTCCAGGGGAAAGGAGAGTTTGTACTTGTCTGTTCGGTTTTTGTGAAGAAAAAAAAAAAATCACTGCAGTTTGGGTGTGGTAAACTGGTGCACAATATAGATGTTGCTGCACAGTAACTTCGCCTTTAGTCCTATACTCACTCCCTCTCTTTTATTCCACTAACCCAGCTCTGACCTCTGTGGGTGGCTCGATTTCTATATGTCTCTATGGTCATAAGATTGATCCTACAACTCTTCCTTGCCACTTATTGTCTGGGAAAGATTTTGTATTTTGGATAAGAAAATGCTTAAAATAACTTATTATATATAGGCCCGGTTTCACAGACAGGACTTAGATTAAGCCAGGATTAGGCCTTAGTTCAATTAGGGTTTGTAAGTAGCTTTTATAAATGTGCCTTAGAAAAAAAAAAAAAACATTACTGGTGTGCATCTAGAGACAAAACTATGGCACTGCAAGTTGCTGCAAGATATCTCAGTGCAAGTTGCTTTCAGTTAAAACAGCTCAAACATGCATTTTAGTCTGGGACTAGGCTTAAGCCTTGTCTGTAAAAAGGGGGGATAGTGATATAAAACTTCCAATATAAACAAAACAAATATGCTTTATTCTCTTGCCTTTAAGTGCAGAGTTTCTTCCTCTAAATACAGCACATCTGTTAACCTTGCCTCCCAGTTTCAGATGTGCTGTCATCGCTGAGGAAGACTTTCCCAGTCCCTCACTATGTGATCACTGCAACCATTATGCTCTTATAGAAACCTGTCAAGTCAGTCTAATTGGGTGTGATCCTGAAATGAAGGCACCAACTCACATCTTTCTCTGTGAAGTCCATAAGCAGTCTGCAGAGGTGCTGTTGCTCTGTCGCCGTAAGGGCAGCACAGAAGCTGCTAAATGCCCGAGGACCACGTTTGGGCAAAAGAAACAATAAATGGCGACTCTTGCCTTGGGATGTTGATTTAGCCTGAAAGAATTAAAATTATGCCATTGTTAAAAAATATTCAAAGCATTAAAATCAAATCATTATAATCAAAGGATTTTGCCAATACCAATAAATAAAGCCGGGTGCACACTGTGCGATTTATAATAGTTCTTTACGATTGTTGCCTTTCAGACTGTACGTTCATGATCCTCATGTCACACTGTGGGATCTCAGCTGTCATTTATGTCCGACTGTACGACAGTCAAGACACGTTAAAAACGGATGCGCGCATGAAAACTTGTCCAGAGTATTATATCATCAACCCATACACTGTGAGCTGCATAACACGCGGGACTGAAATGGTGGCTAACAAAGACATCTCTAGCGTTAATTTTGATCACAGCTTGTCTTGAAAAATGAAGACAATTTGACATTTGTCGTAGGAGAAGTCACACTGCAGGACTGTGTACCAAATCTTCTGACACTGCCAGAATTTCGTCAGAGGTAAAATTTGATCGCAACGGTCATTAATCAGCTGTCTGTGAACATGTCAAACTAGTGATCAAAGACTACAAATTTTAGCCTAGGATTATAGGAATCTTTTAGGATTCTCAAAATTGGTCTCAGACGACCAAATCGTGGCCAAAATCGCACAGTGTGCACCCGCCTTAAGTTGGGCAGTACCTGCAAATAACCGATTAATTAACCAGTTTTTTTTTTTTAACTGATACTAAATGAAAACATAAGTGCTGAAGTTTATTTGTAAAATAAACAGCACTGACTGAACCATGAAAATGTATTGTACTTTTGAAATAAAATATACAGATATTATAAATATTAAAGTAAATAAAATATCTAACTGACCCCAAAAGTAACACTCCAAAGAACATAAAAATAGATGCATTCAAAATGAATTAAAAAACATTTATATGTGGATTTGACTTCTGAAACTTTACAGTCTGTATGTGGCCGTTTGAATAAAAAACCAAACTTTTATTCAAATTCTGAATGGATTATATATAAAGCGTGGAAAGAGCACTCCTTTTATAATCACTAAAAAGCTGTCGCTCATCTCAGTTCATCGCGATCTCATAAAGTTCCGTTATAATCAATAAATCTGTCTACACTGCACAATAAAATCTCTTACTTACATTGTGTTAGAGCTGCACAATTAATCGTAAAAAGATTGCGATCTTGATTCAAGCACCCACGCAATATTATTTTCATTATAAATTATCACAGAAGTACTGAGATAAAATTGTAATATTTAGGATATAAAACACTGATGTCTATGATAGCAATCAAAATGGAGCAAACCACCTTTTGAAACTAACAGTGCTTCAAATAACGGTTGTATCAATTACATCTTACAAGTGACTGTTAAAAAATTTATTTGTCATTGAATCATTCATTCAAAAGATTCGTTCAAAAATACTGATTACAGTAATGAAACAAGTATTTATTAATGAGTCACTGAATTCATTCAAAACTATTTTTTTTTAAATAATTCATTCAAATTATTTAAACATTTTTCCAGCAATTAGAGTACAGCAATTAATATTTTGTCAGAGCCTCTAGTAAATTACATGTTATTTTGTTTAGTTGTATATTCAGAATCGTGGGAGAATCGTGATCTCTATTTGAAACCAAAAAACCGTGATTCTCATTTTATCCAGAATCGTGCTGCTCTACATTGTGTCTACACGTTTGATATAATAAGAGCTTGCAGAACTCAGCACTGAACAAAACCTCCAGAGTTATGAGTGGATTCTGACTAACTTGAACACCTGATTGGCCATTGCATTGAAGAGTAGGGTATGGTATTGTTTAAATTTTAGCAAATCCGATTCCAATTTCTGAATCTGCTTATCGATTCCGATTTTTATTGATTCCCAGTTTCGATTCCAATATGGTTAAAAAAAAAAAAAATTAGTCAAACATTTAGATATCAAACATATTTATTCTGTCATTTTTTCAAAACATTGTTGCAGCTGAATACCATGAACAAAAAACAGAAGCCTAAAGAACTACTAACTAATAAACTATACTAGACTAATAGATACATTTCAAACATTACTAAAGACGAATATACATTCAGTAATACAATAAGAACAAATAAGCAAATAACCAATAGCACAAAAACAACTGAAAAAAGTTCAGTAATTGAAATCAAATGTAAAATAACCATGCATAGTTTTCTTTTTATAAATAAAATATAGATGAATCTGTATTACAAAAGTTATTCAGTCAAAATCAGTGAGTGATTTTCTTTTTCTTTTGTTCTTTGATTAACAGTAATGAAACAGAAGGCAGCAGTTTATTAGACTGCTGTCACTTTAAGAACTAATGCACAGATCCAATAAACTGTTATAGATGCGTTTTCTTTCTCAACTCTTTACGTTCACTTAAGACATCCGACTTCGTTTATGAGGATATTTATCACACAATTTTGTACATTTGTACTTCTCCGTTCAAGCACAAAAGAGAACTTCAGTATTCGTGTGCCGAATTGAGTTCTCTTACATGTCTTCTTTGGCTTGAATGGTTTAAAATCACATTAAAATGCGCACACAGGTATCAATAAGTGGAACTGAAATTTTAATTTACAAGTTAAATAACAAGTATCCAATTCCTGAACTTTAGTATCCGATTCCTGAACTGGAATAGATTTTCGATTCCCAACCCCATTGAACAGACATGTCAGTGACTGTCCCTAGTTGCTATGTGTCATGAGTAAGCAAATGAGTATACTAACACAGTCTAGAGCGAAAGTGAGTGTCTCGCTTATAATAAACCCATCCAATGTATCTGCACTGGGTGGATTTTTGAGACATATCCAGCTGCAGACCTGCAGCACCAGCAGTTTCAGAACCGCAGCCACAGAACGGAAGTGAGGGGCGGGGCTTAAACAGTCATATTTGCTTTTGTTAAATATAAGTTGTTTTTACATGGATTTTGATCGGATCAATGTCTACAATATTTAAGAACAATACTTTTAAATAAAGTCACTTTTCTGTTCATATATGCGTAAGATATCATGATGTACAAAGAGGATTTTTAATTACCATGTTAACGGATAATACAAACTATGTTTTGTTAGTCCATAAGGCATGAACTAATTTGTATAAACTGTGAACAAATAATTTTAACCATATAATTTTGAAAATATATTAATAAATGTGTAACCATATAGTAGGCTAAAATGTCTCCCTTGACTATGTGATATTATTTCCATATGTATGTTCATGTTGTGAACTTGAGACAAATAGTATAAAGACACGGAGGTATGGGCATTTAATGTCAAAATATAGGCCTAAATATATTTAATCATTGCAAATCCTTGAACAAGTGAAACATGCATTCAAGCCAATGAGACATTTAACAACAGCAGGTGTATATGGTGAGTGTATATTTGTGTCATGATGTGGTGAATGAATTTATATTTATATATTTATATTAAGTGTTTATCTGCTATAGGCTATTGAATCTGTTCACGTCTTTCACATTTTATCATTAAAGATTTTTTTTTTTTGCATTTGTCAAAGACATTTATCATGTTAATATTAAATAAATATTAATTAATAAAACTTATTCATTTCATTTTCAGGGATGAAAAGAAATGCCATGATATGGGCTTATAATTTTGCTTGTTTTTATTTTATTATGAGCAGTTTAAATATGTTTTAAACCTATTATTTTAGAAATGTTTTTTAAATGTCCTATTTGTTTTCATACAGAGAAACACACGTTTCACTTGTTCAAGGCTTTTCTTTTAATGGTTATTTTTATTTGACATTAAATGTTACATAATCTAAGTATTATTTGTAACAATTTGAACATGAAGGAAATAATACGATTAAATATACAGTCAAATGGGAAACACTTTACATGTTACATATTTATTAATATATGTTTGAATTAATACAAAAAAACTTGTATAGTTGTAGTATCGTTGAAGTAAACAATTAACTAAAGTGTTTGTATCCATTAACATTAAATCTTCTCAAACTCTGTGTTGTTAAGTACTATTTGGAATGTGGAGGAAATGATACTATCACATATAGTCAAATGGGAAACACCTTACAACACACATTAATTAATATTTTTTAAAATAAAAACGGCATATAGTTGTAGTCTATATCCTCGAAGTATAAACTAATGTGTTTGTATCTATTCATTGACGTTAAGCATGACCAATAGGCTGTTTTAAAATTTTGCTCTTTGTACATCATGATATCTTATGCATATTATATTAACAGAAAAGTGACTTTATTTAAAAAGTATTGTTGTTAAATATTGTAGACATCGATCTACACTTCCATTCTGTGGCTGCGGTTCTGAAACTGCTGGTGCTGCGGGTCTGCAGCTGGATACTATTGGGATTTTTTTTAATTTTGGCTTACGCTTCTGTAACAAGCTGAATTTCTTTTCCCATGTAATGCATCAGCCATGATGCATCACTGTCTAAACACACTCTGGGGCTCTGCCTCCTACAGTAGCCACCCCCCAAACTCTTGCTATAGGTTGAGCTAGAAAAAGACTGACAGATCTGAGTGGACCACTCTAAATGTTTTGATGGTGGCTGGGAGGTTTAATGTTTAAACATTTGGTGGAGATAACCCATGAATGCCATACTAATGGTAGTCAATGAACAATAAACTGGGTTAAGAAAATGTATTTTAACAAAAAAATCTTACAAACTTCACAATTAAATTATGCCTGCCACAACTTTTCAGAAAGTGTTGATTAAGACATTCCATTTCGAATTTCAGTTGCAACATGTTTTTGCAGTGGTTGAAGGCATATTCCATGTGAATCTATCCAATATATAGCTAATATTAAGCTTCGCACTTACCATAATGCTCTCTGCCATGCTGTCTGTGAGGATTCCATCTTGTTGCAGACACTGGATCAGAAGATCATCCACCACTAAGTCCTGCAGCATCGTGACTGAGTTCTTCCTGAGTGCTAGTCTCTCCCATTCTTTCATGCCACACTCTCCCAGCATGATGAATCACTAAATTAAAAAGAAAGAAATGACAGACATAATAGTTACAAAACATTCAATGTGACATTTATATAAAACTAACTTTAGTTTTTGTATATCATAAAACTATAACAGAAAAGTAAAAAAAAAACAAAAAAAACAACAACAACATATATACACACACAACCAGTCAAAAGTTTGGAATCGGTAAGATTTTTAATGTTTTTAAAAGAAGTTTCATCTGCTCACCAAGGCTGCATTTATTTAATTAAAAATACAGTAAAAACACAATTTAAAATAACTGTTTTCTGTTTGAAAATATTTTATAAAGTAATTTATTCCTGTGATCAAAGCTGAATTTTCAGCATCATTACTCCAGTCTTCAGTGTCACATGATCCTTCAGAAATCATTCTGATATGATGATCTGCTGCTCAAGAAACATTTATGATTATTATCAATGTTGAAAACAGTTGTGTACTTTTTTTTTTTTTCAGGATTCCTTGATGAATAGAAAGTTCAAAAGAAGAGCATTTATCTGAAATACAAAGCTTATGTAACATTATACACTACCGTTCAAAAGTTTGGGGTCAGCAAGTATTTTTATTTTTTTGAAAAGAAATTAAATAAATTAATACTTTTATTCAGTAAGGATGCATTAAATCGATCAAAAGTGACAGTAAAGACATTTATAATGCTACAAAAGATTATATTTCAAATAAATGCTGTTCTTTTGAACTTTCTATTCATCAAAGAATCCTGAAAAAAAAATATTATACACAAATATTTTGTACAATTGTACACAATAAATGTTTCTTGAGCAGCAGATCATCATATTAGAATGATTTCTGAAGGATCATGTGACACTGAAGACTGGAGTAATGATGCTGAAAATTCAGCTTTGATCACAGGAATAAATTACTTTATAAAATATATTCAAACAGAAAACAGTTATTTTAAATTGTGTTTTTACTGTATTTTTAATTAAATAAATGCAGCCTTGGTGAGCAGACGAAACTTCTTTTAAAAACATTAAAAATCTTACCGATTCCAAACTTTTGAACGGTAGTGTGTGTGTGTGTATATATATATATATATATATATATATATATATATATATATATATATATATATATATATTATATATACACACACACACAAATATTAAAATATACACATATGAAAATATATATAATTTAATAATAAAATTAAAAAATAAGTGGTCACTTATTATTATAATTATAAATATTCCTTTTTTTCCTTTATATATTATTAAAGAAAATGAAGCTTATTCTAAGTGACAACATTACGACTGCACTGTATTATTTCATTAATGTAATGTATCAAAAAACTATGTTTTTTAATCATATTAAAATATATATATTTTTAATAAACCTTATTCTAATATCAAATTATAAATATTTCATTATAGTACTTGTTTAGTATTGTCAATGTCATTTTTTTTTTTTTTTTTTTTACTCTTTTCTTTTGATTTTGGGGTGAAAGCGACCTTCCATGCAATAATAACCCGAATCACACACTCGCACAGGTGAGGAGAGTCAAGTGGTATACACATGCCTTCACACAGTGTTCTGCTAATGACAAGTTATAATGCCTACAAGGTTCACTTTACCGGTTATGTTACAGTCCTCGTCGCGTGAAGATGACAAGAAATGACACTACCCGAATGATGTATGAAGGATGATGCCGATTTGAAGTAAATCCAGAATGACGAATGTCAGCTCGCGCTGCGACTAGCTTAGCATGCTAATCAAAACAAAAACAAAAAACCACAACTGTCAATATGAAACGCTTCTGACATTAACTCAAGCATAAAAGCAGAACAGCTGCTAAACTGCAGCTCAAATCGTTTTTTGCTCCTTTCCGAGGCTGTTTATTAAGTTGGCGACCGATAAAAAATTAAACTCAATTAACAACGAGCTACCCAATACTATTAGCTGTCAAGTGCTAGCACTTCATGCGAGCTTTGTTGTTCTCGTCGCAGAATTCGTCCTTTTAAAATTCATTTTCTCTTCCTTTTTCGTCTTCGTTCTCGAAGCTACACGAGGAACGGCAGTGTTTGTGCTGAAACCGACAAGTATTTTTAAAATAACTGACAGTACTCCGATTCTCTCTGTACAAACTTCCGCGGGTACTGATGCAGCTAGAAAGCCAATCAGAATTGTGTGAAGATGATTGACGCGAGCAGCAGCCTATCACAGCCCCGTCCGCCCACTAAAGGGGCTGATATTGATATTCATCCACTTATTTGAAATTTGAAACTTGTGTAATACCACACAGACAGTTAATTTAGTGATTCCATGGTTTAAAATTAACATTAAATATCAGCACAAGACTCATTTCTGTTCACTGAGCAGTTTTTATTATTTAAAGTTTCCATATTTCCCAGACTTTCCTTAACATCCTTAACAATGAAAAATCAGAAGTTAATGAGCCTTTAATTGCCTATATTTAATACATAGCCTAATCAGCGTTCAAGCGCATGCATAAAGCTTGCCACATGATTATGAGTGTCGTGAAAAAACAGCAAGGAGACTGTCTTAACATTTTAATAATTTATTGTTAATGTTTTCTGTTTTCGGCTGCAGAGATTAAGTCGATGATTCTGATTCGTCATCTCCGCAGTGGACGCATTTGCGTGTTTCATACGGATTACATCATCTGAGAATATGTATTTTCCATTTGAATTGGTTTAAAAGTAGACATTTAAGGCTTTCTATAGATATATTTCTCGTGTCTGAGAAGCAAGTATACGCTGAGTTTCGGTTCATTTTTACGTGCTCAAGTTCAATGAGACCGAGACGGCTGAAAGCGCACCCTGATTGTTTTTTCATTATTTTACAGAAGCAAAACGTTTTGCTGTTATTGTGAGTTTACAGAAATAAAAGTGGACCCTTTACTGTTTGCATTACTCTAATCTGTGACAGTATTTTAAAGTTGCAAAAATGCAAGTAAAGGGTTGGTGTGACAGGACATTCACATTCAGCGCGTTCTCTTTCTCTCTTTTGGCGCTTAAAGCATTTGCATGAATAAGAGCGTGATCATATATAATGCTAGACAAAGGATGACAGAAAAAACGGATGCTGCGTTAATTGCGTTAAATATTTTTAACGCGTTAAACTGGAACCTTGACAGCACTAAAATATACATCTTTCTTTTCATCCATTTTTATATAGAATTTATAAATGTTACATTTTGTTTGAAATATACAGTTGCAAGAAAAAGTATGTGAACCACTTGCAGAAGTGAAAATGTGAATAATTTTAACAAAATAAAAGAGATCAAAGAGATATTGGGGGGATTTTAGGGAGATTTTTCCTGAAGAATATTTGGCAGTTCAACTGTTCAGGACAAACAAGGGACTCATGAACAACCATCACAAAAAAATAAATAAATAAAAATAACATGCATTTTTCATGATCTCTCTTATTTTCTTAAAATTATTCACATTTTCACAGATTCTGCAATTGGTTCACATACTTTTTCTTGCAGTTGTATACAATTATATTTCAATTTAATATTAATATAATTGTATAAAATGACTTTACCTCAGTCCACCAGGATCTAATATAGAGATGCTCCTGATTCCATCACACAGAAAGAATGAATGAATGACTTCAGCTTCTCTTATATAAGGCAGAGCAATAGCAATAGATTGAGCAATAGCAAAACATTGAACCGGTCTGGTCAGATTTTAGTCATCACTAGCAAGGAACTAAATAAAAAAAACCTTCCCCACAAAGAAGAAATTACGTGTCTAAGCTCTGATTCAAGCATTCAATGAAGCACGCCTATTTTGTGTATAAAGGAAAACACAGTCATGAGGCATCAAAAAAATAAATAAATAAAAAAAGGTATTGTAAACCTTGGGAAATCCAGAATAAAGTTGAATATTACTTTTAAACATCTGTTCCACTAACCTTGTTAAAAAACATTGTGGTCAGCATGATATATTCAGTATCAATTATGTATCATTAATAAATAATGTAAAAGCAAGCTATTAATTTTGACACCAACTATTTAGGCATTGTAACTGGAAATAGAAGTTTCTGCTGAGTACTTTATTACTCATTCCCAAATATGCCATAAATTTTCATATGTCATATTACACATTTCAAAGCAAATGGAATGTACTGTAATAAAGCCATACACACAATATGACTTATTCCAGTAAACTGATAAGGGTAAATCTCTCCAGTGATACCACAAGTTCCCTGCTCAGCAATGCTAAAGCCAGATAATATGGTATTGTGGATCACTGGTCTCATCATTTTCATGACAATGTGAAAATTCATAATTAACTGTCTTCCCATCATTTTATGAATGAGATGTCGAGATCTTCAATTATAACGATGGATGAAGAACACGTTTCATTCAGCTGTAGATGGATCTCTCTGGTCTCGGTCTCGACTCGGACTCGACCCTCTCTGGTCTCGGACTCGACCCTCTCTGGTCTCTGGTCTCGGTCTCGACTCGGACTCAACCCTCTCTGGTCTCGGACTCGACCCTCTCTGGTCTCGGTCTCGACACGGACTCGACCCTCTCTGGTCTCGGACTCGATCCTCTCTGCTCTCTGGTCTCGGTCTCGACTCGGACTCAACCCTCTCTGGTCTTGGTCTCGACACGGACTCGACCCTCTCTGGTCTCGGACTCGACCCTCTCTGCTCTCTGGTCTCGGTCTCGACTCGGACTCGACCCTCTCTGGTCTTGGTCTCGACACGGACTCGACCCTCTCTGGTCTCGGACTCGACCCTCTCTGCTCTCTGGTCTCGGTCTCAACTCGGACTCAACCCTCTCTGCTCTCTGGTCTTGGTCTCGACACGGACTCGACCCTCTCTGGTCTCGGTCTCGACTCGGACTCGACCCTCTCTGGTCTCGGTCTCGACACGGACTCGACCCTCTCTGGGCTCGGTCTCGACTCGGACTCGACCCTCTCTGGTCTCGGTCTCGACTCGGACTCGACCCTCTCTGGTCTCGGTCTCGACACGGACTCGACCCTCTCTGGTCTCGGACTCGATCCTCTCTGCTCTCTGGTCTCGGTCTTGACTCGGACTCAACCCTCTCTGGTCTTGGTCTCGACACGGACTCGACCCTCTCTGGTCTCGGACTCGATCCTCTCTGCTCTCTGGTCTCGGTCTTGACTCGGACTCAACCCTCTCTGGTCTCGGTCTCGACTCGGACTCGACCCTCTCTGGTCTTGGTCTCGACACGGACTCGACCCTCTCTGGTCTCGGACTCGATCCTCTCTGCTCTCTGGTCTCGGTCTCGACTCGGACTCGATCCTCTCTGCTCTCTGGTCTTGGTCTCGACACGGACTCGACCCTCTCTGGTCTCGGACTCGACCCTCTCTGCTCTCTGGTCTCGGTCTCGACTCGGACTCGACCCTCTCTGGTCTTGGTCTCGACACGGACTCGACCCTCTCTGGTCTCGGACTCAACCCTCTCTGCTCTCTGGTCTTGGTCTCGACACGGACTCGACCCTCTCTGGTCTCGGTCTCGACTCGGACTCGACTCTCTCTGGTCTTGGTCTTGACTCGGACTTGAATGAGGTGGTCTGGACTAAAACACTGCCTCAGTGTGAAAAGATGGATGTCAAAATCATACAGCCACGGCTGTAAAGGGTTCAAATATGCAAAAGGTGCTGGAAAATCGCAGAATTTGCCAGACCTGGAGGATTTTTTTGAAGAACATTGGCCAGTTTAACTGTTTAGGACAAACAAGGGACTCATGAACAGCCATCAAAAAAAAACAACAACAACAACAACAACAACAAAAAACAGCTATGGATCAGGTAACGACAAACAATGTTAAGAATCAAGGATATGTAAACTTTTGTGCGTGGTCATTTTTATAAATTTATAAATTTTTGTCTTGTGGACTATAGAGCTCCGTTAAGTCACGTGACCCATTCTGTTTACACCACCATGCTGGCAGGCAGGGACAGCCGGGAGTGAATATAAAATAAATGGCGCCAGCATCAGTTTCAAGGCAACAGAGATCACTGCGCACTTTATTTAAAAAACAAAAACATGTACATAGCAAAACATAATAGATTAAACATAACAGATCCGTATAATGCTCCCGGGATGCTTTTAACTTGTATTGATAAAGGAACGGATAGCCTTTCTGACCTGCAGTATCCTGATATGTACAACTACCTCCTTAACTTTCCCTCGTCCTACTCCGGAGACTCTTTAAAAGCCTACAAAAACCTGGAGGGGTACAAATGGACACAATCTAATTTTGTGATGAATATTCAACTAAAACCTGCTTGAAGGGTCAACTGTATTGTTAGGTAATGTAATCGGCCCTAGCTGTCCTTGTTTGTAGGTAGCCAGCATAGATATCACCGTGAGTACAGTATACACATCATAAATGTCATAATATCTTAACCTGTTTAATCCCAAATTTTTCCCAGACATGAAAATATCCAAATGAGGTGTCGTTAGTTGCCCCTTGAAATAATCAGTAATTATTTTTTGAAATGTTTATGGAAATGTGTGTAAAAAATTGTGTTTTATGTTTGGCCACAATTGTGACCGGTGGAATAATGTGTAACGTGGGAATAATGTGTAATGTGTAATAATGTTATACTGAACATTTTTCTGAATATCAGCCCACTTATTTAACACATTTTAAACTCTTTCATATGATTTTATGGTTACTATTAAACATAAAAACCCTTATATAACACTTATAGGAATACTGAGATAAAAGACAAAATATAAAAAATACAAATACAACCATCTGTTGTTTTGTTTTGTTGGTTAGCACGTTTTATTGCAGTGAACCATTTCAGTCGTCTACCGGGATCCTTAGGAATATGATAAAATGATTTCCCCTTTGCTTTCCCCCGCCTGTTCTGGCTTCCTGGCACACAGCAGCTGTCCACCATGTTGAAATAGTAAGGTTTGTAAGGTCTAAACATGTCTGGTTTTAAATTATTGTTCGATCACTATTGATACCAATGCTACAGCCGCTCTAGCGCTCTCCTGATGGCCTGCCAAAATGGTGGAGCTCTATATGTAAATATCTTTTATGTATCTTACTCAGGACAGTACTAAATAATAAAAAAAAATGACATGCATTTTGTATGATTCCTATTATTTCGTTAAAATAATTAACATTTTGCAGATTCTGCAAGGGGTTCACAAACTTTCAAGCAGCACTGTATGCCTAAAAAATAATCTCTCAGAAATTGTGTAATATAATATTCATTTTAACTCAACATGGCATATACCATAAAACCTCAATATAAATTGTATAACATGAAACTTTATGCAGATAATAGAAGAAGTGAAGAAATTATTAACAATCAGCTTGTGTCAAGACCTGTTTTGATTAAATAGATTAAGTTGTAAAGCTTTAGTTGTGCAGGCCAGAAAGACAAGTTTTCTCTAGAAAATCATTTTTAGAATATCCAGCAAAAACTCTGTGAAGAACTACACAAATGTGCATGCACAATTCAGTAATCAAACACTTTATTCATACTTTCCAAAGCAAACAAAATGAAGTTTCACACTAAAATTGTAAAGAACAATAAAGCAGTTGCAAGAACAGTGAAGTCACCCCTCGCACAGGCCTGTATCTCATTGAAGTACATCAGGATAACATCAAGCCAAATGCGTCATACCTTTCTGCTATTAATATGGAGTGGACTCTACTTATTAAAGCAGAAGCTAAACCAGCATTTCTAATCTGACACTACAGAAGTGCTTTTCAAGGAGCCTCTATCTCACCTTTATACACCAACCAAAACTTCAATGATACATAATAATAGAGCACCTTGTATGGCTTGGGTTTCTAACCATCAGTTCTGTTCCTCCTGATTTTGTAAATAGTTGCAATGCTATGATCTACAGCTCAAAAACAGGAGTGTTTATGCTCATTTATGATCTCAGCTCCTCAAGGGCATAAAGAAAATGTATGACTCCACTAAAAACAAAATCAAACTTAAAGCTTCAAGCTTCAGTGCATTCAAACACACAATAACAAAAAGCGTTGAAAGAAAAATATACTGCTGCTCTGTCATAATCTGACATTTTGTCCTGTGGTTTCCAGTGAGGATTTACAGTAATTCCTACTGTATGAAATAGATCCCACAGTCAAAGAATCACATTAACACTTGCAACATCTAGTAGCCAAAATTCAGAAAAACAAAATTAAAAGAAAACAACCAAATGGAAACATTTCCTTTCAAGTTGTTTCACTTTAACTGTTAATTGTTGTCAATGTGCCACAAATGGTTCTTTCCAAGAACAACTTTTTTTATCTTCTGAAAGCTGCATTTTTCTCAAATGTATCTTTTTGATAACATTCATGATCGCAATTTATCATTAATACCATCATTCAGAAACATTGCATATAGGTTGTAACAGGCTGAAGAGGTAGGCCTGATCCTTATAACTTCTCCACACGAACACAATATTCCACAACAAACAGCCAATTTGGAATGTAAGGCGAAGCACATTTGTGAGTATAATTTTTCAAATAATCAATTTCAGTTACTTTTTTGAAAACTCTGAAATAGAAAATATAGAGTTTTGGAGCATGAGCTTAAAAATGTAATTTCAGTTTCATCAAACATGTTCATACTGCAAGTAAAACTTGATTAACCATTCAAATCAAAACAAGTACTTGTACTTTATACCAAACTACATCTATGTGGTGACCAAATCACACAGTCAAGCAGCATTGATGTCTTTTACTTCCTATAAAGACAGAATACAGGGGCAGTGTTGCATGTTGATGTTGATGGTATCTTGTCATAGATATTAAATTATCAAATATATCTGTAGGTCTTTGGGTTTCTGAAACTTGTTAGCAAACTTATATATTTAACAAACAAATGCCAAATTAACATTTTAAGGGATAAATAGAGAATAAGTGCTATTGGAAAGAAAAAAGCAGAAAAAAGCAGCACTTCTGAACTAGGAACACGCCTGCTGAACTGAACATCTCTCTTTGGGTTTCAAAACCATAATAACTGTCCAGCATCTTCTCATTGGTTGTTATGATTTGGTCACATGGGAAGTAAATGGTCATCCCTTTCCTCTGGCTGCTCCCCAAGAGGTTCGGTAGCCACACCTCTGTATGTGGGGGGTTCTTCTCTGTTACCACGGGATCGGCAGACGAAATCACATCCGTCCTGTTAGGATAATAAAAGGGTATATTTGGTTCATAAAGAGAAAGAATGACTGAAACATGAGTCAGAGATTGAGACGAGTGCATATGTAATGACACCTACAGCAGATAAGTTGCCGATCTGTGACCAAAAGCCATAGTTGGGGAACTGTTCAACTCCCTTGGCTCCAACTACCAGTCGCTGATAGAGGAATCCACCGGTAAGATATACAGCCAGGCAGGAGAATACACTATGAACAGCAACATGTAAAGTATGAGCAAAGGTGATTTATGTTTCTCCTTGATAGCCATTAATGGTATGATCTCTCCGAGAATGTTGAAGCACTCACACAATAAGGAATATGGAGCCGGCACTGAGTTTGGATGGGATTACAGGACAGATTGCATTGGATTCCAGCTCAAACAGGTAATAACAGTCCTCTTGCTTCTGATTGTCCTCCAAAATCACTGAAAATTTATCCTAACAAAACACAAAGCAATTAATGATTGATAAGACAAGGACTGAGTTGAAATTATTAGATTATTCTGGTTATTTACAAGGTAAAAGCTACAATGCTATCTTGCATACCTGAGATAATTGTTTAGTCCAGAAATGACAATGGACTAATGCTAGTAACCCTGTTTAAGGTATATAATTTGGCAGCGGCTATTTTCTTCGCACTAAGTGTAAACAAAGTCCCTTTAAGACAAGCCATTTCACTCGGCGGCCATCTTTGAAATGCCTCTTGGGCATGCAAGTGCAGCTCCTATCTCTTTGAATGGGGAAAAATCAAATTCTCCAAAGCTGTTTGCCAAGCTTTCGATTAAATTTCATATTTGAAATCACCAGTGAAATCTGACAACAACTGTCTCATACATTTTGTTTCTAAACGCTCGAATCATGACAAAAAACGGTATTTTCCAGGCTGGATCAAGCTTAGGCGCATGCGCAATCCTATCATTTCGGAGGTGCGCATCTGCTTGTTTCTATAGGAACCGGAGCTTCTAACGGCCACTGCAGTGACACGATGACTTTACCAATCTGTGATTGGCTCTTATTTGGAAGGCGGGACTTATTCCGCCATATTGCGCATTGCAATTTCTCCCATTCATAATAATACAAGTGACGAGTCTTGTGTTATTCTATAGTCTTTGGTGTAAATAGTTGTTAGATGCTATTTAGGGGTTCAAGCGAATAGCGCTGAAACCCTGTTGTAATTGTTAAAATTTCCAAGAATCAGCATTCTCCTCTAAAAGTGATCAGGCAGAACAAACCTTAAGTCATAGAGACTTTAAACTTTGAGGGCTGGTAGTACTCACACCATCTACAACATCACCAAGGTTCGCCCTGAACGGCCTGACGGGGGCGCTACAGTGGTCAAAAGTATGAAATTGCTCATGAATCCTAAACTGTTAGGCATAGGCTCAAGTGTCTTATATTGTTGGAATCATTGGCTCAAGACAGACAAAATGCATGCCTCGGATTCGATCGCTATTTTCGGCAAAATTTTGGATTTTTTGAAAAACCTACTTTTGTAAACTTGTCCTAGGTTTTTGGCCCAATTGGAACCAAACCAATGCAGCAAGATTCTCTGGAGTCTGGCTGTCAATAATTATCCAAAAAAAAAAAGTTGAAATTTCGATTCACGGTCCCTAAGGGCCACCAGGACTTGAAGTGGGGGGAGCCAATTTTAATAAAGTGGCTATAACTCGTGAACGGCATGCAATATTTCCAGCAAACTCAGCACATCTATGAAAGAGTTCACTCTGTGGTCATGCGAAAAAGGACGCGGAGACTGGCCACTTGGTGGTGCTATAACAGTGTTTTTCCACGTGCATAAAGGATTGCGTATTGCATGATTTTTTTGCACACGGCCATGACATTCACCACAGGGTAGAACTCCTCATTCTGACCAACTTTGCCTCTAGGATTAGTTCGCCAACTAAATTGCCTGTAATGATCGAGATTAGTGGTTAAACGGATCGTTGTTGATCCATGATCCGTTTGGATCGAGCCCCACGGTTCGGGACGCATTCGCGGATCAATTGCAAGTTTAACCGCAATAGAGTGAAAGGTTATCATTTGCACGTGTTTTGTCTTGCTAGTTTACACATTAAATAGATATAAAACCATTCCAGCGCTAGAAGAGGCAAAAGAGGATTTAATTCGGTATCGCACGCCACGCTGTTATCGGTGCGCACATACAAGGCTCGCGCACACACGCAGAGAGAGAGAGAGAGGCGTTTCAGATAGGATGGACACATACACGCATTATTCAAGTCAAAATACCCCTCTCGGCAAGTATTCTCGTAAACACATTCGGTTATGTCTTAAGTGAACGAGGTGAGAATTCGGATGTGTATCGTTATCGGATGTGTGCATGCTTGGGGTCTGTCTTTCACACAGCGGCGCGTGAGCGTAACTACGTCGTCACTGCAGCTGCAGAGATGTGCGAGTATTCACACTGGAAGCGTTTGTACAGCGTCATAGCAGCGGCTCGAAGCTACATATAAAGTGAGCAATTCTTTACAAAGACAGCTATAAATTTGTTTTTATAAGTTGGTCATTTATAAACTTGATAGTCTTGAAAGTTTGTTAACATGGGGAGGTGTACAACATTCGCATATAAACGTAAATAAATAAATAAAAATAAATAAATAAAAGCCTCGTGTCATCCATTGCTGAACAAAAATGAGGTAAGCTTTGTGTTTTAATCATCTGCCGCGTACACATGTTTACAAGAGCAAACTCGGGTTTGATTTGGATATGCTATCTCTCTGTGTAATAACTAAAATAATATTTATATATCATATTTTCTGGCTAGTTTACTTTAGTTTTTTTTTTATAATACATACTTTAACCCAAACTGAATAATTAAAAACAAGTTTAAATGGGTAAATCTTCTATAATTATTTTTGATTCTTGTTTCTTTTCTGTCACACTCAAATTCTTGTTAAAACACATTAGACATGCTTATTCTGTGCACTTTTAACACTTTTTGTGTGAAATTATATTTATTTTGTCAATCAAAAGTGTGCTTTCACTTTAATTGAGCGTCAGCAGCGCAGCAAAACTAGACTCGGCGCCGAAACCCCCGCTTCACTGCTGCTTACGCGACACTCCTGCTGCCTGTGTGAATGCATCCGTTGATTAACATGCACGCCGAAAAAAATACGCGCTGCTCATGCACTGCTTATGCTTGCAGTGTGAAACCGGCGTTACTCTTAAAGTGACAGCAACCTATAAATAGCTGCTGTTGTCTGTCATGTAAATCAAACAACAAAACACAGCTTTAACAAAGATTAATCTATATTAAATTTATACAGTGAACAGTCTCATTTTACATTTAATTATTACATTTCTGCACACGAAAATGAATACTACAGTTAGACCTTATACTTTATTTGTAACTTTATGTTGTATTTATCTTTGCTTGTAATTGGTGTACAGTATTTGTTCTTTTTACAGTCTGTTCACATGCCTTTAATAATGTATTAGTTAGGCTAGTAGTTTCTGCTGTGGTATTGGAGTAGTTAAAGTGGGCTACGTAATAAATACAGTTACCCCCCAATTTTTTTTTTTTTTTTTTCCTTTGTGCTGATCCGAAAAATTATCCGATCCGTGACTTAATAACCGTGATATGATCCGAACCGTGAGTCTTGTGATCCATTGAACCACTAATCGAGATGGTTACAGGCTTACGAAATAAAACATAATACGCATATGCTTAAAGACCTTAAAGAGCTTGAACCCCGATAATTGCTGCTATTTAAAATAATATTTACATATTACAGTGTATTGTAGTATATTATAAAGCAGTATGCAATAACACCATATTCAGTGCGCAAATGATTATACAGTATTTATTAAAATCATAAATGGATGCTGCCTTATTTTGTCCCTAAAGCCCTCCTCTACACATACCCCAAACCTTACCCGATAAACACTTTATTCCCACTATTGGATATCCATTAGGCACTTTTTTTCCACATTATCTTAATTGTTATTTAAAAAAATAATCGCCTCTACGAGCTGATATGCAATGGGTGAAAGGGAGAAGAATGAATTTGAAAAAAAGAGTTTGGGTCGGTCACGCCACCTGCCTTAATCATTCTTTTGTATGGCTCAATCAGACAATGGTGGCGGAGTTAGTGTAAATAAACACTCCGATATAATTTTGCATTACACAATTTTCAGCAACAACATCAAAGTCACGTGGGTCACGTTTTGACAGAAGTACAACTAATGTTTATGTTATGAGAGTCAATAGAATGATGCCAATTTTTTTTTTTTTTTTACTTGTCCGAATCTATTTAAAAAATATTAAATCATTTCATAGATGCATTTTTTTTTTATTTAATTATTTTAGGGGTATAAAGTAAAAATGTCAGTGATATAACTGTCCTGACATTATATTGAAGAAAATGCCTCAGTAAAAGAACTACATGTTTTAAATGGAAACCTTGAGTAGTGTAAGAAGTCAGTGTTGTTACTGTTAACTAAAAATAAAACTATTAAAATTGTTTTCAGTAATTGAAATAAGCTGAAATAAAATAGAAATATTAGATGAAAAAAAAAACTTAAAAGAAAACTAGAAATTAAAATATGTTTATATTGAAGTAAAAATTACTCAGACTAAAATTACTCAAAATAAACTAAACAAAAACACAAAACAACTAAAATGTACCTAAAATGAAAATATAAAAATTAAAGCACATTTAAAATATTAATAAATACTATAATAGTAAAATACTACTAATTAATAATTAATACCAAATAGCAAGTTCTTTTATTCTTTATTTAAAATAAATATGAAGAAAGAAAAAAACTTAAAAGGATGTTAAAGGGTTAGTACACCCATAGATGAAAATAATGTCATTTATTACTCGCCCTCATGCCGTTCCACACCCATAAGACCTTCGTTCATCTTCGGAACGCAATTAAGATATTTTTGTTGAAATCCGATGGCTCAGTGAGGCCTCCATAGCCAGCAATGACATTTTCTCTCTCAAGATTCATAAATGTACTAAAAACATATTTAAATCAGTTCATGTGAGTACAGTGGTTCAATGTTAATATTATGAAGCGACAAGAATGTTTTTTGTGCTCCAAAAAACAAAACAAAATAACGACTTTTATAGTGATGGCCGATTTCAAAACACTGCTTCAGGAAGCTTCGGAGCATAATGAATCTTTTGTGTCGAATCAGCGGTTCGGAGTGCCAAAGTCACGTGATTTCAGCAGTTTGGCGGTTTGACACGCAATCCGAATCATGATTCGACACAAAAGATTCATAACGAAGCTTAATGAAGCAGTGTTTTGAAATCGGCCATCACTATATAGTCGTTATTTTGTTTTTTGGCGTGCCAAAAATATTCTCATCGCTTTATAATATTAATATTGAACCACTGTACTCACATGAACTGATTTAAATATGTTTTTAGTACATTAATGGATCTTGAGAGAGAATGTCATTGCTGGCTATGCAGGCCACACCGAGTCATCGGATTTCAAGAAAAATATCTTAATTTGTATTCTGAAGATGAACGAAGGTCTTACAGGTGTAGAATGACATGAGGGTGGGTAATAAATGACATTATTTTAATTTTGGGTGAACTAACCCTTTAAGATATCTTTAATACTTCTTGAGTTACTGGCATGAAAAGGCAGTGTTTCTGAAATGTCACTGTTGTCATTTAATGCAACAAGGAATGCCAAAGTCAACATATCTTACAAATAATCTTACAAATAATCATAACAGAAAATCCCTCAAATCCTAGCAAGCATTTCCTCATGTATACATCTCAACATGCTATCTGTACCATTTCAAAAGCATAAAAAAAGTTCATACCTCAGCACTCGTGCTGCATGAAATCATAATCATGGCTTTTCTTGCCTCTTTTGAACAGTGGCTGTCATAACGCTCGCCCCCCTCATAGACGAGAAAAACCCAATCACCTGCACCAAGAATAAAAAGGAGAACTAATGTAGAAAATGAGTTAACAAGACTTCCTATGACACCCAGAATAAGTTCTGTAATTTAGTGAAATTTAATGTGTGTATTAGATAAATAAATCCCTGCCATCTGCTACTATGTAACTAAAAGCCACAATTTACAGAAGAATCAGCAAACAATGAAAAGAAAATTTCAGTTGTCATTATTATAAATGAACGTTCATATGAATGACTACGAATTAAATATCAATTTAATATGCAATTCAATTGGAAAGAGATACTGAAGACCATAATGGGTTCAGAAAAGTCCACCTGTAGCAAAAAGAAGCAAGTGGTGACATGTCATTTCTAAAGGTCAAGCAACGTAACATACTTCCTCTAGTAGCTCGTGTTTTACTGTAGTTTCCAATTAGGACCAGCTTTCCATCTTTGTCTTTCTGCACAAGACCTGCGTTCTTCTGTCCGTCAGCATCTCCACACACCTGAAAAATGTATACATATTGTTCCTTCTCTTGTCCTTTTGCGGTGAAGCTGTTCAGAGTGAATATGAGGATAGTTAGGAAGTTGCCAACTGTAACAAGACCATCACAACCTGCAAACATGAATGCAGACTAGACTTGCAAAAAACTGGCTTACTTTTGATTGGTGAGAGGCTCCAGAAAATGGAGCGTATTATTCTCAGATTCACTGGCTGAAATCAGCTTGCAGTTGTCCGTGTTGTACTTAGCTTGCACTCCAGCAAGTAGTACGAAAAGAAGAGTGATTATTCTCACAGACAGCAACATGACTTTCAGAGGTGATGCCTGATGGGAAAAGGGCATTAAATAAACTTGCTGAATTTATCCAATGACTGACTAGTACAGTACATACATAATCCCAAGATAGAAATGTGGGCAGTGTAACAGAAGCCTGACACAATATATGCATAGAATATACACATATAATAAATATTTTACTATAATCATGTATTATATGATTAATAAAGAACTCAGGGACAAAAATTAGACAAACATTGTCCTTTTTATCACTTTTGGTATCTCATAACAGCTTGCATATTTTATAACATTTTATTCAGGTATTTTTTTTTAAAGGTGTACATCTTGTGTATTTCACAAATAAAATAAATCAAAAACTCTTCAAACGTGAAATATTGTTTGTTCATATTTTGGCTGCATAACACTCTGAAAGGCCAAAGTTAAAAGGTCATTACTGTTTTTTCAAAAATACGTCATATTTGTAAAGACCACAGATGGAACCCATTACTTTATATCTAAAGTACAATTTTATAAAATTCGTGGAAAATTGCTTTTACTCTGTATGTTTGCTACAAAGCTTGGTTCTAATGTCAAAAACGATGTAATCTTTATGTAATATCACTGAAAACGGTTCCGAAAAGACAATAAAAAAAGGTAAACTGCATTGATCCAAGATTCAAGTAAGCAATGAAGTAAACGATAATTAAGAACTTTAGATAGGAAACCAGATAAACAAGCTGCTATTAGCATAAGCTGTCACATTTAAGCTAATGCATATAAAATGAAATAAATGCACAAAGCCAAACACAAACGTACCTTTCAGAATTCTTATGCCAGTGTTTACTGTATATAAATTAAAAGTGGAAGGTTTCAACTAGTTGTCTAGATGTGGACACCCTGCCTGGGGTTTTTCTCTTTCCAAAGCTGTCGCACTAGTTGACGTCCTTAAACAACACTTAACGACATTACGTCAAAATATCCGCTGGTATCGATTATCACACATTGAATAGACAAACTTCGTACTACATTAGCATTAAAAAGATTGCATGATTTAAAGAATTTAATTGTTTCTGTTCAAACGCGGAAGTGAAACTAAACAGGCGCCACATGTGACTGTGCATGACGCGGAAGCTGACGGGCAGCACGTGAACATGGGATATTGAGTGCTGCTCAAACAAGTGTGAGCGCTGCCTTAGTTTCAATCTAGTGTTGTAGATCTAGTTGATCATCAAACAAGACTTGTTCTTACCTGATAAGGCTCAGTCAGCTATCCTGTTTGACTTAGATATTATCGTAAAAGTAATTTCAATTGCATGACAAAAGGTCCAGTCAGACAAAGAAATGAGGATGAAACATAATTTTTATTTTTAAAAAGAATAAAGGAATAACAAATGAAGAATACATTTGGGTAAATAAGAATCATACTTTTAATAATTGAGATCTCCAGGAACAGGATTGGGCACCCCTATATTAGGCCTATAGTATACATTGGTGTTGGGTCGGTGTGACCTGGGCTTTAGTTTTTTTTTACGCGTACGCCAGTATATGCATACAGTCAAATGCACAGCCTTGGAAAGTATACTTCATTTGACTCGTACGCATACACAGGCATTTGACGTATGCGCATCTCTCGCCAAAGCCAACTCTGTTGAAAAAAACAGCATGCTCTGCATAGCCTACCCAAGCCATTCTAGGCAACTAATATTAACATTATAAATTAATATTAAATCCCTTGTTTGAGGTGTACCATAAAGCCATGATTGGAAATGCATATGTAACTGTCCGTAATTTATTTATTTGCCAAACGACAGTAATTTTCTTTAAATCTGCCAGTTACGGAGACTTCCGGGTAAGCTGATCTACAGCAGCTTTTGTAGAGCGTTCTCATTGGTTTGCTGGTCTATGGCAGATTTCATGGCAGGATAAGCTGTGAGCAGATCGCCCGCCCAAGAGGAAAAATTAGCTACTGCCAGATCTCGACCACCGAAAATCACATTTTATTTGATACAAAACTAACTAGACTTGTTTAGGACAGTCCTACTGTAACTATCAGAGGATGTTAATCGATAGTCTGTGCGTTTGTTAAAAGTCATCAAATACTGATATTTCTATTTAGCCTACTTATATTTTTTATAATTACATTTTATTTTTTATTTATAATAGGCTGCTAATACTTATTATGTTATACTTATTTTTAATTATTAGTTTAAAAAATACTTCTGGCATACATTTAAATTGACGCAATGGTGTTTTTTATTTGTCGTGTCCGATTTAGATCTGTCCTAAACTGAGACGTTTGAAAGTTAAGTATGTTGTTTCTGTGACACTAGCGGCACCTAGAGGATTACAAAAATACAGCATATTTTGCAAACGCACCTTTCGCATGTCGCGCCTCTATCGACTCAAACATCACAAAAGCTCTTACAGGTGCTTGTGAAGGCATGTATCAACAGTTAAATATGGGCTTCTCTCAATAAAAGGTCCAATATTAGAAATACTTTTCGCTGTGTTGCTAATTGTCGTGAGCAAACAACTGAGTAAACTAACACTGAGAACACGAGCGCCACATTTTTTACATGATGCACCACCCAGCATACCAGGTAGGTTTTGAAGCTGGGATGCTGGTTTATGCAGGTCAAGTGCTGGTCCTATGATGGTCCTATGCTGCATCCCAGCTTCAAAACCTACCTTACCAGTTATGCTGTAAGGTATGTAAGTTATTTAAGTAAGCTATGCTGTTTTTTGACAGGGAAAGTCCCTTTAAGACAAGTCATTTCACTTGGCGGCCATCTTTGAAATGCCTCTCGGGCATTCATTAATGGGGAAACATCAAATTCTCCATAGCTGTTTGCAAAGTTTTCGATTAAGTTTCATATTTGAAATAACCAATAAAATCTGACAACAACGGTCTCATAAATTTTGTTTCTAAATGCTCGAATCATGACAAAAAACGGTATTTTTCAGGCTGGATCAAGCTAATGCGCATGCGCAGTACTAAATGGGCGTCTCTTGCACAGATATACATAATAAAGGCTAGATGTCTTACGGCGGAGTCTCTCATCATCACGTCATCACCGGCGGCCATCTTGTCACAGGCAAGCTTTCTGGCGGGCTCTGTGGTACCTGATGTAAGGTGAGTGATCTGCACTAACACAAATACTCTTATCTCACTGAAATCTTGACGGATTTACAAATGGTTTGGTTTCTTACAAACGTTATTAACGTGGCTATAATTCTGGATGCTTGAACATGTTGAAATTGCAGCTTTTCTTTTTGAAAAACGACTTAATCTTGCATTCATAGTGTATCACGGCTACTTGCGCAAGTTATCAAGGCTGAAACCACAATCGAGCTTTCAATTATATAGGTTTTACTGACACCAATAATGATTTTATGACAGCTAATCTTTTGTCTAAATTACAGTCTTTGTGGATGTGGTTGTAGTTATTAGCTGGCTAATAACAAGAAGCTTTGAGTGAGACCTAGTAGTTACAGTTCAGCTGCTACCCAGCAATTTTACATCAGTAGGGAGAGGCAGAATTGCTCTTTCTTTTCAATATAACTTAAGTTGCACATGATTTCCAATCGGTTTGGTTTGTTAAAAACATCTTACATTATGATACAGGAAATTGCTGGCTTTATAGGAGAAGATGCCAGACTTTTGTGCAGCCTACAGACGCTCCGATCGCCGTAGTCTCAAAACGAGAGCCCGTGGAATCACCTTTCATGTGTAAGATATGACAATATTATGATTATATTTGGGATAATCGTTAGTTACTTAGTGGATTGGTATTGGTATTTTTTTTTATTTATATAGCACCGTTTAATACAACATTAGTTGTCCAAAGTGCTTCACAGTCCCCAAAAAAAAAAAAAAAAGATAAAACAGTGTAAACAAACATATAACACACAATAAACATCACTCTCCATCATTAGAACTTGCAGTCAGGGTTGAGCAAATGTGATTTTAACATAGCTTTAAACACAGGTAAAGATTTAACGGATCTAATAGTGACAGGGAGATTGTTCCACAATTTAGGACTGGCTCGAGAGAAGGCTCGATCACCTTTATGTTTGTATTTTGTCTTAGTAACGGAAAGAAGATATTTATTTTCGGATCTCAAGGATCTGGGGGGAGTGTACATTGTCACCATCCTAGACAGGTAAATAGGAGCTAAATTGTGAACGGCCTTAAAAACAAGTACAAGAATCTTAAAAATAATTCGATAATGTACTGGCAGCCACTTCAGTGAAATTAACAGCGGAGTAACAGAGTCATGTTTTTTTGCAGACTTGATCATTCTCGCTGCTGCGTTCTGGATTTTCTGTAGACGCATTAGAGCTTTACCATCAACTCTAAAGTAGAGGGAGTTGCAATAATCCATTTGAGAAAAAACCATAGCTGAAATTGCCTTCTCAAAATCTGATAAAGATAGAAATGGTTTAGTCTTTGCTAACAGACGTAGATTAAAAAAACACAATCTAACTATTTTATCTACTAGTTTATTTGACTATCCATCTTTAACTCACTGTCCAAAACAAACCCCAGGTATTAGATCCAGATAGGGAAGTAGCATTTAAGTACTGGATTACTTTGTGCTTCCTAGGGCCAAACACAATAACCTCGGTTTTATTTATTTGTACTCGTTACATCAGAAGAAGAATGGCATCTACGCTAATATTAGTCTTTCTGTTTATCCCGAGGTTTACCGTAGTCAACCAGATCCGGGTCGTATCCAGGTGAGACCGAGGACCGGCGCCTTGACACGACCACAACGCAGCCCTGAAGTATCAGCAGAGATTGAGTCAACTAGATCATCCATTGTGAAGGCCTCATCGACACGACAGCCAGAGGCACAGCTCCTCAACAAACCGTCCATACCGGTGTGATGAATACAATCCTCAACTGGACTGAACTGGAATAAATACTTTGAATGTTGTGATCCTATCGGACATAAGATCGCAACCTGAATCGTAACAAAGCACTGTTCGCCAGAGGAGAACTGGCCCCCCGACTAAGCCTGGTTTCTCCCAAGGTTTTTTTCTCCATTTTAACACAGAAGTCTATTTGCCACCTGTTTGCCATCTGATGTCACCTGTTGGAGTTTGGGTTCCTTGCCGCTGTTGCCTTTGGCTTGCTTAGTTGGGGACACTTGACATTTGATATTCAACAGTGCTTTGATCTGCTGACATTGACACTATTCTTTAAGAGCTGCTGTGCAGCCAAAATTATATACCAGTTATCAATGTAAAGCTGCTTTGACACAATCTGCATTGTAAAAAGCGCTATATAAATAAAGGTGACTTGACTTGACTTGACTATTTTCATTAAGCATCAAACAATTTACAGCCATCCAGTCCTTGACCTCTTGAAAACATGTTAATAGAGCATCAAATGAGTTTGACTAACTCTCTCACAAGCAAATAGATCTGCATATCATCAGCGTAGCAGTGAAATGATACTTTATATTTTCTGAAAATAGCCCCCAAGGGTAACCTATAGACGGAGAAAAGTATTGGAGCGAGAATCGACCCTTGTGGAATACCCCAGAGAAGATGTACTCTTGATGACTGACAGTTCCCACTGCTAACTGAGAACGACCTGTCCATGAGATAAGATTTAAACCATTTCAGCACATTGCCTTTTAGGCTGACCCAGTGTTCCAGACGTTTGATTAAAATCTTGTGGTCCACCATATCGAATGCCGCACTAAGATCAAGCAAAATTAGAATAACATTTTTGCCATTGTCGAGTGACAGCAAAATGTCATCCAACATGTACAATGTATGTACAATACAGGTCCTGTTACACAGGAACAGTGGGGCTATGACATAATAGTATTACAAGATTGTTGTTGACCCAAAGCTTTTTACAAGTTTGTTTACAAAATCACGGAATGTTTCTTTTGGACACCTTTTTTTTTAGAGCAGTGATCTCTGAAGTAGGCACAGTGCAATGTCGAGGGAAAAAGCCTAGTAAATGGCACCTATCTGTTCTGTTCAATGTTATTTTCATATGGAAGTTTGAAAATCGGTAGAAAATTGAGCAAGTTATGGTTATTTAAAAAGTACATGCACCATTAAAACACAATGTTACGAGTGACCGAGCTGACTGTTACAAGATGGCCGCCGGGTGCGGACGTCGACCTCCATTGGCCAGCAGCGCGGACAAGACATCTAGCCTTTATTATGTATATCTATGGTCTCTTGTGCCTCCTTTCGGAGGCGCGCATCTGACTGTTTCTATAGGAACCGGAGCTTCTAACTGCCGCTGCAGTGACGCGATGACTTTACCAATCTGTGATTGGCTCTTATTTGGAAGGTGGGACTTATTCTGCTTCTCCCATTCAAAACAATATAAGAGATGCATCTTGGGTTATTCTATAGACCTTATGCAAAGACTATAGAATAACACAAGACACGTCACTCCTATTGTTTTGAATGGGAGAAAGTGCAACGCGCAATATGGCGGAATAAGTCCCGCCTTCTAAATAAGAGCCAATCACCGATTGGTAAGGTCATTGTGTCACTGCAGTGGCCGTTAGAAGCTCTGGTTTCTATAGAAACAGTCAGACTCGCGGGCTCCGAAATAAGGCACGAGACCCGCATTTAGGACTGCGCATGCTCATTAGCTTGATCCAGCCTGAAAAATACCGGGTTTTTTTTGGTCATGATTCGAGCGTTTAGAAACAAAATTTATGAGACAGTTGTTGTCAGATTTCATTGGTGATTTCAAATATGAAATTTAATCGAAAGCTTGGTAAACAGCTTTGGAGAATTTGATGTTCCCCATTCAAAGATAGGAGCTGCACTTGGATGCCCGAGAGGCGTTTCAAAGATGGCCGCCGAGTGAAATGACTTGTCTTAAAGAGACTTTGCCTTATGCGCCAGAGAATCTGGCTGACAGACAGCGTTTTCTTTATGGGCCGGTCTCCACCCTGTCTCCTCCCAGAAATCACCATATATGGAGCTTACAACACCTAGTTGTCACGATTACCGTCTGTACCTGTCAGTTCCTGGACTACACTTCCCATAATCCTCCCTGCCTGTCACATGCACACTCCACACCAATCACCTGTTGCCACATACACCTGTTGCCTATCTGCTGGACTATTTAAGACTCACTCACACACCACCTCAGGGCGAAGTCTTGTTAACACTTGTTGCAATTCTGAGCATTTATTTATCCTGTCTGTCTGCCCGTTATCGATCCTGTCTGGTTACCTGTTTCTGATTCCCTGCTGCCTGCCTTTGGACTGTTTATTGTTTCCTGACCCGTGAGTGATATCTGCCTGCCCTGATCTATTGCCTGTATCCTGACTACGATTCTGCCTGTCCCTTGCCATTCCTGTTTGCCCCTGTTGACCATTGCCTGTACGACCACGCTCACTATTAATAAAGCTTTGCATATGGATCTCACGTCATGTCCCGCCTCGTTACACTAGTTTTATTATGCATTAAGTCACCTGCATATCATTTCCATGCATATTCCCATCCACGTGACACCGTGTTTAACTGTACAAGACATTAGGAAATTTTGACAATAAATGCAGTCACATTGTTAAAAATCATTCACTCTCCTTGTCTTGTTTTAGACAAAAATAAATCACATAAAATACTGTTCAGAATGTTTTCAGTGAAGAGTTATTTTAATTCATTTCCAGTAGCCAGATAGTATAGTATTTTTTTTAAAAAAAGTTTTTTTTAAAGTAAACATAGCCTATATTTTAGGATGTTTATATTTTTAATTGAAACAGATATGCAGCCTTATTTTTGCATTGTAAATTATTGTATGACTCAGCGCGTCACTGACAAACATTTTAAAAATAAAACGTGCGTATCTTATGGTTTCCTTCTAAATCTAGCTTTCAAATACAATGGCGTTTTTCATAATATTGGGAAGACCATGAAATTGGTTCTCTTTAGGCTACTGTCTGTCTGTGTACGACACCAGCAGCACACACATGAGTTCTGCTGTTTAGAACACAATTTAAAGCATAATTATCATCCGCCAAGCAATCCTCACTGTAGTTAAAACATTAAAACACAGCATGCCACAGGAAAAGTGTTCAAAAGCAGCGCATCCACTACAAATATTTCTATTTCAATTAATATAAAATGTTGTAACTAATGATTTCATGTAATTTCGGGGCTTAACTCCATTAAGGAGAGTGACATATTTAATCTAAATGTGGAAATTTAAATTTAAATGGAAAACAGAGTTTAAAATCATTCTGTCTAGAGCTCCTGTATGGTGCGTGGAAAATTGAATACGGACATTTCAGTGCCTTTTTTGTGCGTACGCAACGTTTATACATCAGGGCCCAGGTGACAGACACAATTTGTCTGTTTAAATCTATATTAAAGACCCATCTCTTGTTGATTGTCAGGCTGCAAAAATAAGGTAAACTAGAACCAGAAACACTACCTACACCATCCGATATACTTGTTTCATCGTAAGAAGAAGGATATTTATGCTAAAATTAGTCTGTCAGTTTCATTCTATTTCTAGAACTGATGGCTGAGATGACCACAACAGCCCTGAATGTCAGCAGAGAACATGACAACTAAACAAGCTCTAGGGACAGATCTGTTGTGAAGACCTTGTTGACACAACAGTCTTCGGCACAGATCTTCAGACCACGAGAACCAGACGAGTCCTCTGCAAGGCCACTTCAACTCCTCCTCCCTCTACATGCCATTGTGCTGTGTTCAATCTTCAAGAGAAGAAATTGGATAAAAAATTTCTGAATGATATCAGTCCACAATCTAACTTCTGATGCAGCTGAATCATAATCACACTGTATTTGTTTGGCTAGAGGAAAACTGGCCCTCAACTGAGCCTGGTTTCTCCCAAGGTGTTTTTCTTCATTCTGTCATCTGATGGAGTTTGGGTTCTTGCCACTGTCGCCTCTGGCTTGCTTAGTTGGACACCTATTATTCAACAATATTGATCTGACTGCATTGCACTATTGAATGAGAACTCAACAGAGTTGGATTATGACATTACTGTTTTCTGCAGAACTGCTTTATAGCTGAATTGAACTTATTGAACTGAACTGAAACAAGACTGAAATGACTTCAGCTGAACAATCACATCTTTTGCTCCATTACAGAATTGAATTCTGTTTGCATAATTGAATTATTATTTTCCATTTGATCTCTATAAAGCTGCTTTGAAACAAACTAATGTATAAAGCATGTGAAGGTGACTTAACTTGAAATTTGGAAATTATTGTTAGAGTTTTTATGTGTGAGAAAGGATGTTGTTTTTCCATTTAATAATATACAGTAAATAATTAACTTAGTATTTAGTGGTTTAAAATATATGTGGTTAATGTTTATAGTGTATTCATTGTTAATACTTATAGTGTATTTGTTAATTTTATAATAAAATGCCTTAATCTTTTTAAATGGTTGAATGTGTTTCACTTGAATTACATTTAGCAGTTTCTGGACCACATCTGGCCCGAGGACCAAGCCGAATCTGTCTTACAGTGCCTGGGCCAGACCTGGGCCACATAAAACAATTTAAGTAAATTTTCAGTGTGTTGGCCAGATCTGGGCCACATCAATAAATACAGGGTGTGGGCCGCATCTGGGCCAGAGGAAATTGTTTGTGTCGTTTTCAGTGTCTGGACCGGGGACCCAGCCAGAACTGGGCCGGAATTGAAGCAAGGATTTGGGCCAGACAAATTTTGCTATCTGCGGTACAGCGCTGAAAAGGGGCGGAGCTACATAAGGTCTATAGTCTTTGCTTCAACCCATGTAAACATCTTTGTATTCTTTCATGCTAGAGTTGTACAAATGTCTAACCTATTCGCAATCTCTCGTTTATGTAGGCCTCTATTGTCGCTGTAGCTTGCATGCGTCCTCTTACCATTGGAGAAAGCATAACAGCTAACTTAATCACGTGTGGCACCTCTCAGCCTATTGTGTAATGGCAGTGACATCACCGCCCGCCATTCAAAACTCCTTCCCTGCATACTGCCACAGCCGGAGCCTTAGCATTAGCGCTTTTTTTGGCTAAAGGTTGCAGGCTTGCCTTCCAGTGGCTTTGACACAACAACGTTCTATCTGTTAAACAGTAATGCGGCACATTTGCTTTTGGTAATGTCGTAAATGAGTCCTACCTGTCGCAACATTCACTCGTCTGCCTTCTCTTAAAAAATACTTTTTTATCAAGCTAAAATCTACATATTGTTCCCAACGAAAATATTTTTTAGTGTAAATCATGCTGAAGTTTAGCGAACAGGCTGTCGATTAATTAAATGATTAGCTATTTCCCCACAAAAGCTGTTTAATTAGCATAGTGAAGCCTCTCATCCATTGACATCCATTCAAAACACTGCCTCTGGTCTCCTTCCCTGCGTACCGCCAGAGGCAGAGCGCTTTTTTGACTAAAGGTTGCAGGCTTGCCTTCCAGTGGCTTTACCGGAGCCTTAGCATTAGCGCTTTTTTGGCTAAAGGTTGCAGGCTTGCCTTCCAGTGGCTTTGGTTCTGGTTCTGTTCTGTTTATGCAGTTTTTCTTTGAATACCTTGTGAATCGATGCCCCCGGGGCACGGTTGCCACCTTGTGAATAAACTAATTACTGCAAAAAAAACAATTAAATGTGCATGTGTGACCTGCAAGTACAAGTACACGCAGTTACAAAAATCCTGTGGTGCGCGTACAGTATGTGTACTCTTCTGATGATGAAATTTGCATCGCGCACTGTACGCTAATCCTCATAAAAAGTAAACTATACTTTGGGCTTAAGGAAGCTGACTTGATTCCCTTCTGCCTTATCAGGCAATAACATTGTAGGCAGCGTTTGTGCACAAAGGCACCTCACAAAACTGATTTTGGACAGACTTCTGAGGCAGTTTAACGGTTTAATGATCTACATCAAAATAGAGCAAGCTTTGGTGAACTAAAAGAATATTTAATTGGGCTACTACAATACTAATTTCTCACTAGGAATGACATCAGTAATGGAAAACACTGATCAAAACAATTTACGTTTACACACAAACTGACCACCAACCCCAACTTTCAGATGCCATCTTTAATTTTTAGCTCAACTGTCACGGAATGCACAGGATTGTGAGATATAAAAGGCAGCAAAGAATATATCTATGCTGCCTTCAAAAATCGATCAGATGAATCTATCTTAGGTGACAGGAAGTGAAGCCAACATTGGTTTCGGATGTGCGTTGATGCCTTCCTACCTTGCAAAGCATCCTTTGACTGCAGCATTTTAAAGATTTAGGACACAGGTCAAATGCTACAGCTGCAAGATAGATGAAAATAGATATGCGTTGTGGTTTTGACACCTTTAGGACAAAAACACCAAACTGGGGTTTCACTGCTACTATGTTTGAACTTGCATAGCTTGGGCTACGTGCTGTCCACAGACAATTTGAAAACCACCAAGGCAATAATGAATCTTTATGCATAAAAAACCTCTGCAGGAACCATAACAAAGAGATTGCAAAAGTCAGTTTTTAAAGTTTTACACATATTGCTGCATATATAAAACATCAGATGCACAAATACCATGTTATTGTTGTGAGAACAATGTTTTATTAATCTATTATGAAATATAACATAAAATACCCACCTTTAATTTAGATGTTTATTTCATTTTTATTAGGGATGCACGATATATCGGCCACCATATCGGTACTGGCCGATATATGTTCATTTTTAATGTTATCGTTATCGGCCCAATAAGAAAATTTGTCTGATATATATTAAAGCCGATAAATAATGGATTATTTCCTTCAGCTGAGACACTTCAGATGTGCACTGTGACTGTTCACCATGATGGTTTTGAATTGCTTGAAATATGATTAGAGTCACTTCAAAAAGGAAAATACAGTTAAGTGCAGCATGTACAGCACATGTTTGTCATATAGGCTACATAAAATTATAATGGAACATTATTATTGTGTGCTTGGGACATGGCTTTTAATGGTGAAACTATTGTTTTTGTAATCAGGCTCTCAAAAATTATATAAAAATTTGGATTTAGATTTATCGGCCAATATATTGGTTATCGGCTTTCAAATATAAAATAATTATTGGTTATCGATATCGGCCATTTTCTTATCGTTGCATCCCTAATTTTTGTTGTGGTCTCATAATTAATTAATAATTATTTATAATTGCAAAATCTCACAAATCAGGGGTTTAAACATTAAGACATAAATTTGAGCAGCTCATAAAATTGTCTTCCTTATCACGAGTTTTAAGAGTTTAAAGTTTTAAGAGTTTTAGGCTGTATTTTGTACATGTTTATTGAAAAAATGCCAAATGTTTTTCAGTCTCCTGCTGAGTTTGGAAAGATTATTTACACAAGTTAAGGTCTGGTCATCACATGACTTCACTATAAAGAGAAAAGCAACAATCTTTTTAATACAGTCAGTTCTTTTATCAGTTTTGTGTTAATATCAAAGTCATTAAAGTGCACTATAGTTTTGTGAGATGTGTTTTGGTTTTGTAGCCTATATGCTTTATATATATGTTCTCCTGCAATGAGTTTTTGTGATACTAGTTAGAAGCTAACCAAGGCCATGATATTTGCACTTTTCTTCTTTTTAGGATGTCAGGATATGCTCTTCGTCATTGTACTGGAAGTATCTGATTAGTTTATTGCAGTCTTCCCAAATTAGTCCCTTTTTTTGCCTTAAACTATAGCATGCTTGATGATGATTGATCATTTCTCTTAACCTTTGTCCTGGACATTTCATTGATTTGTATAAGTTTTGTTTAGATTGTGCTTTGCTTGTTTGCTTATAGATAACAGCTCACTCTGGAGCTGAGCTTGTTCAGATGGTTCAGTATGGTTCAATAAACTTAACAAAAATAATCAATTAAACTGAAGAATTTTGGATTAAAATCTGCATCCAATATTGCTTACTCACCACTCAAAAATATTTTCATCTTAAACCATAAAGTTTACACAAAATTATACTTTGAAAGGCTTTGCTCACAAAGAGCAAAAATAAGTGTTTCTGAAGTTTTATAATACATCATTGTTCTATGTGTTTTTATAATTTATCCTTTCTAATGTGTCATCTGTGCTTCTCACTGACTTTTACAGCTTTTTCTGAGAACTCTTTTTTTTTTTTTAGTGTTACGTAAGCTGCTGACGACGCTACGGTGTATTGACACACTCAAACTAGTCCGCCCCTCCCCCTCTGTGCTCACTCTTTCTCATGCCTTTACCTGAGAAATCAGACACACCCAGCATCTTCAACCCCACCAATCACAGCACAGAAGAGAAACGCCCACTGTTTCCTGTCTGTGAGGCAGAAGCATGCAGTGCCAGAGAGGGTGAGGTGAGTGAAGGGCTGAATTACTGGAACAAGCTGTAACGCAATCACTGTGGGTCTACTGAGTTTATGAGAAGTGAAGAAAAGCTGTGTACGAGTCTAAACAGACGATGGACTTCTCTTTAAGACAGTGCTGGAGGGCAAAAGTATAAGGAAAACAGAAACAGGAGGAGGGAAGGAAGATAAGTGTCAATCTGTTCAAACTTGTTTGGGAATTTGAGAAGGGCGGGAGGAGGGGACTAGAGAGAGAAACAAAAAGAGAGAGGAACACTGTGAGAAACTTTTTACTGTGTTGAAAACTATTTTTGATTACATGAACAGATTAAGTAGGACAGAGACAGGCTGGATAATTAAATCAGTGTTTTCAGTAGATCATTTATCTCACTCGACTTTGGTTCTCTAAATGGGCAAACGCTGATATGTGGAATGTCTATGAGTTGTGCAATTCCTGCTAGCTTCACTTTGTCTGGAAAGCGAAGAAAAAGAAGGGGAGAGACGGAGAAGAGTCCCCCAAGACACTTCTCAGGTGAGTCCTCTGCATTATTCCCAAAACTTTTCCTTCTTTTCTTTTTTGGTGTAACTTTAGTAAAACAAATCGTTCTTGTAAATAAACATGTCCACAACACAGGCAAATTTGCCTTGTCATGCTTGGGAATATTCATTTGTGTTTATGCTATTCACTGCCCTCATTTTTCTAATGAATTTGTTAATGATTTTATATAATTATAATTATAGTTATATAACTCACTACATCTTGACATGAGTCAGCTATGTTGAAGCCATGTCCTTTCAACTAATCTTAATAGTGCTTTGGCTCTTCCTAAGCATGAATTTCTTGAAATGCCTCTGAACAAGGTACAAGAGTAGCATAGGGCAGTGGTTGGTTCAGCTGCATTCTTTGTAAAGCACTGATAGGTTTTCATTTTGCTGAACTGACAAACAGGTTGTTTGTA
Organism: Hypophthalmichthys molitrix; assembly: GCA_037950675.1. Classification (NCBI taxonomy): domain Eukaryota; kingdom Metazoa; phylum Chordata; class Actinopteri; order Cypriniformes; family Xenocyprididae; genus Hypophthalmichthys; species Hypophthalmichthys molitrix. The sequence goes on along the minus strand of CM075507.1, from coordinate 11,131,903 downwards.
TATTAAATGAATTAATATATTTCATAGTGTGGAAGTTCTTATTAGTTTATAGGAGTTTCAAAAGAAATTGCATCGTATATGCATCATAACAGTATATTACATGTGGTTTGAAGTGACTTATTTGACAAGCACTGTATATTTCTGTTGTGTTGTAACTTAACTGGTAGCGTACGGTGCAAGAAATGCCAAGGTCATGGGTTCAATTGTTAGGGAATACAAAATCTGATAAAATGTATACTTTGAATCCATCGAAAGTCACTTCGGATAAGCATCTGTCAAATTAATGTTAGATGTTCAGCTCAACATATTTTTTAAAACAGGCCACATTAATCGTAACTGTGTAAGCTGCCAAGATCTATATCTAACATGTTGCAACAAGACACTCTAAAGTTTTAAAGATTTCCCAGAATATGTTTGACTGTGATCCTCTTGGAATATGAATTTTAGTTGGTGTACTTTTTGACTTGGAACTAAATCATGTTTCATCCCTTATAGGTTCTCTATGTTGCCATGGAAAACAGTCAAACTAATTGGGCCATTCAAGACACTGTGCAGATATAGTCTTCTTAAGGTGCACTAGACAGTTTGTGTCAGTCAAGTGCAAACCGTGACCAGCTAATCAGCAAAGGTGATCTACGTGAAGAGACTTGGAAACACCAAAAGATGGACAAACCAAGAGAAAGAGAAGGAGAAGTGGAGCCAGATGCCTATGATTGGAATAGAGAGAGGGAGAAATTTCCTGCAACCAGAAGAAGAAATGAAGAGATGTACTTGAGAGTAAGAGAAAGGTGGATAGATGGTGATCGACGTGCTAATGGAAAGTCATCAGTGTCAGAGCAGGCTGAATATGGAGGCCGAGACAATGAGAGGAGAAAAGGGGACACTTTTCCAAGAATGACAAAACCAAGCAGAGAGAAAGATGGAAGGATACTACATTCAGAATATAAAAGGGAGCATCACATAGGAAGACAGAAGGACATTCTGTATGAAAATGAAAGAGAGAGGGAAAGAAGGAGATACAGAGAAATGGATACACTGAGTGAAAGAGAAAGCACAAGATACAGGGAGGAGTTGAAGAGAAATGAAATGAGAAGGCTCGTGAAGGAGGAGCCAGAGAGACGGAGGGAACGAAATAAGGAGTTTGATTCTGAAATGAGAGAAAGAAGGAGAGAAAGTTATCCAGGGGATAATGACCTTTCGGGGATGAGGGAAAGAGAGACATACAGAGAGAGAGACAAACTTAGACAGAGAGACAAGGAAGACAGGTATTATCCTCGACTCATGGAACGAGAGATGGAAAGCTATTCAGATAGGGAAAGGAGGACTGAGAGACAGAGAGAGGGAGAAAGATCTAGGAAAAGAGATACAAAAAGCGAAGGAGACAGTGATGGAGACAGGGGTAAGGAAAGGAAGAGAGAAGAGGATTCTAAACGTGGACACAAACTCTACAAGAGTGAAGGAGACAGCGATGTAGAACGAAAGGTAAACAGAGTTAGAGAGAGAGACAGACATAGAGATAGAGAAGTAGAGAGACGGCAAGACATGGTGATGCCAAGAGAAAGAGATTACCGGGAAACAGGTTATTATGATCCAAAAGGGGGAAATTTGGAGCGACCCAGAGAGATGGAGAAACCAAGAGATAGAATGAGAGACTCCAAAGATAAAAGAATGGACAGACATGCATACTCATACACAACTGAGAGAGGAAGGTATAGAGATGGAGAAAGGATAAGAGAGAGGGATAGGTATTCTGAAAGAGAGATTGAAGAGAGAGAGAGGCGGAGGAGAGAGAAAAGAGAGGCAGAGAGAAGTAAAATGGAGAAGAGTGGACAAAGTAGTGGAGAGCTGATTTCAGGAAGTAATATTGAGAATGAACAAGGGAGGGCAATGAGAGAGAACCCCGAGGACAGGGAACGAGAAAACACTTCTGAGATTGATAAAGAGGAACTGACGGGAAGAACAGAGGAAGAGCAGGAAGTAAAGAGTGCTCTGAGGGAAGAAGAGGGGGGTGAACGCTTTGCTGCTGTGGAGGCAGTTACAAAGAAACCTAGGATAAGGAAAATGTGGCTGGAACCTCGAAGTGAGAGAAAAGAATCCCTTTTAGAAGAGGAGTACACACAGAGGAAGAGAGATAAAGAGAAGTACATCCAAAGATACAAAGAAAGCAAGACAACTGAATATGAAGAAGAACCTGAGAGAAAGAAAGAAAACAAGAAAAAGAGTCTTGAGGACAAGTATAGAGATCTTGAAATGGCTGGGGAGTTTGTGAGGGATGTCGAGGTAGAACAGGAGGAGAAATGCATGGAAGGGAACGTGGTTTGTGACAGAGAAGCCCTGGAAACAGAGTGGCAGATGGAAAGGGAAAATGTGCCCGATAACATGGAAGAGGAAGAACAGAGAAAGAACAATAGATACGACTATGTGGGGAATGAGGAAGGAAGTGAGGGAGAATCCGAAGCAGAGAAAGGCAGAATAATATCAGCAGATGATGGATTTGTGACTGTCTCCAGTGGAGGGGATGATGCCGAGGAAGAGGATTTTGAAGACTGCAAAGAATTCTGGGATGGTGGAGTTGCTGATGATGTCTCTGGAAACTCAGGAGCTACTCAGGGCAGAGAGGTCAGGACAGATGAAGAACTGGAAAACCAAACAGTGAACAAGAGAGCATATCGTAGGGCTCCAAAAGGACCCCTAAAAGTTTTTTGTGTGATTGCTCAGACCCTTCCCAAGTCCCTAACTAAACAGAATGCGTTTGAAGATACTACTGTTGAGGAAGCAGCCAATCAGCATTCAAGTCAAAACTTGGACAATCAAGGTGAAATGAGCACTGCTAATGCATTTGAAAAGGTTGAACACAGTGAACAAGACATTGAAAGAGCGATGGATGACCTCACTCTTTCTCCTAATGAGGACAAAGGGGAGAGAACAGGAATTGATGACCAGGCAAAAGAGGGTGTAACATCACTGGAAGGCCAAATGATTCTTTCCAATGAGGGATCAGAACAAGACACCCAACTCTTCCCAACACAGCCTTCTGAAACTTTAGGGCCATGTCATGAGATTCATAATGATGACACATTTCAAATAGGAGAAAAAGAAGTTACTGGAGAAACAGTTAAGCATTTTGATTCAGATGACACATGGATCACATCCGAGGAACGAAAGCGAAGCTCTACTGCTCCTCATCTTAGATGGGCCAAGAACGTGGTGAAAGAGATCCTGGGTCTGAAGTTGGGGGACACAGAAAATACAAGAGGTAGTGTTACACACATAGACATACAAACCAACACACAAACAGAGGGTGAGAAAGAAATAGACAAATTGAAGGTGGAGGAAGAACCGACAGAGGGAGGAGAAAGAGAGGGAGGGATGGAGAGAGAGGTGAGTGAGGAACATTACCAGCTGGATCCTAGTTCTATCCAGTACACTGTTTCCTTAGAAGGAGAGGCAGACAGGAAGGTAGAAGACCAAGTTTCTAAGAACAAAGTCGCTCTAAGCTCTAGTAGTTTTCAAGATTTGGGGAATGGGGCTTGTATAAGGAGGCAAGGGTTCCGAAAGACGGAGAAAGCCCAAGAAGAAGAGGATGAGGAAGAAGAAGAGGAAGAGGGAGAAGGAGTTGGAAGGGATCGCAGGACAAGAATATTCAACATATCAGGTGAGAGAAGGAGTAACATAAGACTAAATAGGATATTCAATGAACACCTTGCTCCACCCTTGCTGAACCTATTCTATCAAAGTTAATATACCAGTGCTGTAATGTCAAGTAGAGAGACTAAAAATGCTTATGCAAGAGTGTAACAGAATTCCATGAGTCATCTTCCCATAAATAAGTGTCAGCATGGGTGGTAAAATGTCAGCTTTATTTTCCTGACATGTAACTGAGTATCCCAAACAATTGAACAGTAATATGCAGTCTTCACTTCAGTTATGTTGGGATTATTTTTTCTAATTCTCAGCCATGGAATAGAATCATAAATGTAAGTCATTATAATCTTCATGAATATGTGATAATTTGCTCCACCTCAGAAGTAACTTTCTTTACCTCACCGAGGCCTTGCAGGTTAATATATGGTAAATGGTCCAGGACGTGCAGGGCTGTATTAAGTGTTTTTATAGGATATAGGATTTATAGGATACAAATATGGCCCCTATATTTTTTCTTGTTTAACATTCAGTTTTTCTATGAAATCTGATACAACCGGGTGCCAAATGTTGTTGTATGTTCAAGTGGATTGGTGATGACCACAGACATTTTTAAGAAAGAGAGCACAAAATGTCCCAGGCTATCGTTTTGCTTCGCAGTTTTCATTCATATTGACTGGGTCTGACATAATAGCCAGTAACTGATTTTGTAAGCAGTCCTAAAATTGTTTAATTGATTTATAGATTTTATAGATTTTTTGGTAGTCTCATTCTAAATGCCTGGAAGCTACAGAGGGCTCCTGAGGATTCTTGTGGGGGTTGGAGCTCATGACCGTGGAAGACTCCTTAAACAGCAGCATTTCTTGGAAGAGGCAGAATTTTGAACTGCCAGATTTCCTTTGTTTCACAAACTAAATCATTCTCATTTATTCACGAACAAGTCCTCCCACAGTAGCCTACCTTTTCCTGTTTTTTTTTTCTTTTCTTCTTCAGATTTTTTAGTTTATTGCCACATTTTCATTAGAGCTGTTGAATTGCACCATACCCAGAGGTCTTATGGTCTAGTGTGTGTTCAGTTATTCACTGGAAAGCAAGATCTTGAAGTGTTTCCTTTTTTACAACTTGTGTAGTGCCACGTACAACATTCCCCATCTGTTTTGCTTGAGTTGATGGATTACTTGATTTTAGGCTGCTTAAATTCTAATTCTATCTTGGTTAAGGGAAGATTGAGAAGTGTGATGCTAAATAACAGCATTGTGTTACGTGCTGATTTCTGTTTTGATTGTTTAGATGGCGAGGAGGATGAATTAAGTTTCACCTGGAGTGAAATGGATCTAAGGTAAGAGAATCAGACTTTACAGCATGTATATGTCCCATATTCCAAAACACCACAACAAACATGTGCTTTATAAGGGGCACTCAGTATTTAGTCCCTTATTAAAATGTTTTGTACTTTTGAGATGAAGACTCCAGTCCAGTCATATAGCTGCTTTTATTTTAGATATGTCATCTCAGGTGGGCAGACTTGTTGACATGCTTGTTTATTTTGCTAAAATCATTCAGTTGAAAATTGAGTTTTGTGGTTATAACTCTGATAAGGTGGGTATAATATCTCAAAAGAACAAAAAATGGAAATGACATGAAACCATCCACTCTTCTTTTTGTTTGGCTTGGTAATGTTTCTAAACTTTATGCCGTCCATCACTTATCTGTTTGCAGACAGTTTTACAAATGACCATGAAATCACAGTTATTATTTACACAGCTCTCTCTGTCTTACATTCAGGAAACTTGGGAGGACAAAAAAGAGGAATTCTAAATTCTTTAGTAAGTGTCTGTATTTTTTTTCTTGGCTCATCTTTACACGTACATGACAATATGCATGTACATGGCTATAACAGACCACAGATGATTCATTGTATTCTATTTTAAAGTTTATTAAAACATTACAAAGACATACAATTCCCAGTCAACCAAACCCCCCTTTACTTTTTTTACTGACATGACAAGAATCATTTTACATGGCCCTCTGTTTTCATTGTACTGTAGTGTACATAATATAATTGTAACTGGCTGTAATGTATAGTTCTTAATAGATGGGTTACAGTTCAGATGTTCAGAGAAGGAAAAGTTTTGTCATTCCTAACTATGCTACTTTGCTAGTCCTCTAGGCGAAGAACAGGTTTGTGCTTGCACATCACTTGGAACTGCAGATAAACAGCTGCAAATACTCAGTTACAAAAAAAAAGGAAAAAAAAAAATTGTGGATGTTTTTGCTATGTTTTTAGCTATATTGATTTACTGACTTGAACTTGTTCGCAAATTGTACTCTGCCTGACTTCTTGTACTTTCCTCAGTTTATTTATGTGGATAAACAGGTTTAGCCTTTTTTCTTTTTTTTTTTTTTCTTTTTTTTTTGCTGTATCTAACTAGACATGATTTTATGATTATAATTGTATTATAATCTGTTCCAGTGGTGAGGGTCATGGAAAGCAGCAAAAACAATGCTAAATTCAAATAATACAAATTGCAAATAAACATAAAGTTATGCAAAGTTAGACAAAACAAATTCAATTGACTTTTTAGAGGCTGGAGTAAACTCAGCTGTTCTTTGGTAAAAGCTAGCCAAATTAGGCAGATGCCAGCATAAACAAGTTGCATGACATGCTCTCATCCTTGTCAACTATGAACAAAACAACCCGGGGTAAAAGAAATTGCAATGAAAATAAACATGCAATGAAAATAAACATGGCTGGTTTGTGCCAACCGCAAAGTATTATGTGCAAATTATTAGTTGGTTGTGTAGTTAATAAAGGCATTGCTTGATTTTAGGGACATTTGTTGTAACATTTTACTAGGCCAACCTTATATGCAATGTAAAATCAGGGTCTAGGTAAGAACCACTGCTCTAGAACCATATAGATGATCTCTCTGTCTCTTTCTCTTGCAGACTCTCAGTTGTATCAGGAATACAATGAGGTGGCCCAGAACAGAGAGATCCTGCTGTCTCATACCGATTCTATATCAATAAGTGGCGATAATCTCTCTATCCGTTCATCTTCTTCCCCAAATCATTCCCCTAAGCTATCACACAGACCCCTCCCACCTCTCCCTCAAGTCCACCTGCACCCCCACACTCTGTCCCAAACCAACTCCTTTAAAAGTCTTAATGTGCCTCAGCAATCCATAGGCAGACCCCCTTCCCCTCGTGTGCCCATCTCTGCTTCCTCACCCACACTGTGGCAGGAGCTCCCGGGAGTGAGGAAGAGCCCAGATTTTGAGATACTCACTGAAGATGAGAGACGTCTGCAGGAGGTAGAATTATTAATTCAGTATCATCTAACATTGCATAAAACACAGTTGCCAAAAAATGTATTTTGACACACTAAGGGGCCGTTTACATGACACCATTTTCAACTAAAAAACAAAAACTTTTGACTTTTAGTTTTTCTTTACAAAGTAACATCGCCATCTACTGGCCTGGCATGAATAATACAACATTTTTAATCGTTTTCGCGGATCTGTGTGAACCGTCTTTTGACAGCGTTGTCATTTGTACGCGAAAACTCAGGTTTTAGTACATGGTTGTCGTGTAAACGTACCCTAAGTCATATACTTAAAAATATATGAATGCCATTGTGCTAGATAATAACAGTTTAAACCAAGTGCCATATATTAAAAAAAAAAAAAAAAAAAACAGCACAAGCATGCTTTTCAACAAAACAAGCTTCAACAAGCTAAAACAATTAACTCAGGGGGAACTGACTCATACATTCACAAAAAAGGACCTTGGTGGTTGACAATTGCAAAAATGGCCTGAAAAGTGAAGTTAGCTGAGAAAAGGTTTAACACTTGTTTACAGAAGAGAATCCACTATGATATTTTGTTATCAAATGCCATGAAATTCATACATTTTTAAGCTAGGCTTAAGTGTTCATATACAATACACAATCTGGACATTATGGAATTCTGTTTCTGCTATTATTGTGAAAAATAAAAAGGTAACTGTGAGAAAAAGTTTATCAATAAGATATAAAACCACACTGTGAGATATTCATTGTTATTAGCAAGGACATAACCATAAAGAATCTGTATTTTTCAGGTGAGGTTTGAGGTCGTGACCTCTGAGGCTTCATACTGCCGCAGTTTGGACATCGTAGTGGAGAATTTTGTCATGTCCAAGCCGCTCAATGTTATCCTGTCTTCACAAGACAAAAACTGGCTGTTCTCCAGGCTAATTGATGTTAGAGCCACCAGTCACAGGTTACAATCATGTCATAAAACAATAACAGAATTACTGAAGAAAAACATTTTATTTTTGATAAAAATGTTCAGTTCTCTACATCTACTGTGTGCTGCTCACACCATTTGATAACTTTAAGACTCCCTAAATGTGCATGAAATCTTCATCTTTAGCCAATCGTTTTCCAGTTTAACTCTGACAACATGCCGGGGCCAGTTGTTCAAAAGTAATTTGATCGGATTTCGGCTATCGGATTGGATCAAATCTTGAAAATGTTTTATTCAAAAGGGGGAAAAAATGGATTTTGAAATCAGATTAGATTATAAAATCCAATCTTGGTTTTTGATCTGAATCAAATCATCAGTTTGTGTTGTTCAAAACTTTTTAGTAAGATTGGGATACATTTGATCCAAAACATCAGGATTGATCCCAGCAGCACTTTAAAACTGGTCAAAAAATACAACATTTCTATTATGTAATATACGCACACATATTTTTTATTTTACTCTTGATTAGTTTAACTATCAAAGTAATAAATTAGAAGTGGACATTATACCTATTAAGTCTTTCGGTAGCCTACAGTAAAGTAAAAAAGAGATTTTGGCGTCATAAAATAATCCCCAAACAGCAAATATCAAACAAAAATATATTAAATTTGAAGTGATTTTTTTTTATCACTGTTTGTAAACTACATTGGCACAATAATAAGAGATGATCCAATCAAAAGTTTTTTTGCGAGCGAACGCAATGTTTCTTGGGTAATCGCTATGTGAAACTTTTCGGAGAGAACACAAAAGCATTGAAATATTTTTTTCCCCCATCTAATTTTTTCCCATCACCATGTCCCTTTAGGGGCTCCGTAGAGCACTAGTAATCCAGATTTGGTAATCTGAAAAAGTGTGTATCTGGATCAGGGTGATTTTGCTTTGAAAAACCGGCACAAAAGTAAAATGGATTACCTGATCCTGGATAGCAAAACATGGGATTTCCAAATCCAGATCATAATGATCCAGATTAAACTTTTTGAACAACTGGCCCCTGTAGTCAGAATTATGCCACTAATATAAGCTTCTTTATTTTAGTTTTCTGTCTCATCTGGAAGAAACAGTGGAGAAGGACATAATGCACTTTACCGTCTGCGACATTATTATCAAGCACTGTTCACGATTCCGAAAGGTCTATGTGCCATACCTTACCAACCAATCATATCAGGACAAGACGTATCAAAGATTAATGTGAGTATTTGTTTGCACTTATCTGAAGTGGAAAATGTGCTTTTCCTCTTTTATTTTTGTCCATGATTGTCCATGATTACTCTCATAGGGATGAGAGTCATGAATTCCGAAGAGTTGTGGAAAAGTTAGAGCGTAACCCGGTTTGTCAACGACTGCCTTTACGGTCTTTCCTCATTCTGCCATTCCAAAGAATCACTCGCCTCAAACTGCTAGTGCAGGTACTGTCTTCCTCAGTGGTGTTTTTTATGACACATTCTACCTTTGAAGAGAATGCCATGCCTTGTTTATACTGGAACAACATTCCAATCAACCAATCAAATTTAGGGGATAGTTTTTTTTTTAGTCAATGTGAAGTTTAGGCTTACAACAAGGTTTAGGGGCTTCTACACCATCACCTACTGTATCATTTACATTGCCTCTGATTTTAGGGTAAATTATGGGTAGGGTTAGGTTTAGGAGTAGGGTTAGGACTATGGACAGGAATGTTGTTCCAGGATCAACAATAGATGTAGATCCAGGAGCATGTCTTACTTGGCAAAATCACAGAAAACCTTTTTTCTTGACTTTGAACTCTGAAATTTGTGTCCAGCTTTCTTCATCTATGTTGTCCAACTAAACCAATAGTATATCAACATGATATTAGACTTCCTCGTCTCCTTTCACAGAGAATACAACATGCCGTATTTCAAATGCTCTCTTATCTTATTTTTGTCGGCAGAATATTGTAAAGAGAACCGCTTCAAAAACCAAGGATGAAGCACAGGCCATTAAGGCCATGAAACTACTTGAGAAGGTGAGACTTCACTTTATGTACTTGAAAATATGTAGTTATGTATGTCACGCACATATCTGCATTGGAATTTCTTATCAGTTATCTCAGTTTCTCTCTCTTACTACTGTCCCATGCTTTCTTGCTGCTTTACAGATGATCCAGGACAGTAATGAAAGTATCTCTCAAATGAAGAACATTGAGTCACTTGTGACTCTCAATGCCAAAGTTGACTTTGAGTGTAGGGTGAGCATGACACGTTTGGCAACCTCATTTGTTCTGAATGCCATCTAAACTATAATGATTTTTATAACAACCCTGTATTTTATTTGTGTGTGTTAGACTCTTCCGTTGATCAGCCAGTCCCGCAGACTGGTACGAGAGGGATCTGTGACTGAACTGAGAGACTTTTCCCTGAGAGACAGGGAAGATGAGAGAAGTGCTTATATGCACCTTTTTAATGACTATCTCCTGCTCTCTTTGCGGAAAGAGTATGTTTGAACTTCACTAACATCTATAGTTCAGAAAAACTGAAATGTTTATGGTGCATAACTTTGCTTAACTTCCTGTTCACAGAGGGGGTAGGTTTACAGTTATTGATCATGCTCCAGTGTCAGAGCTGCGGGTTGAGAACTGCAGGTTCAAACTGCATTCCTTACAGAAAAACCTGTTCCGTCTGCACATGTCACAAAAAGCCCTGCTTTTGAAGACGGATACCGAGTAAGTATTTCAATGTGTATGCTTATTTATGAGAAGAAATCAGTTGCACTTTCAGTCTTGTTAACATGCAGTGGCTGCCATGTGCACATGCCTGTTAAGTCGACAAGGCTGCAGGGCAGGGGTGTTCGGGTACCCGTCCTGGAGGACACCTTCCAGCAGAGTTTAGCTCTAGCCTTAATTGAACACACCTGAACTAACTCTTCAGGATCACTTGAAACTTGCTGGTGTGTTGGAGCTAAACTCTGCAGGAAAGTGGCCATCCTGGAGCAGAATTGAACACCCCTGCTGTAGGGTTTCCTCATTTGTAAACTTTGGGTGCATCTCAATCAGCTTCATCGTTGAATAGTCAGGGCACTGATCAGGGAGTCGGCATTTTAATGGATGTCTCAATTGCAAAATCCTACCAGTGCTACGAAACGTTCACTCCCTAAAAAGTCCCACAATTACACCATGAAAACCAGGGAGCATCGATGCTCACTATGTTCCTTTAACAGGAGTTCTAAAGCGTGAGGCATAAATCATAAAAACTCACTACACATAATGACAAGCGACAGATGATTTTTAAAATACAAACCATTATTTAAATATATTTCAGTACAAACAGACATAGCTAGACAGGTAATGAACAATCTAGCAAACATTTATAATTTATTTACAGCTGAAATGTTGCACGTATATGTAAAAAGCAAAGTATAATAATGTACTTTAAAGCTGCAGTCTGTAACTTTTTTTTTTTTAATTGTCCAAAATCAATTGAGCAAGTACATAACCAACCAGTGTTCAAAACTATCTCCTTACCTTAGCCTGATTCACAACGGTAAGCTTGTAATAATGTTTTCTAATTTGAGTGGTACTGGTAGGTTTCCACGGGAAATTCGAGCAGGTAACGCTAATACACACAAAATACATGTAGTCAAGCCATGCTGATGTTGTTAACATTAACAATTTGAGAACAAAGTATAACAATAATAATAATTTGCATGGTTTGATGTGATCCGAGCAAAGCGATCATTAGATTTAATCACCATTGGCAGCGTGATTTATTGTAATGCTTTTTTTTTTATCAGTTGTTCAGAACAAAAGTAGCAGATTTGTTACTTACTTGTTCAGATGTACCGAAGAACAGTATCCATATTGGTGACACACAACCACACCTTCTCCTCAAAACATTAGATTCATCCACGCTGAGGAGCCGTGCCGATGCACAACCAACGTAAAGATGATAATTCCACAAATAACTGCAATTGCAGGTTTCAAACAGAGATGGCGACAAAGAGGCAAAACTTATGGACTGCAGCTTTAAATAACATTAAAATAATGTCAGAAAGATATCAGATCTGCTGTTGTTCATAAATACCAGTAGTAATGTTGTACAATGAGGACATTGTCATATGTCCCAAATAGTGAGATAGCATCCTTTACTGTCCTTACCAGTGCCTGAATTCATGTTCACGATATACTGATTCATTACTTAGGATGTTAGGGAGCTGATTGAGATGCACAGCATAAATTTAGTTCAGTCAGGTAGTCTAGTGTTTTGTAATCTTGTTGAGCAAAATGATGCATTAAACTAATCTGTAACCATCTCTCATATCACATCTTCTCTCAGAGCTGATAAACTACGGTGGATATCAGCACTCTCACGTCCTTATCCTGAGATTGACTTCAGTGCAGTTCAGGGTATGTGCAACTTCCTGCTCTAAAGGAAACTGCAAATTCAAAATAAATATTCTAATGCTAATATTTTGAATTTTTCTCTTTTCCCATTTGCAGACTTTGCACAAATGCAGTGCATCAGAGCCTTTGTTGCCCAGCAACCAGATGAACTCAGTTTAGAGAAAGCTGACGTTCTATTAGTTCACCAGCAGAGTAGTGATGGTGAGTTATAACGCTAAACACATGAACACATAAAGGAAAGATCGTGAATAGAATTTATTTTTCTATCACTATACCTGAGGCCAGCTCAGTTTGGTTTTCTACCACAGTACACTACCACATGCAAAACGCCACTACATTACCATACAATTACAGGAACAGTCCTTCTGGAGCAACCTAAAGTTAAGTTTCTTGCTCAAGGCTACAATGGTGATAGTTCATGGATCACTGCAGTCAAAGTGGTTCAGCCTACAACACTGTGAAAAGTGTAGTGACGTGAAAAGTGAAAGTGACGTGTGGCCAAGTATGGTGTGTATCTGTGTTTAACAACCCTGTTCCTGGAGTACCCTCAACAGTGCACATTTAGGATGTCTCCCTTATCTGACACCAATTACCTCCTAATGCAGGAATGGGCAACTTCATTCCTGGATGAACACTGTGCAGAGTGTAGTTCCATCCCTAATCAAACAAACCTGTAATTTTCAAACAATCCTAAAGAGTTAGGTTTCAGGTGTGTTTGATTGACGATTAAGCTAAGGCCCTGTCAACACAAACACGGGTATTTTCAAAACTGCAGCTTTTTCTATGCGGTTTAGCCATTCGTCCACATGCAAACAAAGTATCACGTCACTGAAACCGAACCTTTTGAAAACTTCTGCCAGGGTGAAGATTTTCAGAAACTCCGGTTGCAGTGTTGCCGGTGAAACCGGAGATTTTGGCATGTAACACAGGAGTGCGATCTCCTTTTTTTTGATGTCAGATTGTGGGCGCTACCTCCTTTGTTTACATGAAGTGAGTCTGTGCAATGGCAGACATAGGCTTCTGATTGGCCAACATGGCTTTACGGTTAGGGTTATATCGCCACCTGTTGGTTTGGCATGCTCTTGACAGTGCTTAATAGCACGTTTTTGCATTTTCATGTGGATGGATATTTTTTTTTAAATCGTGCTTGTGTGGACGAATTTCTTTTTAAAAGGAGGAAAAACTAAAAATATGTGTATGTGTGGACTAGGCCTAAATTCTGCAGGACAGTAGCCTTCCAAAACCAGAGTTGCCCATCACAGCTCTAACGTGCTGGTGAGTTGAATCCAGCATGTTTATTTAAGGCAGTGGTTTTCAATCCTGGTCCTGGGGACCCACCGCTGCGAGGTAGCAAGTCAGCTGCCTAAGTTTTCAGATGCAGCCTTTGTCGTCCCTCTAATTTAACACACCTGATTCAGATTGAGCCCCTGCCCCTTTGATTGCGAAAGTAAAATTCCCGTTTGCGGTCGCATACGTTCCCATTTTCTTGTGATCCTGAAAACCTCGATTAGCTAGTTCAGGTGTGTTTAATCAGGCCTGGAGCGAAACTGCTGAAAGGTGGCCTTTCAGGAGCAAGATTGAATATGCCTGTTGTAGAATGTCGAGGAAAAAGTCAGAAGTTGGATTTGGCTCTAAATCAATACGTTTTGTCACCTAGAGCAGGGATTGACAACTGGAACCAGTAATGAAAATTTTTTCCAGACTTCTGATTGGCCAACATGGCTTTACGGTTAGGGTTATATTGTCACCTGTTGGTTTGGCATGCTCTTGACAGCGCTTCATAGAGTGTTTTTATGTTCATTTTTAAAAAACGAAAGAAGGAAAACTCAGTTTATAAAAATACCCGTGTACGTGTGGACTAGGCCTAAGTAATCCTGAAGAAACTGATAAGATTTTTCATGCATGTTTGATTAGGGCTGGAGATAAACTCTTCAGGTGTGATAAACATTCGTTCATGACTAGATTTCACACAAGTTTCCATAGACACTGTATGATATGATTGTAGTATTGATGAGGTGCCATGTAGAGTGTCACCTGATGGAATTCCCTGCTACTGTCGCCTTTAGCTTGCCAAGTTGGGGTTTAAAAGACACTTATTCAGCAAGATTATTGATTTGACTGCACTGACACTATCAGCTCAGAACAAAACTTAAACTGTATTGACTAGATGATGACACCACTGCCGTCTGCAGAGATACTCATTGCTGAATTGAACTAATTTCATAATTGATTAATTTTACACCGTTGAATTAAAATGACTTGACAGTCCTGAAAAAAACGAATGATTACTCCACTGAGCATACCGTATATTTCTCTTCTTAGGAACTACTACCAAAAACAAGTTCTTATTAGACATGTCAGGCATGACGCTAATGTTATGTTACAAGCAGACTTACTGAATTGCAAATGAAAGCTTTGACTAAAATTTCATTTGTGGAATTCTCCCCCTTTGCTTCAGGCTGGGTGGAAGGAACTCGTCTGTCAGACAGGCAACGAGGCTGGGCCCCGGAGGCTCACCTGGAGACAATAGTCAGCGACAAAACAAGAAAGCGCAACCTGCTGGACACCATGAGAATTGCTACAGCTGCAATGTGAAGCAACATGTACATCATTCACGGTTCTCAGGTGGACATTTTCAACCACAATCTTTTAGTGTTAAAGTCTTATCCAAAAAGACCTTCAAATACTTGGATTTATGTGGTAAGTTTCTATTTATTTTGTGTAGATACCTGAGCTGATAAGGGTGTTGTGGGCGATATGGCCATACCCATGGTACTCCACGCCCTGAGAAAGGGTCTGGAAAGATACTGAATTGCACCAACAGAGCTCCTTGGATATCTCATGATTTAATGCAAATGGTGCAACCAAATGAGTATCTATGCAGCTTCCACAGTGTTTATGTACACATCATGTAAAGACTTTCTTATAACTTGGAAGTGGGGTGTCACTCCTGGACAGAAAATTGGACCACAGTCTGTTTTCCTCTTAATGAACGAGTTGTCTCACTGAGAAGCAACTACAGCTGGATATAAGACAGTGGAATCAGTGTGAAATTGTGAATACTGCACACCTGCAATTTATAAACATTACATTCCTTTCAACATGGAATATCAATTCTGTCTGACTGCAGCCTCATGGAAATACGATTTAAAGAGGAGACTGTCCTGGAGCACAACAAAGATGCAAAAAGGACAAATCGTGAACTTTTCCTTAAACAAATTGTGCTAATTTTATTCAGGATCATGAATTATAGATGGCTAATTTTTAAGACCAAAAATCGGGTAGAACACCCAAGGTTATAACAATGTATATAATACCTACAATGTACATAATATAGATTTTTAACTTTATATCTTTAAAGTATTTTGTTTTCAGGGAATAATTCCATCCACGTTCAGAGTGGCATATAACTGTAATAAACTCATTTGTTTCCTGAAAGAACATTTCATGTATAGCAGATTTTTATTCTTATCAAGTGCACTTTGATTTTTATTTGTAATTATGGGAAGGCCATTAGGAAGCACGACCTCAAGGAAAAAGGAATCAGACTGAAAGAGTAAAGAGGCACAGGATTCAGTAGGAAATCAAATGCTTTAGTGTCATTTACAATACGAAGAATCAATACGAATTCATTTAATAAATGTTTCTGTCAGCATGACAAGAAAAGACCAGACCATAAACAGCTTCATGGCTACATGGAGAAAAAAAACAACAACAAAAAAAACATGAAATGGGTTTATGATCAACTGAATTGTACTTGAAATATCCACAAATGATTGGTTCCTGAGGCAAAACTGAAATCTACTTGAGCCCTGACCCGTAATCAAAGGTTTTAGAGTAAAATGACATTAAAAGTACAAGATAATGTGAACAACATAACACTCTGATTAAGTTCAATTTGTTAACATTAGTTAATATATTAGGTTTCATGAGCTAACAATTAATTTTTACATTTTCAACTTTCTTTAGTGTGTTATGTTGCTGTTTAAAGAGTTAGTTCACCCCAAAATGAAAATTCTGTCATTAATTACTCACCCTCATGTTGTTTTAAACCTGTAAGACTTTCGTTCATCTTTGGAACACAAATTAAGATATTTTTGATAAAATCCGATGGCTCAGTCAGGCCTCCATTGCCAGCAAGATAATGAACACTTGCCCAGAAAAGTACTAAAAACATATTTAAAACAGTTCATGTGACTACAGTGGTTCAACCTTAATGTTATGAAGTGACGAGAATACTTTTTGTGTGCCAAAAAAACAAAACTTTAATCAAAAATATCTAGTGATGGGCGATTTCAAAACACTGCTTCATGAAGCTTTGAAGCTTTATGAATCTTTTGTTTTGAATCAGTGGTTCGGTGCATCAAACTGCCAAAGTCACGTGATTTCAGTAAACGAGCTTCGTAACCTCATAAGTGTTTTGAAATTTCAATGGTTCACCACTAGGGGGCTTGACTTTGGCAGTTTGATACACGCTCTAAACCACCGATTCGAAACAAAAGATTCGTAAAGCTTCGAAGCTTCATGAAGCAGTGTTTTGAAATCACCCATCACTAGATATTGTTGAATAAAGTCATTATTTAGTTTTTTTTGGCACACAAAAATTATTCTTGTCCCTTCATAACATTAAGGTTGAACCACTGTAGTCACATGAACTGTTTTAAATACATCTTTAGTAGCTTTCTGGGCATCTGAAAGTGTTATTTATCTTGCTGTCAATAGAGGCCTCACTGAGCCATTGGATTTTATCAAAAATTTCTTAATTTGTGTTCCAGAGTTGAACAAAGGTCTTACAAGTGTGGAACGACATGAGGGTGAGAAATAAAATGACAGAATTTTCATTTTTAGGTGAACTAACCCTTTAAGCATGAAAAAGATCTGCAAAGTTACAAAGTCACTCCAAGGGCAATTATTCTCTGTATCAGTAAGTGAACTCCCTGAAACACTTCGATTGTAGTCTTGAGGTTTCTTCTGGGAACGTACACGTCACAATATTCCTCATTTAAATAAATCCCACCCAAGGCATACGCAAAATAAAGGTGCGAGTCCTGGTTGAGTTGCGTTAGTAGTGCACTGTCACCATGTCCAAAACACAGTACAATGTTTCATGTTGTATAATATTAATTAATTAATAATGAAAAACAGTGTATTCGTAAGTTAACATTAACCTACATTAATAAATGCTATAAAAATTATTCTTAATTTTTAGCTTGTTATAATTAACTAATGTTAACAAACTGAAACTTATTGTAGTGTTCCTGAAAACACTGTCTGGTGGTAAGGAAGAGAAAGAGAAACTTGCTGTTTTTTATTAGCCACTTGGAGGTTTAAATATGTGCTCAAAGGAGCCATGAATAGTCTAATCTCAACCTCATCCAGACATACACAGTGAATTCGACAAACAGACAATCTCAAAGACGCACACACTCATGAGAACTTCAGCACCAGGTGAGACAGGAACTCACTCATGCACTCACTCAACTCCTCACACATCATCATCGGCACTATGCGGTACTAAACTAGACCAGAACTATTACCAACTGTTTTAACATGTATTATCACTGATTTACACTATATAAACTTTTCACATGCTGAACAGTCAGTGTCATCTAATAGGAGTCAGGGCTTGATTAAGGAAGACGCATGCACAAACACTCCACAAATCAAAACCAATGGGGTTCTAATGAGAACATACAAGTGCCGCTTGTGTAGAGTAGCACAGTGTTAAAACAGAAGGAGTGCATGGGTCTGTGAGTGCACCACTTCTTAGTAAAACCAACATTTCAAATGTTGGTATCACTTTATTTTCGATGGTCCCCTTTAGACATTATGTTGACTATAAGTAACGTTGCGCCTACATGTCAACTAACTATCATTAGAGTATTACTATACTGTCTGCTTAATATCTGCAAACACTTTATTTTGATGCTCCCAACAGACATTCTACTCACTATAATTAACTTTCCAAGTTCATGCCAACTTATTCTATTAACCCTAATCCCTTATTCTACTAACCCTACCCCAAACAGTCTACTAATACTCAACAAATAATCTAATAAGAGTTAGATGACATGTAGATGCAACTTTACTTAGTCAACAGAATGCTAAAAACATCAAAATAAAGTGTAAGCCAAAAGTCTTTCAGTCTGGACAGAACAAGGACACACACTTGAGACCACTGAGTGGATCTCATGACCCAACAGAGAACCTCTGAGCAACACATAGGTCTGCTGCTATAGAGCTGCACAGCACAGAGGACTGATGCCGTCACTGCACATTTCAGTTTGATGTTTAACTGAAGTGAATTTCTTGAGCTTTAACTAGGGATGTCAATTTACATAAATTCCCATAATAAATCGTTGTTTAAATTAATTCCTTGATTAATCATTAACCTAACACTCTTAAATCCGAAACTGATTTGGAGCGTGTATCACATTGCTTAACTAACACTAAATAGGTGTTGTTTTAAAGCCTAGAAGCTTGGCTTTAGAGTGAATATAAGGAATATGACCATCACTTCATCAAGTGCTTTTAAATTTGCTGACATACTAGAAATGCTCTATTTCAATATCTTGAAAAAATAACTGCTTTACATGAAAATGTGATCTGTAAAATCATCGTACATAACAGACTTCTGTCATATCTTTGTAAAGGTCTCAACTAGCAGAATACAAGCAGCATATTTCTTTCGGTTAGAGACCAACTATACCAAGCATTTGTATTTAAAAGAGCCGTCGGCGCATGTGTAAACAGTATACACATGATGCTTTTGCGCCACATAAGAATGTGTAAATCACGGAGTGACTTGACATGCAGCTCGCCTAAAGCTATAGGACTTTCAGGTTTCGATCGCGTTGTGATCATGATGACGCAGTGTTTTCCAACGTCATTTGAAAGTTCAACCAATGGAAACTGGATCTCAGGTATGGTGGGTGGGTATAGTGGGTAGGGATGTTGTTTAGAGACAAATCGAACACTGTTTTACAGCTGGAGCGCACTTGGATTGGATTGATCGCCCAGATCAACAGGTCTTGATTTACAGAATAGGAGCGCACAGCTGAAACAGCGCTGGAAGATCAAAACTCATCCACCAGGACCTTATTACTTGCTTATTCTGTGTACTTTTAATGTGGCGTTTACACAAGTACCTGTAAGTAGTTCTTATGTTGGGTTTTTCTTATGGAGGATTTTTGGACCCTTGGTTAATTATGTTTCGAAATGAACGGCTAGCCTATCTATTCCATTGCATGGCTTGGAGATATTAATACACTTAGAATACTTAATTATGGCACACTCGCTTAATTTTTCCTTGCGTCTTTGATGCACGTGTTTTGCGCATGACCTGCTTGCACTTCAAAACTGTGCACTGTAATGGTGACCTTGCTTAATCGACCATCAATAAGTTTTATCGATTAAATTATTATCGACAATGAATCGATCGTCGAGCATCCCTAGCTTCAACCGTAGCAACAATCAATCAGAACAGATACTATTACGTTCATTATGAAACAAATAGGTTTGAGAAACAAGTACTCTTCCAAAATAACAAACCTGAAAGTGTGCAGCCCAGTGTGAGAATCTAGCTCTATGAGTGAGTAGACAGAGGTAATAGTAGACTTGGTTCAGAACACAGTGGATCTGAACAGCACGATGTGGAGTGTGAGATGGTAGATGTGTGTACTATGGTACATTAAAATACAGTGAAGGGGTTTCACTGTACAGCAGGATGAGAATCAATCCACTAATTCCTCCAATTATCGATTATCCGTTCCTTTCAACCTGAAGGAGCATAAAAAAGACAATACAATGGTCAGTTTTTATGTACTTATGAAAGTAATGTGTCAATACAGGATTTTGCACTTTATGATTATGTAAGAATGTGTATTTCTGATTCATTTATAAATTTGTTCTTATCTAAATTGTTGCATCAAATCCAATGCAACAGTTTATGTAAGAATGGTTATATGATTTACACAAATTTATTCTGCTCATGTTTCATGAATGAGACCCAGTGATAACAAGAAATCTTTCATAAAGCTATATTATATAAAAAATAAAAAAAAATCAGAGGACAGTTATAGTAACAGTAGGAGAAAAAATAGTCAGCAAAAACTAAAAAATAAATTACTAGTGATATTAGTATATTTCAGTACCAAAGAGTTATCAATATTAGAGTTGATTTTTTGTTTTTACTTATCGGTATCTATTAATATTGTATATTTTTACAATATTGGATATTTAAATTGTTCATGTTTATTTCCACTATTTCCATTAAAATTAACTTTAAGTGAGCACTGGATGGCAGTAGGGATGCACCGATACCATTTTTTAAGGAC
Organism: Hypophthalmichthys molitrix; assembly: GCA_037950675.1. Classification (NCBI taxonomy): domain Eukaryota; kingdom Metazoa; phylum Chordata; class Actinopteri; order Cypriniformes; family Xenocyprididae; genus Hypophthalmichthys; species Hypophthalmichthys molitrix. Next base: position 11,111,282 of record CM075507.1, on the reverse strand, counting down.
AGAGTACCGATATTTTTTTTTCTGGTACTCGCCGATACCAATGCCTATACATTTATTAATTTCTTTTCTTTTTTGGTGATGTGGCAGTTTTCCCAAGTACAACACAGTGAGACTAATGAATTTAGGACAGCTTCTTTATTATTACTCCAATGAAAAAAGTAATAATTTTTATGTGCTTGAAACAAACTTAAAGCACAAATTTCACAATGTCCAATAACCTTCAAAGGGCATAATTACCAAAGTCATAATAATAATAATAATAATAATAAAAGTCTCTTTTAACTTGCTTTTGAAAAAGTGCAAAATTAATATTACAGAACATATAACATAACACTGTGATCCAATGTAAACACAACCTAGGGTGACCAGATTTCTCATGATGGAATATGGGACGAGTGAGCAATATGACCATGATATGAGAAACTTTATTTCACGATATATATATACACATTCATTTAACATCTTTTGTTGTTTTATTAACATTAATGACAGACAAATATTTAATTAGGCTACTCTCCCTTTAAGACCGAATCCATAAATGTAATATACTGACATATATCCTGTTTTCACCCACCTGTTTACGTCTACTTAAGCCATTACCGACTGTATTTACGTGAGATACTCCACACAAACATTTTGACAACTATTTGTGCATTTGACCATTCAGGTGCAAGGAGAACTGATCACGCGCTGTCTAAGAGAATTGTGATTGCGCGCAAGAAAGAGAGAGAGCGCGCACGAAAGCGCGCTTCTGGTCTGTCATTCAACGCGATTTGCATCCAGTTCGCAATGTGTCGAAATTTTGAAGTATTTCCACACCTCTGAGGCCGACATTGTTTCTGCTGCTGCCGCTGGTGTCTCTGTGCGCGGAAAATTCTGTCAGTTACGTTACGTGTATTTTTATGAGACATATCAGATACAAATGTATAGTATAATGCAATGCAAGTCGCTTTGGATAAAAGCGTCTGCCAAATGCATAAATGTAAATGTAAATGTAAATGTATGAGTACGAGTACAAGTACATGAGCTTGGTATCGGTATTGGTGCATCCCTAGATGGCAGCAAAGATAATCTTTAAAAACAAATTAATAGTAATGGTAACACTGATACATCTTTAGCAAATCTCAAAATGAATATTCATATTTTCATACTGTAAATTGTAAGTTTATTTGTAACATTTAAAATTTTAGTGATCTGTTTTGAATTTATCTAGAGAAAAAAAACAGAATTTTAATATTCAAACTTGAACAGTTCTTGGTTTATCGCTATCGGGCCGGAAGTTATTAATTTTAACTACTTAGGTTATTAATTATGTACAATGATTATCTTCTAGAAGAGTGGAAATTAAGTGTTACAATAGCCCCTTTCACACATACAGTCTTTACTTGTAAATTACCGTTAAGAGATCATGAATGAACAAGACATTTTCAAAATACTGGTAAATTAGTTCTGGCAAATTCCCGGTATGAGAAATTGTAATATTACCAGTGAATTACCAGTATGATGCAGTGTATAAACAAGGAACAAGATTCCCGGTATGAGCACATATGAAGAATTCTGCTTTGGGCCAACCAAAAAGCTCTGTCATAACTGTATTTCTATGTAAACATGCTAGTCTGACCATAGCGCAGCATCTTGTGCTCAAGGCCCTGCCTTCATTTAGATTCATCAGCAATGTGACTCTGCAGTTACTATTGCGTACTACAATAACTGCAGTACTATAGTTACTATTTTGCATCTTATGTTTGCATCTTATGTTTTTAAGAGCAAAACCTTCTGCGTGATCATCCCCTTATGCCTGTCACTCAGAAGTAAAAAAAGAAAAGAAAAAAAAAAGTTAAATAGTAAAGACTGAATACTAAAGTGCTGCTATTCATCCAGGTGGATGAAGAAAACAAAATTTCCAATGAATGACATCACAGAGTTAACTGGTATTTTGGCACTGATGTGTCAATGATATCTTGTCGGTACAAAGAATGCTGTTGCTTGTGTGAACAGCACATTTGTGCATTTACCGGAAAAGTCATTCAGGTAAATTTACTGTAATTTACTGGGGTTACTGTGTGAAAGGAGCTTATGATTGCTAAACACCTGTCTGTATGTATGCATGTATTATACCTGTATGAGATGGGTAGGAGGAGGTTGTTCTTCTTCAGAGCTTGCACTTTGCTGAGAGTCTGTGGGTCGAGGGCGATGTAACAGCGTCGTGCGTAGTCCAGAAGCTTTTCTTTAGACGGGTCAAACTCGCCCACCTCAGCCACCTTCTCTGGAGCCACCAGCAGAAGCTCAGCAATGGGTGTGGTCGAGGCCACCGTATTACGATCTACACCGTGGATCTGGAAGGCCTTAGACATATTCTTTAGCCTCTGGTATGTCACCAGGATCTTTTTATAGCGGAACAATACACCTGCTGCATCTTTCACTGGAACAGCAGCAAAAAAGAGAGAAAGAGAAAGAGGAACAAGCCTTCAGAAAGAGAAAAATCACTTGGCTGTCATGTTTTGACTCTGAATGCACGTGCTCACCTCTCTGTCTTTCTCTCCCTCTGGCGATTCTGAAAACCCTCCTTCTCTTCAGAGCTGGATGACTGCCGGAGGGTCTTCCAGCTGCGCCGATATTCCGAAGTGACATGTTGTCTGTTATCACATCTTCTCCGGACATCATTTCCTCTTCCTCCAAGTAGCTATCCTCAAGATAGTCATCCTCTTCATCTCCCAGAAGAGAGAGGGATTCTGTGGAAGCACAAGTAAATGTAGCTGAGTCAAGCGTTGTAATATCTCTTTACTGTTACAAAAGTTATTGTAATAGCCGATGTACATTATTGTTCAGTAGCTTGGGATCAGTAATTCTTTTTTTTTTTTTTTCTGAAGAAATTAAGTTTGTTTGGCAAGGATAAATTATTATTAATAAAAAGTGACAGTAAAGCAAAAGATTTTAATTTCAAATAAATGCTGTTCTTTTGAACTTTCTATTCATCAAAAAAATTATCATGGTTTCCACAAAAACAACACCACAACTGTTTTCAACATTGATAATAATCATAAATGTTTCTTGAGCAGCAAATCAGCATATTATAATAATTTCTGAAGGATCATGTGACACTGAAGACTGGAGTAATGATGCTGAAAATTCAGCTTTGATCACAGGAATAAATTACATTTTAAAATATATCAAAATAGAAAAGCACCATTTTAAATTGTAATAATATTTCATATTAGTTTTTACTGTATTTTTGATCAAATAAATGCAGACTTAAGTATAAAAGACTTCTTTCAAAAACATTAAAAAAAAAAATCTTACCAACCTCAATTTTTGAACAGTAGTATATCATGTTAGAACAAATCAGGCGATGTAGGGCCATTTTTTTATTTAACGTCAAAGCCTGATAATAACCATGTCCACTTGACAGAATATTAATTTTAATTAATATCATGTAAAATGTGTTCATTTCAGCAATTTTGTCATTATATGATATACACACACTACCAGTCAAAACTTTGGACACACCCATTAATTTTTAAATATTCATTTAATAATAATGATAATAATAATGTTTTAAAAATGCGCCTTTCCCAAGCTTAAGGTCGCTGTACAAAGTAGCCATAATATAAGCATGTAGCGACAATATACAAAAAAAAGACAGAAATACAAACACAACAAGCTAAACAAATAACAAGAGGAATCTAGTCAGAAGTAGGATGAAAATACTGTGAGAAGAGATATGTTTTAACTTGAGACTTGAAGGAAGAAATGGAGGTGATGTCACAAAGAGCCAATGGAAGTAAATTGGCCATAACACTATATGACTGGCCACCCATGGATGAGAGACGGAAATGAGGAACAATGAGGAGTTTGGAGCGAACAGGAGTGTAACAATGCAATAGGGCAGACAAATAATTAGTAGCATGATCATGCAAAAATAACATTTTAATAATATTTTTTTTTTAAATAATTAACTCATGAAAACAATTAAAGAATATATACCAAAGTAGCCTTCACTATTTCCTTCACTATCCATTTAAACATCCATTTCAAACCATTTTTAAAAATTGGAATGTTAGTTTTGTAAAGAAATTTATGTAAAATTTAAAACCAATTTCAGGCTCTCTTTAAGCATGAGCCTTTAAATAAAAAAAATTTGATCACCAAACACATAAATACATCATCATCATCATTGATGATCAGACATGCATTGGTGAACCACTACACATTATCTACAACAATAAATAAGATCCAGGGAAATTATGCAGAATGTTGATTGCTAAAATAAAATTAAAAAAAATCTTTACTGTAAATATGTTTTTTATTTAATAATTTTAGGCATATATATTTCAACAATGAACACATTAGAAAAAAATAACATTTCAGACACACCTTGCAGTTCATTGAGGGACCTGTTGTTGCTACTGCAGCTGCTGCTGGTGCTGCCGCCACCGTGACCCTGTAAGAGAGGCTGAGGGTGGGGAGGTCCAAACATGGAATTGATCTGAGCACTGACTGGACCAGGAACAGAGCTCAAGGCCTTGGAATTGGCGGAAGTCTGTTGGGTTGGCCTCTGCTGGAATGACTGACGGTTTGCCGGCCGCTGGCTCTCTGCTTGTTGATCTGCAACGTTATTGATTATAGTTGATTCTTTATATTACAGAACACACTCTCCCCCTTATCGTACACAGCACAGACTTTGACCAGAAGGGAAATGGAGCATCTAAGGCAGAAGTACAGAATGTCACATTTTATTATTGGCCGTTTCAACAAAATGTTTTACCAACTAAGAAGTACAGCACTTTAAGAGTTTCATCTCTCTGCCTAATGTGAGCGTAAGTATTGGGACGGTTTAACTTAAAGCAAATGTACAAGTGTAAAAGCTAATATCGAGTTGTAAATCCCTTGCAAGCAATCACAGGAGCGAGTCCGTGACCCATAGACTTCACCTGACTCTTGCTTTCACACTTTGAAATGCTTTTCCAGGCCTTTAATGCAGCCATTTTCAACAGTTGCTTATTTTGGGGAGTTTCTGCCTGTAGTCTCCTCTTCAGCTGTTGAAATCTGGATTTCAGGATTTAAATCTGGAGATTGACTTGGAATGTCCTGAAAAAGATACCACTGGCAAGCTTCAGCAACCGACAACAGCCAGGTCAGCTGAGAAAATCAACAGCAGTTGATGATAAACAAATGACAAGGGCTGTGAAAAAAACTATGAAATAAGTGTCAGTAAAATCACCGGCAACCTCCAGAAAGCTGGGGTGATGATGGTCTCCCAATCTGCTGTTCGCAGGAGACTTCACCAACAGAATTACAGAGACTACACCGCAAGATCAAACATCTGATCAGTACCCAAAATAGGAAAGCCAATTTGAATTTGCAAAAACACACAGAGATGAGCCAGTAGAGTTTTAAAACAGAGTTTTATGGACAGATGAGACAAAGAATAACCTTTATCAAAGTGGGAAAGCAAAAGTGTGGAGAAAAAAAACTGCAAATGATCTAAGGCATACAAGCTCATCTGGAAAGCATGGTGGAAGTCGTGTCATGTCATGTCATGGGAATGCATGTCTGACTCTGGAACAGCCTCACTCATCTTTACTGATGACTCATTCAATGATGGCAGCAGAAGAATGAATTCAGAAGTGTACAAAAGAATCTTGCCTACCAGTGTTCAAGAAAATGCCACATATGGTAAGAGGACAATGACCCAAAACACTAGTACTGCCAACTCAATCAAGATTATCATGGTAAAGAAATGTTGGCTCTTAGATTGGCCAAGTCTCCAGATTTAAATCTTACTGAACAAGCATTTCAACAGCTGAAGAGGAGACTAAATGCAAAAATTCCACCAAAATAAGCAACCGTTGAAAATGGCTGCATTAAAGGCCTGGAAAAGCATTTTTAAAGAGTCAGGTGAAGTCTATGGGTCACAGACTCGCTCCTGTGATTGCTTGCACAGGATTTACAACTCAATATTAGCCTTTACACTTAAACATTTGCTTTAAGTTAAACCGTCCCAATACTTATGCTCACATTAGACAGAGGGCTGAAACTCTTAAAGTGCTGTACTTCTTAGTTGGTAAAACATTTTGTGTTGAAACAGCCAATAATAAAATGTGACATTCTGTACTTCTGCCTTATATTAATCTTTTAATCATATTTATAGATGTCTTGACACCACAGCTAACAGAGCAATTTTGTCTTTACTGTTCCAATTCTTATGGAGGGCACTGTATTATATACATATATAAAGAGGTACATATAAAAAAAAAAAAAAAAGTAATAGTACATAAATACTAAAATAACATTACCCCGATCATTTTCTCGTCTCCTTCTCCAAGAAAAACTCCTAGAATCATGGCCTACAGGGAAAAAGGAAATTCAGTTTTAGTCTCCTCCTAAATCTGTACCAATATACCCAGACCGACTTTGCATCTTATGATTTATTGCCATGATCACAAGAAAATTTACAGGAACATCTTTTTAAAATAAAACTGTTTATTACATTATTTCCATGGATGGAGCAGAGTCCATAATCATCCATAACAGTCCACTTCATTTGCATAGATTAAGGCGTAGTGGAGACCATGCTTTTTCTGTTGCGGCTCCAGCACTCTGGAATGTGCTACCATTATCTATAAAATCCTCGTCAAGCATGGACATTTTTAAAAAGGACTTGAAGACCTACTTATGTTTATCAAGCTTTCGGAGAACTGTGAGTGACTGATGGCATGGACTTTCTTGGTGTTATGTTTGGTTGTTATTTTATGTTTGTATCAATTTTATAGTCATTTACTATTTATGGACAGCACTTTGGTCCATTCTAATGGTTTTGAAAGTGCTTTATAAATAAAAGTTGAGTTGAGAAAGGAGGCACGATTTAAGTATCTGGATTGGATTTTTTTACTGAATTTGCCTATATAAGATTTATTCAGTACTGATTTGATTTTTTAATAAACAAAAGCATGTATGTATGACTAATAAAACTACGTAAATTAAGGAGTTTATGGGAAAAGGAACAAAATAAGGGGATACACTGTTCTCAGAAACATTTTGCACTATTTCTCAAACGACCTTTGACCCCATTCCATTCACTATTTTTTGTGGCTCTAAGGAGCCGTTTACACTACACCATTTTCAACTAAAAACGGAAACGCAAAAGAAAAACTTTTCAGTTTTTAGTACATCGTTGTTGTGTAAATGTACCCTAAAATATCCTCTATTAGCACAGTGTTGGCTCACACTCTAGCTGCGTCCCAATTCAGAGGCTGAATCCTTCAAAGGCCGATTGAGTCACAGAGGTACGATGAAGACTGTCCCAATTTGGACAGTGAAGGATCCTTCGTGGCCTTACAGTTGTACATAATTTATGTACATAAATAGACCAAGGTGAACATATTTAGACATGTTGTGAGCCCTGTTTTTTTCCAGCTGAATATAACTTTCAAAAAAGTCCAGAACAAACTTTACTGGTGCTCGTCAACTGCAGCTGTCACAGTTACTAGGCAACAAGAACAATCCTCCGTAGGCTAAACGGTCCTATTTAATAGCTCGGTCTGACCTTCGAAGGATGCAGCCTCTGGATTGGGACACAGCTTCTGTCTCTTCTCTCCTCGTCTTACCGTTGCTTTCCTGACTCTTGGTTGAGAAGATGAACCGATCGAGCTGGCAGCGCAGGAAGTCCCTCTCCTCCTCCAGGTCCTCAATGCGCTTCTGCAGCCATGAATTTTTCTCCAGTGAGATCTGCAGTTGTGTCCGTAGGTTAGTGATTAACAGGTACGAGCTGCTCGGTGCTGGCGGATCACTACCTGTATCACAAGCAAATATTATCACATGTTGACATACAGCAGTTAAAGGGATAGTTCACCCAAAAATGAAAATTCTGTCATCATTTACTCACCCTCATGCTGTTTCAAACCCATAAGACTTATGTTCATTTTCAGAACATAAATGAAGATATTTTTTTATATTCTCTCATCATTTTTGCTCATCCATTGAAAGTCCATTCAACCAAAACATACATTATAAAGTACAAAAAGACATAAAAGTAATCCATAGGAATTTAATCCAAGTATTCAGACGAGACACAATTGTGTTATATAATGAATAGATATTCATATACAGTCAAACCTAAATTTATTTAGACACCTTGAACATTTCATTCATTAATCAGTTTATTCACTATAGTTTAAAAAATGGTAATAAAATATGACAAGATCTCAGAGCTAAACTGTGTCAGAAAAAAATAATCTTAATTATGTCAGATAAGCAAAACATGGTCAGGTCAAAATGTCTGAATAATTTTTGGTCCCAAATTGTTATCAATTTTACTGGAAGTCCACTGTATGAAGAATTTTGGGGTATAATATGTCACAGTTTACTTTATTTTGTTATCCTCACTTACATAAATTAACTATAGTGTCCTGCACCCACTAGTAAAAATATATCAAAAATATCTGAATAATTTTTGGTTTGACTGTATATAATCATTGATCAATGCATATACAGAGAGCACATTAAATATGGTAAACACAGAAGCTCAACTATGTGTGCCTGATGTGCCAGAACCAATGACATTTAATTAATATTAAAAATCAGTATGAGATAATATTAAAAATATCTTAGTTTGCGTTTAGAAGATGACCTAAAGTCTTAAGCACCATTCACACCAAGTACGAGAACTATAATGAGAACTAAAACAATAAAGTTTTAATAATTGTTCTAATTCAGTGAGAATAGGGAAGTTTGTGGCAAAGAGAAACAATATTGTCAATCACTTTCAGAACATGAAGTCAATTTTCAGAAGTCAATCACTTTCAGAACATGTTTTTGTTTTCAGCTAATGAAACAATATTAGGGTTAGTAAAGCCCCTTACACACCAAGAACGATAACTGTAATGATAACTATAATGATAAATATATTAGAGTACACACCAACGGATGATGATTACAAGCGTACGTTTTATGACACCTGCCACTTTAAATGCTCGAGCTCTTTAAAGTCGGGTGGATTCTGATTGGCTGTCAATGTTTTTAATGTTCATCAGCTGGAAAGGGTTTCTGAAAGTGGTTCCAATGATATTGTTTCTTTGTGCCATTATAGTTACGGTGTGGACTCTGCTATTAATGATGACAGAATTTTAATTTTAACTAGCCATATAATGTTCACTAAGACACAAGAGGTATGTCCAAATTTGTGTACTTATGCATTACTATGTACTATGTTTTGTTGTATAAATAGTGCAAGTAGTGTGTTCACATTGAAACTTCCAAATAGAAAAAGTACACTTTGAATACCCAGATAATGCACTTAATTAACCGAAAAAAACAATGGCTGCATCCGAAATCTAATACTTCCACACTATATAGTAGGCGAAAAACAGTATGTGACAAAAGTAGTATGTCCAAATTCTCAATACTCATAAAAGAGTAGGCAAAAAGTACCCAGATGACCTATTACTTCTGGCAAGATTCTGAAGTGTGCATACAATGGACACTTTATTATCCCATGAGGCCACGGGAGAGGATTTGTGAATGGCAGCGAAGCAACTGTAATGACAACATGCTGAATGTAGTATGTCTAGATTACATTCATACTACACACATTCTTACTGTATATAGAACATATTTTTTTTTAGTGAAGATTTTTTTTTTTCCGTGAAGTAATTACTTGAGAGTAGAAATACCTTCTCAAGAGAGTATGCGACAGTACACGTAACAACGTACTACCGTAATGTGTTGTGATGCTCTCGTGAATGTGCGTTGGAGATGAATATTTTGTAAAGTGGTAAATTATGTTTTTTGTGCAAACAAAACACTTGTGTCACTTCATAAAATTGAGGTTAAACCACTGGAGTCACATGGAATACTTTAATGATGTCTTTACTACCTTTCTAGGGCTTGAACGTGGTAGTTGCGTAGACTGTCAATGGAGGGACAGAAAGCTCTCAGATTTCATCAAAAAGATCTTCCAAAGATCTTAAAGTCTTAAAGTTTTAGAATGACATGAGCATAAGTAATTAATGACAGAATTTTGTGGGGTGAACTAACTCTTTAATTACATCAGACTCTGATGATGAATGACAAAAAAAACCTTATGAAATTCATACACTACTACATGGTGAGTGTGTAAGTACATAGTGTATAAGTGCATGGAGTATACAGCATCATTTGGGACACAAATTACAACAAAAAGAAGTGATAAATCAACTATACTGACCATCAAAGTTCTGGTCATTTTGGTTGTAAAAGCCTCCCTGCTGCTCAAAGTTGTTGTCTTCAAAGGGAATGGAGATTTCATAGGCATCCTCATTCTTGGGTGCTGAGGAATCATGATTAAAAACACGTAGGATTCACATTATTCTTCTGGGAATTTAACAGGTGTCAGCTCACAAGTAAATGTATTCACCAACTGCGATTAGAGCACGTGCACTCACTCTGTAGCTCTCGGGAACTCGCGTGCTTCCTCGTGGCTGAATCCGCATCGTTCATATTTCCGTCTGTTCAGTTTTGATCTGAGTTGAGACACAGAGAGCGTCTGTATTAAGCCCAAAGTACTCATGACATCTATTTTATTTCGAAAATTTTCTCTGCAGAGCATCGAATGCAGATGCGCGTGCGGCGACACATCACATACATGAGGTACATGAAGTTGTCACGAGCTGTGAGATGACTAGCATCCGAGTCTTCTCTCTTAAACACGCATGCAACATAGTAAAAATCAGTCAAACTGACTGTCAGTATCTACCGTTCACTTTAAGACTAACCATCCACAACCAAAACATTTATAACAACAACATGCTATTACATGGGCTGCACTCTTCTTAAAATCAAAAATACTATGGTTAGTGTAGTGGTGTATGCATAATGCACCATTTGTTTAACTGCATAAAGATGACTAGCAAACTGGCTAATCTTTAGACCGTTCCAGACAGAATCTACAATCAAGCGCAGTATTTCCGTCACGTGATGACACAAAACATGTACAAACCGTTGCTCACTCGTGGACCTGCTTCCCTGTCACGTATTTGAAACGTCTCTCAGCGCACTTTCATCTGTCTGTGTGATTGTGGAAGAACCAGCTTGCTAACAATAACAAGTAAATTACCCTCAGCGGCAAGCAGCACTAAAAACAACGGGAAGGAAGACACAATTACTGCACCTCAAAATATGCACGTTCAAAATAAAAGCCTTGAAGATTTTTTTAAAGTCACAAAAGGCACAGTAGTAATATATATAGTATAGTAATAGTAGGTCTATATAACTGGTTAAAAAAAAATTGGGTGGAACTGCAAAAGGGATTAGTTGTTCCCATATAGGCTATGGCGGGAAGATCATGAACGTCACCACAAACTGCGTAATTACGAAAGAGAAACTCGCAGGGTGCTTCCATCCTGAATGTACACGTACTACACGTTCTTTGTTAGAATGTTACATTCAAGAGATGTTTTCACAAAAATTATGTTTTTTGCATAAAATGGATTAATTCCACTACTTTTAGGATGTTTGCACAGTGCACACAACTGGTTCTCTCATCATTCAGTTTGGTCATTAGGCCTGTGTTTTGGCATTGCCATGGTTACTAACCTAACTAAGACAGGTTACTGCAGAGTCAAGCCTCTGTGCGTTGGGTTTCTACCATTTGTCATCTTTACTAGTTTGTCTTACTTTATTATCTTTACTGACTTGACAAACTTTACAGGATTGAGAAAGGTAGGTTGTCAGACTCAAGGGTAAGAGTTCAAAACAGTCTTAACTTTAATTTAAAAACAAAAAAACTCATTATTATTATTATTTAAATTTTGTCCTCCAAACTAAAATTCAAATACAAAGATATTTTTGCTATATGTTGGGGTAAACAAGTGAACATGATAAAACATACATTCAGACCAGAGTCAATTAATAAGGTAGATTTGAACTGAAAGGAATTGTGTTCAGGGTATTATTAAAGTCATATTTATTAAGTCACGCATGATTAATTTGTCACGCTTGACCCAGTCGATCCTCACACTGAATAATACATAATACATACAATACATAATTTGGATTGTTTTGGATTGGAATTTCTATACATATTTATTATTATCACTTAATTTTATTAGATTGTTTCACAGCTGACAATATGGTGTATTTCTCAGATAGTATTAAATGTTCTAATCAAGTTCACATAAATCAAGCTACAAGTTGAATATCCAGTAAATTGCTCGCTCTCATGTTATACGAACATGACTATCTTTTGTGGAACACAAAAGGAGACGTGTAGACTGAATGCTAAGGACTGACAGCCTCAGTTCCTCTTTACTTTCATTGATTTTTTCCATACAATGAAAATGACTGGTGCTGTCATTCTGCCTTACATCTCTTTTAGTGTTCCACAGAAACTAATACAGGTTTGTAAATGAGGCATACTTTACATTTTTAGGTGAACTCGTTAAATGTGATAGAATTAACTTCATATTTTAATTTTCCTCCTTGTATGAAGTCGATTTGCAAATATATGCTTATTAATATACTTTTTACAATTAATATACAATTGTTTGTAGTACTTTCTTACGAACACATATTTATTTGTGAAGAACCCAGACAAACGTGTCAGTGGATTCAAATCTTTTAAGCATTTAGGCTTTTAGAAGAGAGTTTGCCTCGTCAGCACAAACCGCTGAAACACTCAATATCTGGACGGTTAATCAAAGTCTGACTGGCCTGCATTATGACGTCATGTGTCGATACAATAGGCTTGTTTGAGATGAGCAAATTCTGCGCAGAACCGATCACCGGTGATCACCGCGAGATGCATGCCGGTTAGAAATGTGTCCGAGGGTGGGCCGCCTTGCTCTGATGTCATGCTGACGAATGTCTAAAACCTCTCGCGAGGGCGAGGCGGCCTCATCGGATTCTGCAGTCGAGCGCAGTTTCTCTCCACTGACTTGTGCTGAAAAAAAAAAGCACGATGGGAAACGACTTGATGACGACACAGCTTAATGCTCATTGGTTTAAACAACCGTGATGTATTGATCTCTTTTAAAATGTTTGATTTTAAAACTCTAATATCATGTTTTTATGTGTATAAATTATGTGTGAATATTCCCAAAGTCTCAGTGTGATCTCTCTGTGGGTTATGTGATTATCATATTTTATAAAAATATATAAAAACATGTCTGTAATTAAAATAACAATGATTGATACACACGCCTTTCGAATGGAAATAAATAACAAGTAGCCTACTTGGGTGTCTTGTTCATTATATTTATTTTCATATAAAAGAAACAGAACTTAAATTACATCCAGTTTATCAGCAACACGGCGCACCAGAGTGACTCCCGCGTTATCCGCCTTTGATCTCGTAGGTGTCTGATCCACTACGAGAACAGATAACTGTCCGTCTTGCCTGCACTTTTTTCACTCCTCCCCTCACTGCAGCCGCCTACTCTCGGTTGAATTACAGGCGAGGCAAGGCGCATCTCAAACAAGCCTATTGTTGTCTTGTTACAGTCAGGGCAGGCGCAAGCTCAACTGCCGCTCTAGGCAAAACACCGTCGTGCCGCTCCCACTTCACACTCACAATTAAACTCGATCCTTGAGATGCATGTGAAAGACTAGGTTTTGTTTATTGATTTATCAATAAACGTGCACTAATATAAAAGCATGTAGGCTACATATGTTTTCGAATTTTTTTTTCATTTTGCAATGTAAAAAATAATCAGCACGTAACCACGAACTACAAATGCAAACACTTATATTATATAGTAAGAATATCTCCTGGAAGATTCAGGAGAATTCCCGGTGGGCCGCTGATAAATTGGGCCGGCAGGAGCCTACTTCGACATAAAGACAGTTTAGGGGACGCGCAAAGCACAAGTCTCTAGTTTATTTTCAATGAGAGACACACGAAAGCCGCAAATCGGTGGTAGTTCTAGTAGTTGCGAAGAGACGGTGTGCAAGCGGTTCTCACACCCATTACACCGTAGTACTACGGAGCCCAGCCCGGCACGTCACCTATAGGAGAAAAAAAAACAATCCGTGCCGACGGTTTTGCAATCCGTTCCCTCAGTTTATAAACCGTACCCACGAATTTCAAATCCGTGCGCTCAGATTTTGCAAACCGTACCCTCGGTTTTTAAATCCGTTCCCACAAATTCATAATCCGTGCGCACGCTTTCACAATCCGTTCCCATGGGTTTGTAAAACCTGTATTCACGGATTTGTGGCCCCGCCTCTAATCTTTGCCGGCAGATTCAACCAGGGGTGCGTTTCCCGAACAACGATGTAACTCGCTGCTGAACTACCATAGTACGATGCATCGTTGAACAAATCAACTAGCTAGTCACGATTGTTTCCCAAAACTGTATTGTGGCAAACCTGTCGTTCAATCACGTTGGTGAATGACGTCACGCAGGTGGTGAGTAATAACTTCTTTAAATGAATCCGTTTGAGATCGAATTAATGCTGTTTTTTGCTATAAATTACGGACATGGCATTAGAGGACTAATTCTCATTTTCCTCAGTTATTTTTCTTTATTTCCAGATTAAATCGTAGCCTATTAGAGCACGTACGCACATGCGCACTCTCCAAAAACGGTGCTTTAAATCTCTTGACAAACTAAAATATATAAATGACATTTTTAGCCTATATATTCGAAATAAAAGATATACATTGTACTTAATGTCAGCTTGCTTATTTTGCTCAAGATAACGATTTATTAAGTCCACATGTCATAAAAACAAGATGCTTCTAACTACAGCTCGAGAGCTGTCGTTCCAACCACACAAGTTTGCGATGCAGTTTGCGAGTGTTTGTTTGAAGTAGCCTATGGTATCGGGAAACACCAAACTGTTGAACTATGTAAGTAACAACAGAACTTGCGATGTTAGTTGGCTAACGATGCTTTTGGGAAACGCACCCCAGGCCTCCTATTTAGGTGCGGGATGCATTGGCTATTGTAAATAAATAAACTTTATTTTACAAAATGGAAAATTTCCTGAACTTCCATTCAGAATTCATTTGAGAATTTCCATTATTTTTATCTTTTAAAGTCCATTTTGGGCAAAAAGCTTTGTATAATAAAATCACCAAAACAAGTCTTCATGTTAAGAATGAATAGTACAAACATTTCTAAAACTGTAAAAAGTTTTTTTTTTTTTTTTTTTTAAATAAAGCATTCATTAATTATTTTATGATAAAAATACTGTCTTAAGTGCACTCATTTATAGTCATAAATTAAAAATACAGTGGGTACGGAAAGTATTCAGACCCCCTTAAATTTTTCACTCTTTGTTATATTGCAGCCATTTGCTAAAATCATTTAAGTTCATTTTTTTTCTCATTAATGTACACACAGCACCCCATATTGACAGAAAAACACAGAATTGTTGACATTTTTGCAGATTTATTAAAAAAGAAAAACTGAAATATCACATGGTCCTAAGTATTCAGACCCTTTGCTGTGGCACTCATATATTTAACTCAGGTGCTGTCCATTTCTTCTGATCATCCTTGAGATGGTTCTACACCTTCATTTGAGTCCAGCTGTGTTTGATTATACTGATTGGACTTGATTAGGAAAGCCACGCACCTGTCTATATAAGACCTTACAGCTCACAGTGCATGTCAGAGCAAATGAGAATCATGAGGTCAAAGGAACTGCCTGAAGAGCTCAGAGACAGAATTGTGGCAAGGCACAGACCTGGCCAAGGTTACAAAAAAATTTCTGCTGCACTTAAGGTTCCTAAGAGCACAGTGGCCTCCATAATCCTTAAATGGAAGATGTTTGGGATGACCATAACCCTTCCTAGAGCTGGCCGTCCGGCCAAACTGAGCTATCGGGGGAGAAGAGCCTTGGTGAGAGAGGTAAAGAAGAACCCAAAGATCACTGTGGCTGAGCTCCAGAGATGCAGTCGGGAGATGGGAGAAAGTTGTAGAAAGTCAACCATCACTGCAGCCCTCCACCAGTCGGGGCTTTATGGCAGAGTGGCCCGACGGAAGCCTCTTCTCAGTGCAAGACACATGAAAGCCCACATGGAGTTTGCTAAAGATGGTGAGAAATAAGATTCTCTGGTCTGATGAGACCAAGATAGAACTTTTTGGCCTTAATTCTAAGCGGTATGTGTGGAGAAAACCAGGCACTGCTCATCACCTGTCCAATACAGTCCCAACAGTGAAGCATGGTGGTGGCAGCATCATGCTGTGGGGGTGTTTTTCAGCTGCAGGGACAGGACGACTGGTTGCAATCGAGAGAAAGATGAATGCGGCCAAGTACAGGGATATCCTGGACGAAAACCTTCTCCAGAGTGCTCAGGACCTCAGACTGGGCCGAAGGTTTACCTTCCAACAAGACAATGACCCTAAGCACACAGCTAAAATAACGAAGGAGTGGCTTCACAACAACTCCGTGACTGTTCTTGAATGGCCCAGCCAGAGCCCTGACTTAAACCCAATTGAGCATCTCTGGAGAGACCTAAAAATGGCTGTCCACCAACGTTTACCATCCAACCTGACAGAACTGGAGAGGATCTGCAAGGAGGAATGGCAGAGGATCCCCAAATCCAGGTGTGAAAAACTTGTTGCATCTTTCCCAAAAAGACTCATGGCTGTATTAGATCAAAAGGGTGCTTCTACTAAATACTGAGCAAAGGGTCTGAATACTTAGGACCATGTGATATTTCAGTTTTTCTTTTTTAATAAATCTGCAAAAATGTCAACAATTCTGTGTTTTTCTGTCAATATGGGGTGCTGTCTGTACATTAATGAGGAAAAAAAAAATGAACTTAAATGATTTTAGCAAATGGCTGCAATATTAAAAAAAAAAAAAAAAAAAAAAAAGAGTTTGTTTTTTTTTTTTGTTTTTTTTTTTTAAGGGGGTCTGAATACTTTCCGTACCCACTGTAATTGATAGATAAATACACTTAAAAATAAATACAATTAATAATAATAATAATAATAGTAGTTATTATTATTAGCCTATTGTTGCATTTAGGCTACATGCATTTAGAAGAAGAAAAGAGGAACAAAGAAGTTAAAAGTCAGTCATAATACTTACGCAATGCCAGGTTTATTAGGCAATAATAATAAAGTGCTAAGATTATCACAAATAAACACAAGATTTTGACGCACATAATTCTTATTAAATCGATGTATTCCAATACCCGTTGATAGAGAATCTGAATTTGATGAATAATACACAATCAAACAATAAGATTCGTTAAGACACGTACCTCCCAGGTAAAAAAAATACTATAGTAATTTATAGTAAATACTATAGTGTTTTTGAACCATATAGTAGCCTACTTGAATAATTTATTGTGGTATTTATTGTGGGTACGGTTTATTCATCCGTGGGCACGACTTGTTAAACCGAGGGAACAGTTTAAGAAATCGTGAGCACAGTTTATAAACTGAGGGAACGGATTGCAAAACCGTCGGCACGGATTGTTTTTTTTTTCTCCTATGACGTGCCGGGCTCCGTACTATTTTGAAAAATCACATTACAAAAATAAAACAACATAAATATTAGATTAGATAAATAAAACAGCATTTAACAAATATTTTTAACATTTATTAGTGAATTTAATATTTTCATTTTTACGAGCTGGGCTAGCCTAGGCTACTGTACAAAAATTTCAACTTTTTAAACTATTTTTAATTATTATTTTGCATTTTAGACTCATTTTAAGCACTAAGTAAGTTGCAAGTGTATTATTTATTTATTCATTCATATCCGAGTGTATCTTCACCACATGATAAGAAGTGTGTGGAAATTGCTGCGTTGTGACTGGGGACTTTCAACTGTCCAAAACAATCCCGCACCCTGTTGAAGCCTTGTTATAAAACACATAACCATATTACTTTAATTTAACATGAATAGTTAGTATGTTACTACCTTGAAAATCGAAACAGATAACGATGTTTCTTTTGATAATTGATGATAATGGCGCTCTACTCTGGTCCAGGTGTGCGTTTCCCGAAAGCATAGTTGGTGAACCATGGTCGCAAGTCCCATTGAACTCATGACGGAACTTGCGACCATTCGCTTTGGGAAACGCACCCCAGGTTAGCGGCGCGCGCGCGACCAAGTGTAGCAGTGACAGTGTAGCTGCACAGCCCCCTCTGTTGGTGAATATAATCACTACACGATTGCTCCGATAACTAACAGGCTGCTGTATGTTGGTCGGACTTTTTTGCAATGTATTTGCGGGTTATTTTGAACGAGCTATAAAACGGGGACATTTCCAGGGACAGCTCCAGTTGGGGACGGAGCACCAAAAACCGGGAAACGGGGACGTCTGTTCACTACGTTCACAAACCACTGTTAATTTTAACAGAAAATAGGCCTACTGTATAAGGGAGCATGGCAGAAGGCGCACAAAGGGTGCTCCCTCTGTAATCTCTAAAAAGTTGTCATATCTCACAAAGTTCTGTTATAATAAATTAAGCTGTCATACAGTGAATCTCCTATTTACATAATGTCTACATTTCTTTTTTTATGAGAGAATTTGCGATCGTGCAAACTCATAGTCCACTCGCCGCTCAAAACGCCGTTTTTTTTTTTTTTTTTTTTGTTCAGTGATATTCCGCTCTAGGTTGGGGCGGGGTTTGTACTGGGTAGAATGAGGGAAAGATCATTTAGATTTAGAATAACTAATCGAAACGAAAAGGCGTCATGGCTCAGACTAAAAGGATTCAATCATCGGACAAAACGGCATCGCGCCTCAGACTGAAAGGCTTCAGGTCTCAGGAAAAACGACGTCAGGTGTCTGGTGACATCGAACGAAACAGCCTCAGACCAAAAGGCAAAGGATGAAACGGTTTTTTTTTGTTTGTTTGTTTTTTTTTGTATAGCCTAACTTTCTATTGGCTTTTATCCCATCATAATGCCGTGCTTCAGTTGTCTTTTTCTTTACTGTTACTATTCCCAAATTGATGTAAGGTGTGTGTGCGTACATGGTAATTATGTAGAATCTATCTGTTGATGGTATAGGCTATTTATGTAATGCCTTGGCGAATAAGAAAAGAAAAGAACAGAAAAGAACATGCCGATTTTCACATTGGTCTGCAGAAAAACAGCAACGGGCTGAATGAAAATGTAAAATGTGACTCTTCCATCCAGATAGTGGTATTCTGTTTTTATTGTTAATTTTATTTTTTATGCATTCCATTTTTATTCATATGTATTTGTTTCCTTTTTATGTAAAGCACTTTGAATTAGGCTACCATTGTGTATGAAATGTGCTAAATAAATAAAATTGCCTTGCCTTGCAGAAATAAAGCAGTTTCCTTGGTAACCTCTGTACACAAAGCAGCTGTGCTTATCACAACGCAATCAAATAGCTCGAAAGATTTTTTTTACCTCTCTTATAAAAATGAACCATGGTTTTACTACGAATAAAACAAAATGGTTATTGTAGTTAACCATGGTAACCACAAATTAACCATGATTTTGCTACACTATAGTTTATGGTATTTGTAGTAAAATTATTGTTATACAAATAGTAACCTATCAATCCGACAAAAAAAAAAAAAAAAAAAAAAAAAAAAATCATAGTTAACACACTTTTAACCATGGTTAATTTTTGTATGTGTTCACGATAGTTTGCAATGCAAGCTAGTTTCAATGTGTTATTTTGCTAAGTTTTTATACATGCAAATAAAACTAGTGAATAATACAAATTTACAAAATAATCTCAGTATACAACTTAGTGTAACATTTAACAGAAAACTAAGTGCACGTGACATCACATTGAGGCGGGGCAATTTGCTTCTTTCTAAGTCCATTTCGTCTGATGCCTTTTGGTCTGGTATTACGCCCTTACGTTGTATGACTGAGGTGTGAGGAAATCCTACACCGTACGTGTGATGCAGTGCAAAGATTCATACGTGCGTGCATGCTTTAAGTCAACCTTTATAAAACAGCGGAAACCCCCGGACAGTCGCGATAGCTCTTGTCGAAACGGGAAAATACATAGAGGTGCAGTAGTTTTTAGACCGTTTCTGCGTGTTGACGTTTGTAACCAAGCAGGTCTAATCAATGTGGGGTGAGATCTGCTTGGTTACCAACATTCTTCCAAATATCTTCCTTTGTGTTCAGCAGAACAAAGAAATTTATACAGGTGTGGAACAACTTGAGGGTGAGTAAATGATGACAGAATTTTCATTTTTGGGTGTCCCTTTAAGTCCCTATATTTCACTCACATTCAACCAAATCTCCAGCCATAATAAATAGCATAGATAAAATAAACATTGTTTTTTCCCTGAACTCCCTTAATGGTTCAGTTCAGTTAAACAGTTCAGAAACTAATTGATTATTTGAGTAAGGAGATGACTACTGAGCTTAAAGGCATATTTCAGCCATTCACTCACCACCATCATTCCAAAACTGTATGACTTTCTCTCTTCTGTGGAAGATGATGTTATCAGAAATGTGCTTCTTTGTTTTTGTTTCGATTCATACAATGTAAGTGAATAGTAAATAGAATAGAAAGTGTTAATACTCTTCTATGGCAAGGAATGAAATAGTCCATTTGATGAGAAACCAGGTTACACCAGGGCAGCAGTTATCTTCTGGCTATACAGTAAAAATATTTATCATGTCAATAATTAGCTAAGTTACTATCGATTAATAAGTTAAGGATAAAGTGTCTTTGAGGTCCATCCACAGCTGAATGAAACACGTGTTCTTCATCCATTGTTATCTTTGAAGATTTCGACATCTCATTCATACAATGATGGGAAGACAGTTAATTTCACATTGTCATGAAAATGATGAGACCAGTGATCCATAATACCATATTATCTGGCTTTAGCATTGCTGAGCAGGGAACTTGTGGTATCACTGGAGAGATGTACTTCCCTTAAAAGTTTCGCTTATCAGTTTACTGGAATAAGTCATATCATGTGTATGACTTTATTACAGTACATTCCATTTGCTTTGAAATGTGTAATATGACATAGGAAAATTTATGGCATATTTGGGAATGAGTAATAAAGTACTCAGCAGAAACTTCTATTTCCAGTTACAATGCCTAAATAGTTGGTGTCAAAATGAATAGCTTGCTTTTACATTATTTATTAATGATACATAATTGATATTGAATATTTCATAGCCATGCTGACCACAATGTCTTTTAAGGTTAACAAGGTTAGTGGAACAGATGTTTAAAAGTAATATTCTACTTTATTTACAATACCTTTTTTTATTTGTTTATTTTTTGATGCCTCATGACTGTGTTTTCCTTTATACACAAGTCAAATAAAAACTAGACATGCTTCATTGAATGCTTGAATGCTTGAATCAGAGCTTAGTCACGTCATTTCTTCTTTGTAGGGAAGGTTTTTTTTATTCAGTTCCTTGCTAGTGATGACTAAAATCTGACCAGACCGGTTCAATGTTTTGCTATTGCTCAATTTTTTGTGTCATAGTAAATGTGTGGTTGTATATTTGGTTACGTAGTCTTCTGTCTTATATAAGAGAAGCTGAAGTCATTCATTCATTCTTTCTGTGTGATGGAATCAGGAGCATCTCTATATTAGATCCTGGTGGACTGAGGTAAAGTCATCTGCTCTTCTTTCTTTCTGTCAGTCAGTATAGTTTTATACAATTATATTAATAATACATTGAGATATAATTATATACAAACAAAATGTAACATTTAACTGGATAAAAAAGGTCCGTTCACACTAAGAACGATAACTATAATGATAACTATATTAGTGTTTATTCTAAGCACACACTGCAGAGCTTTAAACGCTGGAGCTCTTTAAAGCAGGATGGATTCTGATTGGCTGAAAATGTTTTTATCTTTCATCAGCTAGAAAAAAATTCTTCTGAAAGTGATTCCAACGATATCATTTCTCTGTGCCGTTATAGTTGTGGTGTGGATTTTTAGAACTATATCTTTATCGTTATCATTCACACCAAGAACGATAACTATATCAGCGTTCACATCGACGAACGACAAAGCTCAGGTTTGAGCTGGAGCTCTTTAAAGGAGAATAGATTCTGATTGGCTGTCAGTGATTTTTATCGTCCATCAGATCGAAAAATAATAATTCTGAAAGTGACTCAAACTATATCATATATGTGACCCTGGACCACAAAACCAGTCATAAGTCGCACGGGTATATTTGTAGCAATAACCAACAATACATTGTATGGGTCAAAATGATCGATTTTTCTTTTATGCCAAAAATCATTAGGATATTAACTAAATATCATGTTCCATGAAGATAATTTGTAAATTTCCTACACTGTAAAAAAAAATATTTTCATGATTTGTTATTACAACATTTTTTCTTTTGTCAAATCAACTTCAACAATTAGATAACATAATATTTTGAGTTTCTGTTGATTGAATCAATTGCCTTCATTGTATTAACTCAAATTTTTAATTTCAATGAACTCATCATTTTAAGAAAACCAGATAACTTACTTTTTTAAGTTAAACCAACAATTCATTTTCACAGTGTACCATAAATGTATCAAAAATGTATTTTTGTGAGTGTATATGCATTGCATTTGGACAACTTTAAAGGCGATTTTCTCAATATTTTGATTTTTTTGCACCCTCAGATTCCAGATTTTCAGAAAGTTGTATCTCGGCCAAATATTGTCATATCCTAACAAACCATTTATTCAGATCTCAGATAATTTTATATTTTAAATGATTTTTAGAAGTATATCTTTATCATTATCGTTATTGTTATCATCCTTGGTGTGAACAGGCCTTAATTCTTTATAAAAATGGATGAAAAGAAAGATGTATATAGAGGTAGTTGACAAATAGGCAGTAAAAAATGCTTTTTTTTTTAAAGAAAAAATACATTTATGTAGTGCGAAGTCTGATGTTTGAGAAAATATGAGGGGTCACTAACTTTATCAATTCTTTCACTGTTTTTTTTAAAAAACATTTTTACTGAACTGTACCGTAAATGTGTCCTATGGTGTGACATAGCAAAAATAAAGAAAAGAAAACTCTTAATAATATACAAATAGCATGAGAGAGATTTATCTTCATTGTTAGACACTTATTTTCATATAGTGCTATTTATTTAATATGAAATTATGAAAAACATTATTTTTTCCCCACGACTTGTTGGACATTTTCAATAAATACGAGACAAACTTTGCTATCATACTTTCAAAACTGCTGAAAATGATACCATTTTAAGATGAGTGATGATTATACCTCCCCTACTGCAATACTCAACTGTTCTTTTAAGATATTTTGAGATAAATCTGCGGTTCTTTTATGTGTGTCTCACCATAGGACATCGTCACACTAAAGGACAGAAATGGTAGTTATTGCATTAAAGAGAGTGAGGGGTATTACATTAAAGTATTTTTATTTAACCTTGAATGTGTCAAAGAAGAAAGAAAATCACATTTTTTTAAAGTATATGGCTGCTCTTTTTAAGGCATCGTTTCAATTATATTTATTTTGCGTCATTCTCTAGGCTCTTTCTCAGTGGATCCCTGTTCATTTTCTCCCAATACTTCTGAGTCCTCTCCCTCCCACTCATTTCTCTTCCTCAATTCTTTCTCTCAAAAACAAAGTAGTATCACATTTTACGCTTATTTTCATGACACTTCTTAATTGTACAAATTTTCTGCAAAACATCAGAAAAGTTTTTTATTCAATGTAATTATTGAATTTAAGAATTATATAAACGTTCGTACTAGCCTTAATACAATATGAATCTTGTATATTTTGTATATTACAGTTCAATTAAAATATATAATTTCACAGGTCTTTATTCTTTCAGAATCATGGTCATGGTTATCTCCTGAAATATGTACTATTAAATCTATTCTTCTTTCCCCAGAAATTATGATTGCACACATTATAACACCTATATGGCATTTCCAAGGACAATACAAGAGGAAACTCCTGCCGTGTGTTCTGTTATTATTGGTGAGTCCCTGGGAAACAGAATTCAGAATTCTGCATATTTCACAAATATGTGCTTCTGTTATTAATCACAGAGGTATTTGGCAAATGTTAAGTATTTCAAAGGTCGATGTGATGACTGCATACAGTTAAGCAACATCAGATCAAAAGTTCAGCTTCCTGAATTGTTAACTTTTTAACACAGATCGTAGGAGTTGTGTCGGGACAGCGGAGTGTGAGCAACAAAAGGGATTGTTCTAAAAATGAATACTGGAGCGACGGGCTCTGCTGTGACAAATGTGCTCCAGGTACAGTGTCTCAAAATGCTGAATCAATGCAGTCAAAGTTTTCAGAGACATCTGTTCATTCTCTTCATCTGTCATGTATTTTTCTTTAGGATATAAGTTGATAAAGAAATGCTCTAGTGGAACGCAATCTGAATGTGTGAAATGTTCAGATGGGACGTACCAAGACAGTATGAATTATTTCCCAAACTGCTTTAGATGCCAAAAATGCACCAAGCGTAAGTGTAATACAGATTTCTTTTCCTTTCGTGACTTCTGTAATTAACTTAAAATGATGTTCAAATTACATATCTTTATATCTTGCTGTGTTGATTGCTTCTCTGACAGGTCATGCAGTGGTGATTTCACCATGTACTAACCAAAATAACACAGTTTGTGGATGTCAGCCTGGATACCGGAAAAGATCCTTAGATGGGGATTCATCATTCAGTATATCATGGGATTGTGTGCCCTTCAAAAGGACTCCAAATCATATAGTTATGCATCGCTGCTGAATTACACAGGTCTACCTCAACCACTGTCTGGCATTAACAATAAAATTACCTCTGATAAAAGTGCTGTGAAATGTTTTTTATAAAGTAAACGGATGGATATCTTTTATCATAATATTTCGAAGGATGAACATTAAGACTGAATTGTGTTTACTTCATTATCCCTACATTATTTTTTTACATTATTATTAGAGTATATTATATTTTGGAAAACTATGTATCAAGTGATAGCTACAACAGATATTTATTGAATGTTTATTTGTACATCTCTCGATCATAATTGTAGGCATTGTATTGTATGTTTTGCCCTTACAAAGCTTTGATCTTAAAGCGAAGCATTTGAAGATAATCTTATAAGACATATTATTGGAAAATAGAGTGACATCTGATATACATTAAGTTATCAGGATTTCAACTAACATAAATAACAACAACTGCATTATTTCTTATTTTTGCTAAGTTTGGATCTCTAAATAAAACAGATGTTTTTTTCCTCTAAATTCTCACTAGCCTATATCATGCTATATGGACCATTGCCTGATGTAAAACATTAAACAAATATGCAAACTATTTATAAAAAATATATATATATATATATATATATATATATATATATATATATTTTTTTTTTTTTTGTCTAAAGGTTCAATAAACTTGAATTTCAAAAAAATGTTTTTCTGCTTTATTTTATATGTCAAGCTTTAAAGGGGTCCTTTTTAATATTGTGTTTGATTTATAGCCCAGGCTATATAAATTTGTGTTAATTTATATATAGCCTAAATTAAACTGAGCCTAATATAAGAAACTAAAACTTAAGATTCACACACTTTTTAATGAGTGAATGTGTGTTTTGTCTGTAATGCTTCGCATAATTGCGTTAAATAGTGGTTTTTGGTTTTACACTTTTGAGGACAAAGTGTTGTAGTTTCCAGGAAATATGTAAACCGGTATGATTGGCGGCTACGTTGAAATGAAACCACGTAAAACACCCATAGCGTCACATCCGCTTAATTATGGCGAATTTGGGAAGCAGACTAAACAAAGACTTTAAATAGCCTAAATGACGTAGCCTAAACAAACTGCAAGAACACAGACACGTTATTTAAGCGGATAGATAGCATTTAATAATTATTATTTAAAACGCTATTAAAATATAATTAAAAATAAAATATGCTTTAAACTGAAGCGCTTGAGGGCGAGCTTATTACGTGACATCACATGTGTGACGTGAGTCACGTGATGTCGAAACTATTTTGGAGCACAGATGGAAAAATCCCGAAAAACAAAATGTTTGTCATGTAAATGAGAGTCTTTCTTGTTAGTTTTGCAAACGAACATAATTTCTGTGATAAAAGGTAAGTATAATGACAATCCTTCAGTATATACTAGGTGAGATTCAACAGGTGCAGCGGGGTTTTTTTTTTCCCCAAGCATTTCATCTGAATAAAAGATACCTTGTTTTACAATCTGTAGTACCTTACTGTGCTTTACTTTACATTAAGATAGCCTATTGATGTAAAATAAAACAATATCCTTCAGGTAAAGAGTACATACTTTGGAATATATTGGTTATAACCTTGGCAAAATCAGATTTGTTCCTACTAGAACAGTGATTTTTCTTTTTAAGAGTAATACGTTTTCCATCTTTTTTCTTTCCATTTCTGATATACTCGTCATGTCAGAGAGACGTCATGATGTCTGGTGCTGATCGTGTTGGACTGACCCACTGTAAGTTTGTGCTGGTGTTTGCAGTCCTCATGGATCTTTTCGGCGTGTCTACTCTCTTGATCGGCGTCTTCGTCCCTCTTGAAATCGGCGGTCGTGACTTTGGTGATCTGCTGGTGTACTCTGGAGCTCTGCTGGTGTTGATGTCTATGGGGGCCTGGGTCATGTGGTACAGTGGGAATATCGATGGTTTAATACCAGGGGAGGAGATGATACACAAACGCAATGCTGTGGACCGGCTCGCTCGCACCCTTAGTCGCCGCCTACGGAGACCCCACCGCAGCCACAGCACATCCTGACCTTTGGGCATGACAGAGAGCACATACACAGGGCTGCTGGGACACCACACATGAGCCTAAAATCTCAGCTGGAAGAGGAGGAAAATAGCGTTTTACAAGTATGAAGGTTGACAGATGTCTTACAATGTGGTGTTTGCAACTACTACTACCACAAAACAAGTATGAAATTGCAGTTATTTTGTAGAATCTGCACTGTAGTGCACTATGTACAACTCACAAAATGTATTAAAAAATGCTGAAAAGCTTGTACACAATTTAGAACAAAGAGTGAAAACTGTTTCTACTGTTTTTCTATTTCTGCATTTCTTCTTGCAGTAAAACTTTTTAAATGCATCTTTTGTTGTGCAAAATATGGACGATTAAATTTGAAACACTGATACATTTTTCATAATTTAAAATCATACATGCAGCTTTGGTGCTTTATTTTACCAATACAGAAACACTTTTCAGACCAAAACTCAACTCAATTTATAACAATAGTGAAAATGTATTTACAAAGTTCCATATTACTATATGAAACACTTTTTCCAGTTAACAAAACATGTAATCTCTTTCTCTCTCACTCATTAAATAGGCAGAGCCACATGTTTGCTCATTCAAAAATACTGCAAAAATTGCCATACAGACACCTCCATTCATGTCACAACAAATAACTTAGAAACCAACAACCAAATAATAATAAAATCAAAAATAAAACCTCACCCTCAACACCAAACCTGCATTGTTTAAAAAAAAAAAAAAAAAATCAAGGACAGTCAAAATGTAGTTAGTGTCAATCCTGGTCAGTTTCTTGTCATTGTGATGTTTTTTTCCAGTTGATCTAATGCATTTTTCAAAAAGTATTTTTCAAAGGATGTCATGACCAGCAGCATATCGGTTCAAATACATCACTCCCCATGATTTGAAATAAAAAAGAAATAAAAATATAGTAGTAATTCCTGGCCGAGCATAACAGTCACAACCTGTTTTTGTTCCAGTATTTAGGATAATTAATTCATTAACCAAAAAATAAAAATAAAACACTGGCCAAATACAGGGCAGAATTTGAAAACACAAAATAAGGCACACTGGAGAGAAGCCAGTTGAGCAGTCAGTTCACCCCAAAACAAATAAAATAAAAGTGCAGAATGAGTGTTGTATGTCCAAAATTACATTTCTTAGAAACTGCTTTATGTTACTGCTTTACTTTGACTTCAGGTCCTTTAATTCCCGTCTATAGAAGGGGGACAGAAGAACCGTAATGCACTTTAGTAGTGCACTTGATCATGTCCTGATAGCGCTCAGTGCTTTCAGAGGGCGGGGCTTGGGACGGAGGGGGTGGGGCTCTGCCAAATAATCATGTGACTTCGCTCTGATCTCTGTAGGACACTCTCAGTGGCCCCATCACTTCCATCATCTCCTTAAGAGGAAAAAATATTTAATTATATCCTTATCTCACCTTCATAAAACATTCTCAATGGAAGAATAAAATAAATACTTAATGCTGTGATATAATAATCATGCCAAGAGAAAAGTCTCACCAATTCGGAAGTTGATATATCCTTCCCCTCCACTGAGAATGAGCTGAGAGGTAGAAGCAGCGCCATCTGCTGAACTGGAGGAAGTACGGCAGCCTGCATTGATTATAAAAGGCCAGAAAGAAACAAAGTGGTTGAAAATATGCAACAGTGCCCGCCCCTTTTTCAGTATTTTTTCCATTCATCTTTCCCATAGAGATTTAAAAAAAAAGTCTTCTTTAAAGAGTTATAGGCAATGAACAAGGGGTACAACACTACAAACTTTGATTTGAAGCAAAAAAAAAAAAAAAGTATTTGAAAATCAGACAAAGATACAAGACTGTGTACTTAACGGCTTTAGTGAGGGAAAGAACTACAGTCCCATGAAGCATTGCGAACAGCATAATGGAATTAAAAATGGAGACTTTTACAAAAGCTGATTATATATAAAAACATTATATTTTTAGTTTATTGCAAAATATGCATATATTTTTTATATATATATATATATATATATATATATATATATATATATACACACACATATAGGGTGACCAGATTTCTCATGGTGGAATACAGGACGGGTGAGCAAGGGGTGGGCAATATGACCATGATATTTTTATTTCACTATATTATATATATATATATATATATATATATATATATATATATATATATATATATATATATATATTGTTGTTATATATAAAAGAAATTTACAAACAATACAACAAATATGAGATACAAATTAAATAAACTTGATTTTCAGATACAGTAGGTTTATTTACGATGTATACATTTATTTAACATCTTTTGTTGTTTTATTAACATTAATGACAGACAAATATTTAATTAGGCTACTGTCCCTTTAAGACCGAATCCATGGATGTAATATACTGACACAAATCCTGTTTTCACCCACCCATTTATGTCGACTTAAGCCATAACCGACTGACTATTTACGTGAGATACTCCACACCATGGACATTTTGACAACTATGTGTGCATTTGACCATTCAGGCACAAGGAGAACCAATCGCGCACAAGGAAAAAGAGAGCGCGAGAATTCATTTATCCTAAATGAATTGTGATTGGATGGTAATTTTGTTCTACGATGAATTGATTGGGCTGTTCTTGCGTGACAACACTACTACTACTAATACTAGTTCTAACTTCTATGATTTCCCAGTTGTAACAAAATTTTAGGAAAGATGAAATACGGGACAAAACATGATTTTTTTCTAAATAAGTCGGGACACTAAAAATAGAGCTGAAATACGGGACTGTTCCGGGAAAAACGGGACGTCTGGTCACCCTATATATACACAAACATTTAAATATTTTGAGATTGTAGAGAGACCAACTCGATTACATAATTTGCAGTGCTTCATGGGAGTGGGCGGAGCTAACAAGATCTTTTGGAACGTGTTGCTTGTTTCGACTCTCTGATTTGTGTAATTTTCTGTATAGAATCATGGGTAATGTAGTTTTTCCACCAGGAATTCCACCGTTAAACACAATCATTTTAAAAATAAGCTCAAATAATCCAGGCTGACATCTTGACGCGAAATACCATGGATTCACAACCTCGTAGCTCACATTAAGTCTGTCTTTAAAGGTTTATAAGTTAACATTCAAAATCAATTTCCCTATTGAGAAAATGAATGGAGTTTTTACTTCTGGAACCCGACTGTTGCACTCTATTGTAACGATTACTCCCAATACTGGTGTCAATACTGGTCTTCCATCTACTCTTACTGAAAGTAAACAAGGTTCGAACCTGGAGCAGAAATAATGAATTTAACTGCTTGTCGGTGGCCATGGTAACAGAGCTGAGCTGAAGCAAGAGAGCAATATGGTATAGAGCAGGACTCTGAACCTACCAAAAGAAAAAACAAAGGAAATTCAAAAAATGTTGAAGTTTCGTAATTCAAAACCATTTACTGGGAAAAGGGAAAAACACTTACTGAGTGACAAGCGAGCTGAGAAGATTGCACCGCTTCCTGTGCCCACCCACAGCCGCCCACCGACCACAGACAAGGCTGTGATCTGAAGAGGAGAGAGAGACAGGAACGCAGAACCTGTCAAATGGAGAAGGGTTAAAAACAAACTTTTGTTCAATGTAATGCATCCTTGCTTAATAAAAGTATTAGTTTCTTACAAAAAAAAAAAATCTTATTGATTTCAAACTTCTTAACAGTAGTGTCAAGTATATCTAAAAAAGTGACATGCATGCATGTAAGATTTCATAAAATATCCATATCAATGAATAAATACAATTCATATACCTAGAGCTTTAGTCACTATAGATGATAAATCTACTTCCTGTAGTGGACGGCCAGTTGTCCAATCAAAAAGCCTAAGTATGGGATCCAATCGGCAGGAAGCCCAGACTCCACTTCCTGCTGCGCACAGAAAACGCACCTGCTGCTCAGTTCGCTCAGACACTGTGAACGATTTCTAAATGGACAGAAAGAAGAAGTATAAGGGAAAAGTCAGAATGAACAATGATGAACAATGAACGACTCCATTTCCATCAGAAACCAACCTCTACTTTCCGATTTTTTGCACTGATCATGTAAACTTTATTCCAGTATCCCACCCAAAGACAGCCCTCTTTTGCTAGGCAACAGCGAATGGGCTGCAAAGGTGGTGTGCCGAGGGAAAGCACCTCCTGAGACTGGAGATTCCAGATGCCTATAAGTATGATTATTACAAGCCATAAGTACCATTCATATCTACATAACACACCCAAACAGATGAAACCTCAAACACACCTGAATTGTGGGTGAAGAATGCAAGCGTTCCATTGGCCAAGCCAGCGATAACCTCGCCCTGAGAATACCTTTATATAGAAGAAATTCAATCAGAAACCTCTGGCATTTCATTTACATCAAAGATAACAATGACAGTGATTCTAAAGACACTGACGTCAGAGAGTGCACCCCCTCAGAAAGACTGACAGACTGCAGACAGCGGCGTCTGGAGCTGGAGGATGAATGAATCAGCACTCTGCAAGAGGAACAACATGAGTTGATGAAACATATCTTAATGCTACATTGCCTAAAACAACAGCAGATGACAAATAGATTTTCACTTTTTTTTTAAGCTACTATATGTACCTTATTATGGAAGCTTGTTTCTGCCACAGAATAAAAAATTAAAAAGGTAACTGCAACTTTTTATCTCACAGTTCTGACTTTTTTCTCAGAATTGCTATTTTATATTGTGCAGTTCTGACTTTATAACAAGCAATTGCGAGTTTATATCTCACAATTCTGAGAAAAAAAGTAAAAATTGCAAGATATAAACTTGCAATTGCAAGAAATAAAACTTGACTGTTTTTTTCCTCACAAGTGCAACTTTTTATCTCAATTTTTACTTTTTTCCTCAGAATTGCGAGTTTATATCACACATTTCAGACTTTTTTCACAGAATTGTGAGATAGAAACACACTTCTGAGAAAAAAAATGTCAGAATTGAGAGATATAAACTCGCAATTGCAAGAAAAAAAGTCAGATTTGTGAAAAGAAAAGTCATAAATATCTTTTTTTACTTGCTTATTCCGTGGTGGAAACAAGCTTCCATACTTTGGGGCCTTTAGCAGTTGAAGCATGAAACTACAAGTTACTTCCGGAAAAACAGTTTAGTCCTCCACTTTTTTTAGTCTTGAGTTGTGTTGTGTTGATGTGCTGTTGTTGTTGCTTTTTTTTTTTTTTTTTTTTTTTACTTGTAACCCACTTACAAAAGATTGGCAGTGCTGACATTAGACATGACGACTGTGTTCATACCACAGAATGGTGGAAGCTATTATTACTTGCCCAGGCTATTTATAGGCAAATAGACCAATGTAGTAAGTGGTTTAGAGACTGCATAAGTTACCAACATATACAGTACATTGTTTTGTAAACCAAGTCAGTGCACAGAAAATGTGATGCAATGAAAGTATGTTGATTCATGTTTTATTATGGGGTCAGCTATATTCCTTTTGCTTGCAAACTCTTTTTGTTGTTGTGTTCAGTTCAGTTGTTGTGTCTTCAAGCTGCTTCCATTGCATACCTTCTTTCCTTTATTTACAGATATGTCGTAAACATGCACAGGCGAATCATGAAAGTATGCAGTTTCCCAAGAAATCTGTCCAGACAACTCTAAAATATAAATAATTGTTATAGACTTACCATAGTGATTTACGCTAAGGCAAAAACATGGTTTGGAAGATGGTTTTATGATGTACTCACTCAATTTTGTTCATTTAAAATAAAAAGCTAGCTTTAAGAAAATGCTAGATGTGCTGGACGATTGTTTTTTGCTAATGTCATTATCGACCAAGTGAAAATCATTTCCAGTTGATTTGAAAAGTAATAGCTCTCCACAACAAGCCAGACAATTTGAGGTATTATTTATTTCTATAAAATGAGCTATGTATTAAACTTTAATACTTAATATAAGATATTTAAACAAAACCTATGTATATACTGAAATAAGATCAAATAAATCAGAATGAGATGCCCTCACCCTCCATCCTGTGTTCCAATCCACACAGTTCCTGCAGTGTCTCCTAACACAAGAGTTAAGAAATCATTGTTCAGTACAACTCATCAACACTCAGGAATTCTGAGAATATCCAACAACAGGAGCAGCTGATATGACTCGAATTTTTAAGTGACATGCCATGAAAGGTTAATAACGCAGCTAAATGTCATAAATAAAATATTAAGCAATTAACTTCAGACAGGGGTGTAAAAAATATAAAGTAATTGTACGTAAACTGTAAAAAATCATCTTGCTAAAAAGATACTTGAAATAAATAAATACAATTAAAATAAATAAATAAATACAGTAAAATGGATTTCACTGGCTGTTTTACATACAAGTAAAATGATTTGATTGGAAACACAGTAGAAAAACCAAATATGTTTTTAATTTAAGTCACAATGACCTTGAAAATATGTACACTGCTGTTTAAAAGTTTGGGCTCAGTAAGTTTTTCTTTTAAAGAAATTAATACTTTTATTCAGAAAAGACGCATTAAATTGATCAAAAGCGACAGTAAAGACTTTTACATTGTTACATAAAATATCTATTACAAATAAATGCTCTGTTTTGAACTTTCTATTCATCAAAGAATACTGAAAAAATTTACTATAGTTTCCATTTTTAACACTGAATAATAAAAAGTACAAAATCAACATGTTAAGAATGATTTCTGAAGGATCATGTGACACTGGAGACGAGTAATGATGCTGAAAATTCAGCTTTGCAATCACAGGAATAAATAACATTTTAAAATAGGAAAAAGTTATTTTTAATTGTAATAATATTTCACAATATTACCGTTTTTACTGTATTTTTGATCAAATAATTGCCGCCTTGGTTAGCATAAGAGAAAAACATTTTTAAAAAATCTTACTGAAAATTAAGTATTCAGATTCAGCAATACTCAAGTAAAGCACCTCAAGATAATATTTACAGTAAGTACTAATACTCAAATGTCTTACACCCCTGACTTCAGTTGTGTATACCAGTGTAAAATAAAACAAAGCTGCAGTGTTCAGACTGACCAGTAGGGGGCACAGCACAGATGCATAATGCAGGGGATGAGGGTGGAAGGCTGAACTGATCCAGAATGGTATTGGAGCGAGCTGGGTCAATCACTGTGACATCACTGCTGGAGGCAGGTCCAGTGATGGCCCACACCGAACACTGAGGATGGGGGCGGGTGTGAAATGTTTACAACAATGACTGACATGATGCAACATGGTAATTACATGAATGTGGTGGTTAAATGCTTTTTTGTACAAGCCGAGAACCTGTTCTGTAATACAAGGTTCCCAAAGTTCATAAAAAACCTGAAAATGATGGAATTTTAAAACTGGGATTTCCAGTCCAACTTTTATTCTAGTTATTCTTGACTTTAAAATATTTAATCAGCAAGAAATGGCTCTTTATGAGTGTAAAGTGTATTAAATTATTTTTAAAAACTCTTAACCAGTAATTACAAATGACTATAAAAAATCATGGAAATGAAGGCATGGACACCATGTACATGTTAATCAGCTGTAAAAGATTGTGATGGTTTGTTGAACATACCGTCTGCTCTCCTGATATCTCTGGAGAAACTGCAACAGCACATGTGAGCTGTAAAAAAAATGTATCCTGTAAATCCCTGATCCTTACTCTCAACAGGCTAAAATCAGTGTAGGACTAAACACACAGCAGAGAAATGTGGAAAACTTAGATTATGGTGATGTTACATGTCATATTAAGCACCTTAAAAATAATATGTTCAACTTGAGACACAAATAGCATTACAGACCATATCCTAAGTTAACCTGAATTAACCTTCTACTACTTTTCTTACTAGAGAAATGAAGTGAAACGACAGAAGTGTTTTTAAATATTAACTAAAACAAACTATTAAAAATAATTTTCAGTAATTGAAAAAATGCTAAAATATAATAAAATCAAAAGTAGTGGCCAAAAGTGAGGTCCAATGGGGATATTTGAATTTATTGATAAGTTTGATTAAACCATCAAAATATAAGGGAAATTTTTTTATATATTTTAAATATGAAGGAACAAAATTCTAAATTTGGTTAAGGTGTTTATCTGACAAAATGATTTGGCAAAAAAACACAGCTACAGGTTTTACTGTACTATGCAAAACAAAACAAAAAAAATGCATAGAAAAACAAAAAGCTCACAGGAAAAAGCATACAATGATCACAAGCATACAATGATTACATCATAATCATTCATTAATTTTTCGTTAGTTCGCTCATGTTTTTGCATATATTCATAATTTCTTTGTATGACAGCCTGGTCAAAAATTATATCTGCACAGTCTGACATGTTTCATTGCTTTATCACAAATAAAACAATTGACTTCAAGCACAACTATGCAATATGCTTACAAAAACAATTTTTTGTTAATATTTGAATAAGGGTCAATTTTTCTAGGATGGACATCACTTTTGGCCACTACTAGGGTT
This sequence comes from Hypophthalmichthys molitrix, assembly GCA_037950675.1. Taxonomy (NCBI): domain Eukaryota; kingdom Metazoa; phylum Chordata; class Actinopteri; order Cypriniformes; family Xenocyprididae; genus Hypophthalmichthys; species Hypophthalmichthys molitrix. Next base: position 11,076,109 of record CM075507.1, on the reverse strand, counting down.
GGGTACCGTTCACATTTTAACCGGTACCAGTATCGGTACCTGGAATTCGGTACCAGTACCCAACGGTACCTTTTTCTGTACTTTACTCTCTGTATAATAACAAAAACATTTATTTCAGTCCAAACCTCTCAATTTCAACATTTTTAAAAATGTATTTAGTAATTTTACACACAAGACAAAATTAAACTGTTATGTGAGCCCTGTAGTATGCATGAGATCGCATTACAGCGGAGAATTCAAATGTCACGAAAGACCGTTTCTCGCTGTTCTTCACCTCTGCTGTTCAGCGTTGCGTTCGGACACAAGTGCTGTGAGTGTTTCCTCAGCACAAAGACACAAAACAAGTGTTGTTTTATTTTCCCCACGATGTTGTTAGAGCTGTAGTTTGACTAACAACACATGGAAAATATGATAATATTTAACAATATTTTGTATGTAACAACATGCGCATGAGAGCGGTTTCTGCGCGGAACACCGCAATGAGATTAACAATGCTCGCAACGTGGATCATACGGACTGGAGTAAGCGCGTTTCAAGTTTTACGGACATATTGCAAATAGCACTCAGTCTGCATCTAGTTTTGTAAAATGTAACCACACTTCAGAATGTTTAGCCATTGCTCTCTGTGTTGTGTTTAAACAAGTTGCAGGGGTGACGTCGCACGGTCTCTCTCTTTCTCTAATGTACCTCTCATGCCCAGATGCTTTCTCAGGTACCGAAATTTGGCACCGACTAATTTAATGTGAATCGGTACTCGGTAGTACCAACGTAATTCGGTCGGTACCCTTAAAAGTACAGAGTTCGGTACCCAACCCTAGCCACTACCATAAATTTTAGATAAAAAAAAAAATATTAAAAAACACATTAAAATTAGAAATGTTGCTTTGGCAACTAACTGAAATAAGTTACAGTTGAAGTATTAAAACTAGTAAAACTAAAACAGACTAAAGACTAAAAATGAATTAATAGCTAAATAGAAATACATATGTAAAAACTAATAAAAAGGAAAAAACAAACAAACAAACAAAACAAATGACTAAAATGAAAATGAAAACTGAAAATATAAAAATAAAAGCCAATTCAAAATAATAATAAATTCAATAATATTATGTGAATAATAGTAAAATAAGAGTGAACGAGTGATCAGTGACCCTCACCTTTGCTGTAGCATCTCTCTGGTCCAGCAGTCTCAGCTGGATGAGGACGGGCACGTCTTTGGGCTCAGCAGGGGGTTCAGAATCCTGCTCCACATAAACACACACACTTTCATAATCAACTGACAAACAGATTCATAAACCCACTGAGAGGATTTTAGTTAAGGAGTATGATTGAGAGTGTGGAAATTTGTAGACATATTCTCAATTTGTACCCACTTTGGGGTGGGGGCGGCTCACAGGGCAACTATAGTCCACCTGTTGCTATAGATACCAACTGAATGAAACAATAATGTGTGTTTACCTTTATGTTTGTAACAGCAAGAGGCATACTCCATCCATGGAGCTGTTTTTTACCCAGAGTACCCCACACATGAGAACGGATCTCCCTGTACAACTCTCTTTTCCTTAACCTAGGAGAAGGAGAACTCCTGCGCAAAAAAACAAAAACAAAGCTTTGCCATCACAGCAATACATTACATTTTAAAATATATTAAAATAGAAAACAGTTGTTTTAAATTGTACTAAAATTTCACAATAATAAATGCAGCCTCTGTGAGTATAAGAGAATTCTTACAAAACAACCCGAACTTTTGAATGGTAGTGCATGTTAGAGACATTAATATTCCTACAGATATATTAAATTTATTAAAAAGTACATTAAAATTCAATTCACACATACAATGACTTGAATATATCTCTTCTGTGATTATCATGTTTTTAATTTCTGAATTAATATTCATTTTTTAGGGTGAAAAAGTAAAGACGTCACAGCAAAAAAGGATGCATTTCAAAACTGCTTCACTAATTATTAATATCTGAAAAATGTCAAGTCATGTAGAGCAACCATTAAAGTCATACTGTAAGGTGTAACCAACATGTAGCAAAAAATGCATAATACAGGAAATGATATCACAGAGAGGACTCCTGCAGACACCCTCATGACTGTATCAAGGTCAAAGTCAACAAGCTTCTTAAAATATCAGCTTATGACTTTTTTTTTTATAACAAGGCGAGGTTAGTTCAGGTTGTAAAATAGTTAATGTGTCCCCAAAAATGTAATTATTTTTCTTTGCAACTTATCTTGCAAATCTAGAGATTTTTAAACAATTTTTCCTTTTCCTTATTTTGGACACTCTTAAAATGTCAATGATCCACAAGTCATTTGTTGGTATATAAATAGTCTTAAAAGCCTGACATCCACCCTATCATGTATCGCTTATAATACACAAGGAAAATTAGCAGGTATTTGAAAGAGGACTCACTCTTTTTGGGGGGGTCTCGTGGAGAGTTGCTGTGGAGACCCCATTGGTGTTTGTGCAGGAGCTGGCGTGGGAGAGATAGTTAATGCTAAAGCTGTGGCTGGTGCTATCTGACCCTTTGTCAAACCTAGAAAACGATTAAACCTGCAAGAAAGAAAAAAAAAGTGCTCAGAGCAGGAAATACTATGCATAAACTGGTTGTACAGGTATATACTGTACAGTATCCTCACCTGCTCCAGACACCACCCTTCCCTTCCACAGGGGGGCGCTCTTCTTTGGTAACTCTAGAGGACAACATAAACAAATTAGTTTAAGTACTGTTTTACATGTTCTGTGTAAAACCTGTGTGTTTGCCTGTGCAGAAGTCAATGCCACAATGCTAAATCCATATGTGATTGCTAAGGTGCTCCGACTGATTTTTAGAGCATTGCCATGTAATTTCTCAAGAGTTCTGGGTAGTTTTTTAATGGATTACTTCAAAATAGCAAATATATAGACAAGCCACATGATTTGTTGCATTATTAATGCACCACTTGTGATGAAGGTTAACAGATCTTGTTCCTCACTTTACAGTTCTGAATGACAGGTGAACGTTTCTGTTAAAGATGAAGAAATGCATCCTGGGAGATAGGTAGATTAACACACCTTAGCATCTGAGAGCGCCGCATAGTTTCTTGCAGTTCAAAAAGTCGCTCTTTGTACTGATTTTTCTCCATGACGACCCGGGCCATTTCAGAACGAGAGAAGCGACGGAGGGAGGTAGGTAGAGAGGCCTGGAGAACAAAAGAGAATGAGGCAGGAATTTGGCATTGTTTTAGGATTAAGTGGAAGTAGAGTTAGTTAGTTAGCAGAGTTTTCACAATAGTGATATCAAACATATCTGTAAATATGCCTTACAGACTTACATCAGGGTCCTCTGACTGGATTGTCTCTAGCTCTTTTCGTAACCTGTTGTGAAATAAAAAGCCATTTCATAAATAAATAAATATCCAAACAAGCAAAACACAAACTGTTGCCTATTAATCTACACTACAAAAGTTTGAGATCAGTATGTTATTTTTAAAGAAACTAATACTTTTATACAGCAAGGATGCATTAAATTGATCAAAAGTGACAGTTAATACATTTATAATATTACAAAAGATATTATTTTAAATCAGTTCTGTTCTGACGGATCATGTGACACTGCTGAATGGCTGCTGAAATTACAGTTACTTGAGATTGCAATAATATTTTACAGATTTTACTATATTTTTGATCAAATAAATGCAGGCTTGTTTAGTAGGGGTGTAAGTTAACAGTACATGTATTCATCCTGAACTGTATGGTACAAACGTCAGCCATGGCCAATCCACGTTCCAATCCAGGAACGTGCTAACAGGAAAAAGTTTGCTAACAGGAAAAAGAGCAGAAGAAGAACTGTGCATTTGCAAATGACTTGAGCGTTTGAAAACAAAGTTTACTAGATAGTGCGCACGCTTCGAATGCGTCTTTCTGCATTCATGGACAAAAGAGTATACTTTGAAAGGCAAAACGGAGTGGAAAGTTAAGTATAGGAGGGTTGGGCTTAAGCTTTGAATGTTTAAATATAGTTTAAATGGAGCAAATTGTAACACTCCTAATGAACAAGTTTTATTTTTCATTATTTTATTTATTTTGTACTTTTATAACACAAGATGCTTTTTAATTTTGTAGGTGATTGTGACCAAATACCTTTTGATTTTTATCAGCCCTGCAAAAAAAAAAAAAAAAAAAAGACCTATGCAAGAGTGAATTCTGTTACAGCTTAGTGCTTAATAAACTAAAAGGAGGCTGTACTGTACCAACTAGGGGACTAAATTCCGCTAGGTGGAACAAACTATTTTGCACTACTGTCTATTCAAAATAAAATAAAAGAAACCTAGCATTATGGATTTTTTCCTTCGTCCGGTAACATTTTAATTTAGGGTCCAATTCTCACTTTTAACTAGTTGCTTATCAGCATGCATATTACTAGGATATTGGCTGTTTATTAGTACTTATAATGCACATATTAATGCCTTATTCTGCATGACAATATTCTACATCCCATAATCCTACCCAATACCTAAATTTAACAACCACCTTACTAACTATTAATAATCAGTAATTAGGGGTTTATTGAGGCAAAAGTCATAGTTAATAGTAAGAATTAGACCCTACAATAAAGTGTGACCATTTTTCCTATTGTACCGAAATCGTACCGAACCGTACCCCAAAACCGAGGTACGTACACCCCATCGTTACACCCCTATTATTTAACATAAGAATCTTCTTTCAAAAACATAAAATCTTACCCACCCTAAACTTTTAAACAACAGTGCATATTTTTTTTCCTGATCACAATCCTACATAAAATATTTATCAGGTTTTGTTCCTGAAAATACTGAGCAGTGTCATTTTATGTATATGACTTTGACTTTAAACTGTATTATTCCCACTGTTATGTATTAAAGAACTGCTTGGTTAAGTATTCGGTAAACTGATAATTCTAAATTAAGTCCTGATAAATTTCCGGTTTTACATAGGAATCAATAATTCGCTTTACCGCTTGGTTTCCTCCTCCATCTCCTTGGTTTTCCCTTCCAGTCGAGTGATGGTTTCATGGCAAGAAGCAAGTTCCATATTCAGGGAAGATCTTTCACTGGTCAGCTCCTCAACACGGGATATAAGGGCCTTACGAGCAGCATCCACCATTTCACTGAGACAGAAGCAAAGGCATGGATGGATGGATGGATATACATGTGTAGATAGATAGATAGATGATTATGTTTAACACATATGGATCACGATCAGAGATTCAGAGCCTAAAAAGATTGATGTGTATTAAAAAAAAAAATCTTACTGAGTGCGTTTTAGTTCCTCATACTGAGAAAGAATCTGTTCAAACTGGTCTGTGCTATCTGTAAATAAAACAAAAACACAAAAACATTTAACCACACACATGCTTAACTGCTCAATTATTGTACAGACAATAACAATTTGCATTAAAAACATTTTTGATTGCAGGTGATCACAATTTTATGCTTTTGCCTGTTCCTTCTTTCAAATGTAAATGACACACACATACATGCAGATTAAACACATGATCATACATGTACCTCTGACGCTGGCCCCTTGGTCGACGTTTTCCACATATTCCCTGCTGAGTTCAGATAACTCTGAAAATACAGAGTCGGTATTCCTCAACTCCCACTCCAAGCAATCAGAGTCGGTGTCCATCTCTTCCTCCACCTGTGATTTTTCTTCATCTTTCACCTTCTGGTCTTCATCTACCTCTCTCTTATCCTCCTGGGCTTGTTTCATCTCCTCAAACAGACAAGAGTTTAGTCCAGAGGTCTCTGTCTTCAAACAAACAGGTGAGCTGGAAAGAGCAAAGAGAGACAGATGAACAGAAAAGATGACAAAGAGTTGTTTATGGGAAATAGATTAATTATGGGTATATAAGAAATGCAATCAAATATTATCAATTTTAACCAAACTCGTAAGACTGTATTATTTTTTTTTCTCTGCCATGCAGGAGGAGACAAATGACAAAAAAATCATCTGACTAACATCCACAGGATGTTATACACACTTCCAGAGAAACAAACACCCACTCACTTCCTGAATTCAGTAAGACAGAAAGACAAGTGCATGACAAAAAAGAAAGAAAAACAGAAAGTTGACTGAGACACACAAGCCTTAAACGACTTTTACAGTATGAAAAACATTTATGGAATTCACAGAAAAAAAAGTAGCATTTAATTCCACACTGGTAAAGTATGATTTTCAGTAAGATTTTTAAAGTTTTTGAAAGTCTCTTATTCTCACCAAGGCTGCAATCATTTGATCAACAAATATTGCAAAAAACAGTAATATTGTGAAATATTATTACAATTAGAAATAATATATATATATATAAAAAAAAAAATTTAATTCCTTTTCAGCATCATTACTTCAGTCTTCAGTGTCACATGATCCTTCAGAAATCATTCTGATATGCTAATTTGGGTCTCAAAAAACATTTTTTTTAATTATCAATGTTGAAAAGAGTCTTCTGTTAATTTTGGTTAATTAAAAACATTTATTTTGAGTGTATACAGCACATATTAAAAAAACTATATATGTTCAAAAAAAAATATCCATCAAACTGGTACAGATTAGGCATGTGACGGTATCAAATTTTCATGTTAGGATAATTGCTGAAGCTTTTATCACGGTATACAGTATTATCACGATACTGAAATAAATTGCAAAAAAAAAAAAAAAAAGTGTTGTCATACTATAACAGGTTTAATAACTTGTATGGTGTAACTTAATCTGAATGGCTGTTTGAATAATTTAAATACTGTTCAGAAACAGAAAGTAGTGCAGCTGCTTTGTTTAAGGGGTTACCGGGGTAAAGGCTGCATTTCTGCTGTTCCATAAGTGCCCTCGGCTGTAAGAAAGTGAAAGTGCATTTTTATTCAGTGACAGGGAGTCTTCTTTACTCTTTCCGCCACGCTGCTCATGCGTATCGAGGTTGTTTACATCAGAGAGTGCGCATGCCTCTTTGACACAGCACACACGCAGTGATGTAAGTTTTAACCGGTTGATGGAAAAAAATTCTTAAAATGCATTCTAAAAATCAGAATAATTCGTAATAAACAATTATTCACTGTATTGTGTGTCCACAATAACAATACAGTGCACGATCATTATCGTGATATATTGTATTACCGTATATCAGCACATGTCTAGTACAGATACAGTACAATACATTGTCTCCTTATAAATTACTGTACCTTGTTTCAACAAAGCCTTTCAAATGGGCCAGCTCAGGGGTGGAGCTTATGATGTCACTGATGAAGGATTGATCATTGTTATGGCTGACCTCAGCATCGGTTGTGTTGCTGTCATTGGTAACAGTAATTTCTGACAGAGTGGAATCAGGGCCACCGCCAGGTTTTGGACCTTGCTGCTGAAAGAGGGGGATAAAATTTTTTTTTTGTGAAAATCAAGATATTTATTTTTTTATACTAGCAATTAGGGCTTGACATTAAAGGGTTAGTTCACCCAAAAATGAAAATAATGTCATTAATTACTCACCCTCATGTCGTTCCACACTCGTAAGACCTTCGGAACACAAATTAAGATATTTTTGATAAAATCGGATGGCTCAGTGAGGCCTGCATCGCCAGCAATAACACTCCCTTTTTCAATGCCCAGAAAGCTACTAAAAACATATTTAAAACAGTTCATGTGAGTACAGTGGTTCAACCTTAATATTATAAAGTGACAAGAATACTTTTTGTGCGCCAAAAATAACGAAATAGCGACTTTATTCAACATTCTTGTGATGGGCGATTTCAAAACACTGCTTCATGAAGCTTCGAAGCCTAACAAATCATTTGTTTCGAATCAGTGGTTCAGAGTGTATCAAACTGCCAAAGTCACATGAAGCAATGAAATTTCATAAGACTTATGACGTAGCGAAGCCTCATTTATTGAAATCAAGTGATTTTGGCGCTCCGAACCACTGATTCGAAACAAAAGATTCGTAAAGCTTCGAAGCTTCATGAAGCAGTGTTTTGAAATCGCCCATCATTACATATTGTGGAATAAGGTCACTATTTTGTTTTTTTGGCACATAAAAAGTATTCTCATCACTTCATAACATTAAGTTTGAACCACTGTAGTCACATGAACTGTTTTAAATATGTTTTTAGTAGCTTTCTGGGCATTGAAAAAGGGAGTGTTATTGCTGGCGATGCAGGCCTCACTGAGCCATCAGATTTTATCAAAAATATCTTAATTTGTGTTCCAAAGACGAAAGAAGGTCTTACGGGTGTAGAATGACATGAGGGTGAGTAATTAATGACATAATTTTCATTTTTGGCTGAACTAACCCTTTAACACCCGCCAGCCCGCCAAATTTCAGTGTACTAAATTGAGTTACTTTTCACTGCTTATTGCGTAAGAACAGTCAAATACACACAAAATAATGTCAAGATGCTGCTCTAAACACAGACAGTTATGTTTTAAATGAATGCAAACAGTTGAGAAAGAAAACGCATGTCTAACAGTAGAATGGATCCATGTGTCAGGTCTTAAAGTGACAGCAGTCTAATATACCTGCTGCAAAATTATGAGATAATATTAAAAATATCTATATGGTAGTTTTTTCCCCATGATATCCATGTCAAAATTGTGGCCAGTGAAAATGCTGAGTAACCACAGTGGCTGGTGAGCAAAAAAGTTAATGTCAAGCCCTGCTAGCAATATAAAAGAAATATTCTGGAGTGAGTGTCTATCACACTGAATTTCAACTAAAATTACCTCTTCAGTGCAGGTGGTTTCAGTTTGACCTTGGGTAGAAACAGCTTCTGAATGTTTGCTGTGCACATGATTCCTGCAAACAAAGAGAATTTCAGATGACATGACAACACAATGATCATTTCCAACTACTCAAACGCAGAGAAAGTTATAGTCTGTTTTTTTTTTACAAGGAACATGTACCAAATTGTGGGGCTCCCTTACCCCTCAAAAAAGGGTGTGTGTTACCTGAAATTGGAGCCTTCACTCTCCCACTCCTTTTTCTTTTCCAGCAGATCTCGATGTGTCAGTACTAACTGGATTTTAAAAGAGAGGATTAAAAAGTTATTTTAAGAAAGAACCATCAAGCTAAAACTAAAACTGACACACAGACTTAAGTATTGACGGACCTTGTTATGTGTGTGTTTGATTGAGTTTAGTTCTCTGTTCAGATTTGTTTTCTGCTCCTCCAAAGCCATCACTACAAAGAAAAAACTACCGTCATATATTTAAAATATACATTTCTATACATCATGCTAATGTGTATTAAAAAGGGATAGTTCACCCAAAATGAAAATGACCCCATAATTTACTCACTCTCAAGCCATCCTAGGTGTATCTTCTTTCAGACGAACACAATCGGAGATATATTTAAAAATATCCTTAGTCCTTGAAGGTCTATAATGGTTGTGAACAGTAATCCAAATTCTGAAGACAAAAATAATGCATCCATTCATTAAAAAATTAATCCATATGACTCCAGGGGGGTTAATAAAGGCCTTCTGAAGTGAATCGATGCGTTTGTGTAAGACAAGCATACTTATTTAAAACTTTATCGATTAAAATAACAAGCTTGCTGTTTTTGGATGTACGTTGAAGATGCTGTCGCGCAGGAAGATCGTTATTTTACCTTATAAAGTTTTAAATAAGAATACTTGTCTTACACAAATGCATCAATTCACTTCAGAAGGCCTTTATTAACCCCCTGGAGTCATATAGATTCATTTTGTTTTATGGATGGATGCATTTTTTTTGTCTTCAAAATTTGGATTACCATTCACAATCATTATAAACCTTTGAGGACTAAGGATATTTTTTTATAAATATATCTCCGATTGTGTTCGTCTGAAAGAAGATAGTCATATACACCTAGGATGGCTTGAGGGTGAGTAAATCATAGGATAATTTTCATTTTTGGGTGAACTATCCCATTAACGTGCTGGGACAGACAGAGAGGGAGGGCAGAAGAGTGCAAGGTTTAATTAGGAGAGACTCACATTGGTCAGCTTGCTCTCTGGCTTTCTTCTCCAGTTCTCGTTCTCTCTTTTCTCTCTCCTTTTCTCTCGCACGCATTGTTCTCCTCTCTTGCTCAAACTGGTCATCCAACTCCAAATAGCGCTGATGGTATACAGAATGGTTTAATGTTTTAAAGGTAATTAAATTTAAAAGGTGCAATTTTCCCCTCATTAAAAAAAGTTTTACATAAAAAAAAAAAAAAAAATGAAGAAATACTTATATGTAAAACCATGTACACTCACATGAGATGATGTCAGTTAAGACAGATAATTCATGGTTGACTGCAAATAGGATTTTTCTTTAAAATGGCATAAGTAGCTTTAGCATACGTATTTCTGACCAACAGGTGTTAGCAGTGGCAATTTTATTTTATTTTTTTAAAGAAAGAGACCACAGAATGACCAAAATGTGCAGGGAGAGAGAGAAGAGATTACTACTACTACTACTACTACTAATAATAATAATATTTTTTCAATTTAATATTTAACCCAATTAAAACAAATTCAATATAAGATGTAAATAAATATTAAAGTCCCCCTGTGGTCAAAATCAAATTTTTAATGTTGTTTATGCGTCTATTTGGTGTTTTTAACATGCTTTAAAACAAACCATGTGCAAATTCATAAGTCAACACCATTGGTATATTCTCTGTATATTTTTCTGTTGATATTAAAAATTGGGTAAATTTAGCAATATAGCAGGTGAATTATGTATATGATTTACACTACCGGTCAAAAGTTTGGACACGGTAAGATTTTTAATGTTTTTAAAAGAAGTTTCGTCTGCTCACCAAGGCTGCATTTATTTCATTAAAAATACAGTAAAAACAGTAATATTGTGAAATATTATTACAATTTAAAATAACTGTTTTCTGTTTGAATATATTTTATAAAGAAATTTATTCCTGTGATCAAAGCTGAATTTTCAGCATCATTACTCCAGTCTTCAGTGTCACATGATCCTTCAGAAATCATTCTAATATGATGATCTGCTGCTCAAGAAACATTTATTGTGTACAACTGTACAAAATATTTGTGTACAATATTTTTTTTTTTTTTTTTTTTTCAGGATTCTTTGATGAATAGAAAGTTCAAAAGAACAGCATTTATTTGAAATATAATCTTTTGTAACATTATAAATGTCTTTACTGTCACTTTTATTCACATCGATTTAATGCATCCTTGCTCAATAAAAGTATTAATTTCTTTTCAAAAAAATAAAAATAAAAATTCTTACTGACCCCACACTTTTGAACAGTAGTGTATAATGTTACAAAAGCTTTGTATTTCAGATAAATGCTGTTCTTTTGAACTTTCTATTGGGTGTCAATATTAAACCCAAAACTATAGTACTGCTAGAGTTCACCTTTAAAGTTTGAACATTTTTAGGAATAAAATGCACTGAAAATAAATTGTAAATTATTTTTGAAATCATACAATTTAAAAATTCACAAAAGACAATTCATCCCACAGGTTGTCTCTCACCTCCTGGCTCTCTCTCCTCAGTGTTTTCTCACTCTGATACCTCTGCAGCAGTTCTTCCCTCTCTTCTTTCTCTTTCTCTGCCTCCTCCTCTCTCTCTCTCAGCTGAGCCCTGCAGCTCGCCAGCCCCTCCAGAACCCAGACGAGGATGGGCAGCAGAGACTCCACCACTCCAGCTCCATGAGTCTCCACCACTGACTACAAAAAAAAAAAACAGTTTGAACTGTATTTGTTCCCTTGAGATATTTTTGGTGGGTTTTTCCTCCCCATCACATTTAAAGCTCTTATCTTAGTGGCCAGTTGCACTCACAGGAAGAGCAGTACTTATGACTTTTGCTTGTAAAAGAAAACATGCTATGGTTGACTTCCCTTATGAAAAGTCAGCAAAACATCTGCTCTGAACTTCTGTTTTATAATGATGGTACGGTGTGTTTGAGTGAGGGGCAAATTATTAAAATGCTTCTAAAGCTTTAAAGTCACCGTGATTATTTTTATGGAACATTTCAGTATATATTATAAAAGATTAATCCGTGCACATTATTATTTTTTACAGATACATGTGTCCTCATAATCTTTAAAGGGGACCTATAATGCCCCTTTCACAAAATGTAATATTAGTCTCTGGTGTCCCCAGAATGTGTTTGTGAAGTTTCAGCTCAAAATACCCCACAGATCATTTATTAAGGTTGTCAAATTTGCCCCCATTTGTGTGTGAGAAAAAACACGCTGTTTTTGTGTGTGTCCCTTTAAATGCAAATGAGCTGGTGCTCCCGGCCTGCTTTCTTGAAAAGGGTGGAGCTTTAACAGCACGTGCTTCGGTTGCTCAACAACAACAACAAAGCTGGAGAATCTCACGCAGCCAAAATAAGGATTGTCAGTAATGGTGTTCAGCCTTACATTGTTCAAACCGGAGTCGGACACTGATGGAGAGACTCAGGAAGAAGTTACAACTTTTAGAATGAAACTGGATATTTCTGTATTAATTGATTCAACTCATCGACTAGCATGTGCCGCCATGTTAATCTTTTGTGCAAATCTAGCGTTGAATTGACTCTCGTTTGTGAAGCAGTCCGGCGTAAAATGGCGGCGTGGTAACAACACTCTACTACAACAACTCTTCCTCTTCTCTAAAGCAGCCCAACATGGCCTCACCCCCTTTGTTGTGTGTTCTCAGGGGCAGGGTTTATGTAAATTTTGGGGTTTGTGATATCACTAACCCGGGAAGAAGCTTGTTGTAGTTCCTTCCAGCCGTTTTTTGTAGTCCATAAAAAGTGATTTCTGTGAAAGAAAATATCTCCCTTTGCATTGCACTTCGAGCGTCGTAACTTTGCAGATGATGTTATGCTTAAACAGCAACATTACAAACTAACTAAAGTTAAAACACAATGGGACAACCTGTCACTCACCTGAGATTGACCAATAGCAAACCACAACGACCCAATCAATTCCTGATGGACAAAATCAAGTCCTACCCTACATTTTTTCTTATTTGATAAGCCGTTTCACTTGGATATACATCACAATATGGAAGAAAAGACTATTGCAACTTCCGTTTTAATGCTGACTTTAAAGTTATTTTGATTGGTGAGTGTATTAAGGTGGACACTCTTGATTGGTTACCTGTAGCTCCGAGTAGAGTTTCCCCGCCTCCTCACTCACGATATCTGGATCCAGTTCCAGTTCTCCACTTCCACAAAGAACACTTTCACCACAATCCATGTTTCAGGACTCAGGGCTCCTTGCTCTCTGATTGGCTTTTTAAATATTACTATGTTTTGAATCTACACCCAGCCTTGCTGTTGTACTTTGCTATATGACCCAAACGACTTCCTTTTTTAATCACACAGTTTTCACTACCTTAAAATGGTTTCAGTGTGTACCAAAAAATGCATGAAAATAGTGGTACTGTGTTAATGACGGCGTCTACATCTACTAAAACATCTCTTCCTCCTCTTATAAATAGCTACCTAAGAAACAGAACTATTGTCTTAAGCCACATGGTATTTTCAGTTAATTCCTCCCCTTCCATGTTTCTCGTTTTCTGTCTCACATTCATTCTCAAAACTAAACTGACCAAAGGGGTTAGGGGTTAGTTGGCGCTGTTCGTGTCTGGAGGTGTTTTGGTGTCCATTCTGGGAAAAAGAGAAAAGATAAGTTGAAGTGATGAATGTATGTTAGTACATGTAAAACATTTTAAACAGCAACTTGTTATGCATGCAATTTATTACCCAATATTGACTGCAAGATTACATTGAATATTTGTATTTTTATTCATTCATTTGTCACAATAGAGGGCTATTTAATTGAACTGGAAAATGGTGAAACCAATTACACAGTCTAAAATATATTTCTCCAGTACATTTATATAAATGTTAACATACAGTGCTCAGCGTAAATAAGAACACCCCCTTTGAAAAGTAACATTTTAAACCATATCTCAATGAACACAAAAACAATTTACAAAATGTTGACTAAGTTTTATATAACATCGGTTTATCTTATAACATGAAAGTAAGGTTAACTTAGAGAACAAAATTTTCAGTTTTACTCAAATTAGGGTGATGCAAAAATGAGTACACCCCACTGAAAGTCTCTGGAGCAAAGCTAAATTTTAGACTACAAATGTCTAATTTAACAAGAATTCAACCACAGTTGAGTCTAATTATTCATTACACAGGTGTCCAGCAGACAGTTGACTATAAAAGGGTGTTAAAACACATAAAATAATTTCTTTACATCAGAAAGGTGAAGGCTACAAGAAGATCAGCAAAGCTTTACTTATCAATCAGAACACTGTAGCAAAAGTGATACAAAAATTTTAAAAAGATGGAACTGCAACCATCTCACAGAGACGTCCACGGAAGTTAACACCTCGACAGGAGCGTCTTCTGATGAGAAGGGTTGAAGAAAATCGGCATGCAAGTTCACTGCAGTTATCTAAAGTAGTAGAAAGCCAAACTGGGGTGACTATTTCCATTGACACAATACACCGTACACTGCAGAGGAATGACATGCATGGGTGCTGTCCACGAAAGAAGCCTCTCCTAAAGCCCAGGCACAAAAAAGCCCGCCTAGAGTTTGCCAGGGCCCATGCTGACAAAGATGAAGACTACTGGGACTCTATACTCAGAAATGATGAGACCAAGATAAATGTTTTTGGAACTGATGGTTTCGCAAAGGTGAGGAATACAAAGAAAAATGCATGGTGCCTAGAGTGAAACATGGTGGTGACAGTGTCCTTATGTGGGGCTGCATGAGTGCTGCTGGTGTCAGGGAGCTGCATTTCATTGATGGCATCATGAATTCACAGATGTACTGCTCTATACTGAAAGAGAAGATGCTACCATCACTCCGTGCCTTTGGTCGTCATGCACTTTTCCAACATAACAATGATCCTAAACACACATCTAAGGCCACTGTTGGATTTCTGAAGAAGAACAGGGTGAAAGTGATTCAGTGGCTCCTGATCTGAACCTAATCGAACACCTATGGGGAATTCTGAAGAGACAAGTTGAGCTCTAAAAGAGGTCATTCTTGAAGAATGGAAAAAGATAGATGTTGCAAAATGTCACCAACTTGTTCATTCCATGCCTAGAAGACTTGCTGTCATTAAAAATCATGGAAGCCATAGAAAGTACTAGATGTAGTAGTTTTTGTTGTGGGGTGTACTCATTTTTGCGTCACCCTAATTTGAGTAAAACTGAAAAATGTGTAATCTAAGTTATATTATTAACCTTAATTTCATGTTATAAGTTAAACAGATGTTATATTAAACTTAGTCTTGTCAACATTTTGGAAATTGTTTTTGTGTTCATTGAGATATTGTTTAAAATGTTACTTTCAAAGGGGGTGTACTCATTTACACTGAGCACTGTAAATCTTATCCATTTTCTACCCCAAAACATGGTTTAAATATAAAGCTCAACAAAGCCTGATTGCAGTTTTAGATCTAATGTTTGAAAAATAACTACCATATAACTTTTGTAATTGTCTGTAACTCACCCAAATCTAATGCTTGGTCTTTATATGGTATTTAAATACGTTTTTTTATTCAGCTTTCTGTTGTCAAGCTTAGTGTGGTTCACTGAAAACATCGAATAAGCTAGTGAAAAAGTCATTAGTAAACGGCCCATATAAAAACAACGGTCAAGAACATCATGTTAAGTAGGTTCTTGTAGCAAGAACTGTCATGAGCACAGACACATAATGTAAGTTACACACATGCATAACACACATTTGAAGTCCCAGAAAGACGAACACATCTCTCAGACTCAAAGAAACATTACTTCATAAATATAAAGTCATATATTCAACAGAAAGTCATATAAACTTAGCCTTACTTCGGCAAACACCTTGAACGCTGTCTGCGTGTGTCTGCTTTGACACTTGGCATTTTAACGGGATATTCTCCACCAAACGATCATTAATTGTGGTAACAGCAAATTTATCAACTCACCTTTACATTTTACTGTGGCTCGGACACAATGTCTATGAGTTCATGGGGATGAAATTACAAGTCCTTCGCTTTAGAAACGATATCAATTACCCTAAACCAGGTTAAAGAAGTAGGCGTGGTTAGAACGTCAGCCATATGAGGGACGTGAGTTTGGACCTATCACAAAGAACAACGCTGAGTAAGAACCAATAATAATGCAGAAGGGGCGGGAGATGGGCGGTGTTTCTCCTCTAAGAACTGAAAACTTTCCTGAAACTTGAACATTGACACGTGATGGCTCAGTCTCATCATGTGACTTTTGGGCAGAAAAACACACCTGGCTAAATATTTCGCATTCCAGATTGTCCGAGAGGTTTTAGGAAATCAAAGGTCGAACGTTTTATTCTGACCGAGTTTACCACCTTCAGCCTTCCAATGGTTTACGTTTATGTTTATTGCGACGCTCCACCGGCAGCGTGCACCGACACCCTATCAGATTTCACCACACATGCTTGACAGGAGAGGAAATCGAAAGAGATCTTCTGCTGCTGGCATCTACTCAAGACAAAAATAATAATAGGCACATTCGACGAATACGGTACACTGTGGCCCATTAGATCAATAGGCTTTAACAATTAAAATCCTGAAATTATAATTCTGAAATGATCTTTTGAATTGGTATTAAATTCATAGTAGTAAAAGTTGTACTAATAAAAAAATATTTTATATATTAAATATGACATTTTCTCAATTTATATTTTTTTATGTCAAGCCATAACCCATTTTGTTGCAAACATTTTTTGGCTAACTAACGTTACAAACTAATTTAGTGAATTTGCAACTGTGTAAACCATTTTGGCTAAATGTTATACATTTTGTATATTTGATTTAAATGTTTGTTTAATGTTTAATATTGTAAAGTCACACAAACTGTATTTAGACATATCCTATATTTTGTAACAAGATTTTTAAAAATTGCAAACCACATGAAAAAATGAAGAAAAAAAAAACCACACAGATGTGACATGAAATCAACAGTTGTTTAGTTAAAGGTGCAGTGTGTAAATATTAGCGGCATCTAGCGGTCAGGTTGCAAACTGCAACTAACGGCGCACACCCCTTCCTTTCGGAGAAGCTATGGTGGCTGTCTGGCCAACATGTCGTCGTCTGAGAGGGCAGAGGCTGAATCCCGAATGGCACCCTAAAGCCTCGTTTACACTGCACGTGTGTGCGGCGCGTTATGCTGCGACGCGGCTACCGGAGCTGATACAAGGCCACTCTAGTCAACGCTCGTGTTTACACCAGCCGCGTCGCGGTGCGTTTTGGAAGCGCCCCAGAAGCGGCTCCCGCGCCGCTTCGCTAAAGATAGGCACCTCGCCTATTTTTGACGGGCGCTGCGTCCAAGACACGCAGCTCAAATACAAAATAAAGTCAAAATAATCACCCTGTGTATCACTCCCGCTCATATTTCACGTCACTAGGAGGCCAGAAACTGACGACAAGAGATTCGAAGTGGAAAAACTTGAACTACTTGCTGTCCATAACTGGACTTTTAAGTGTATTAACTTCGTCTGTATGCCACAGCAAAATAAAGTATGGCAATAAACACAATTAAACCAGACAAAATATAATTATTTAGCCATTAAAAACACGAAAAATCAAGGAAAAATTGTCAAAGGCAAATCGAGGGCGCATAGCGGCTGCTCACGAGCACCCTTCTGAAACCTAAAATGGTGGTGCGTCTCAATCAGCTCCCTAGTTCAGTAGTCAGGGCACTGATCAGGGAATCAGCCACATTCATTTACCCGATATACTGATTCACGAGCTAGGGAGCTGATTGAGACGCAGGGAAGGACACCATACGGTCTCGTGGACACGCGCACGCAGCAGCCATTTTATGTCCACAAGACCAAAAGTGCATTGAAGTGTGCCATTTGGGATTCAGCCAGAGTAGCCTGTGTGAAGCAATTTGGTTTCTTCTTACTTCTAACAAAGAACGGTCTCTTCTTCTAATAAACCAGATGACTACTACTACTACTGCGTGCGATTTCAACGTAGTGACGATGCAAGCTGCCTCTAAAAACACGAATGATTTAGGCTGACGATGTGCACTTCAGCTGAGCGGCAAGTTTTCGAGCTATGCAGAGGACTTTACACCGGCAGTCAAAGCGGCATTACGTAACGAAAGTGCATACTCAGAGGAGGACCGTGAGGGTTTGGTGCCATTTGGGATTTAGCCTTTCAAAAAGAACAACATAGTGACTAAACGCGCTCTGTAGAGTGTTTGTCCATTTAGTATGAAGGCAAATCAATGCCAAAAAGAACCGAGCGGACAACTGAAGGCAAACTTATACTTGCACGCACTGTAAATTACTTCCGCAAGAGGAAACGGGAGCCCTCGAGTGCATTTTAAACCCTCGCGCGCGCATGAAATCTCCTCTGCACGCAATACAAGCCCTCTCGCGCGCATGATCATTTCCTACACTCTCGCGCTCGATCCTCTCTCACCTGCTACTTTTGCTCGCGCAAATTCTTTTATTTTTGGCAATAGTGGGGCGGGGCTTGCTGTTTTAATTGTAACCTCAAATATCATTGGTTACTTTCCCTTTTCCTGAAGTCAGTTGTGGACGCCTGTTATGATGATCCATAAATGTGTTTATTTCATTGTATTTTATTTAATGTTGATTAATGTTTAATATAAGTTAATGCATTGTTAATAAAGAATCGATCCTTACCTGATACTTTATTAACAGGAAGTCTTCCGTTTACTAGTGATTGCATTCTTGTGATGTTAAAGAGAGAAAACACATATTTTACAAAATGTAATGACACGTTTCCATGGTTATTGGCATTGTAAATCTATCAAAATATTTAGATATTTTTGTATTTTATTTATAACTATGTTTTGTGTTATTGGCATTATTTTTAGATTTTTTTTTTTTTTTTTTTTACAAAAATTGGAGATAGCTATTGGAGTCATATTTGCTGCAGTTCACCACTATATTATCTATATTACAGCTATAACCTACTCCTGTTCACTTTTGTGCGTTTACCCAACCAAAATTCTATAGCGTCTGAGAACCTCAAAAATGTGAGAAGTGTCTAATAAATAATTAAATAGTGTAAGCTTTTTTTAATCATCCAGTGTATTGTCTATTTTGAGTGGTTCATTTTACTTTCTATTAAATATAAAAGGGGTTCTGCCTTCTCATAAAAAAATAAAAGCTTACACTATATGCGTAAACGCATAAGAGTGAACAGGAGTAGGTTATAGCTGTAATATAGATAATATAGTGGTGAACTGCAGCAAATATGACTCCAATAGCTACATCTCCATTATTTTTTTTAAATAAATAAAAATAAAAATAATGTCAATAACACAAAACATAGAGTTATAAATAATACTCTCTTTAACATCACAAGAATGCAATCACTAGTAAACGGAAGACTTCCTGTTAATAAAGTATCAGGTAAGGATCGATTCTTTATTAACATCAATGCATTAACTTATATTAAACATTAATCAACAATAAATAAAATACAATGAAATAAACACATTTATGGATCATCATAACAGGCGTCCACAACTGACTTCAGGAAAACCAATGATATTTGAGGTTACAATTAAAACAGCAAGTCCCGCCCCACTACTGCCAAAAATAAAAGAGTTCGCGCGAGCAAAAGTAGCAGGTGAGAGAGGATCGAGCGCGAGAGTGTAGGAAATGATCATGCGCTCGCGAGGGCTTGTATTGAGTGCAGAGGAGATTTCGTGCGCACGCGAGGGTTTAAAATGCGCTCGCGGGCTCCCGTTTCCTGGCGTGTAGATCTGTTATCCTCTCGCGGAAGTAATTTGCTGCGCGTGCAAGTATCAGTTGTGCGCTCGGTTCTTTTTGGCATTGATTTGCCATCATAATTTAGGGCTGCTGTAGAATGCAAAATGGCGACTTGACAGGGGGACAACGGTTCAGTAAGGTCTTTATACACCACTGAAAACATAGTTATGTATATTATATTGCATTTCTGTCAATAGATCCTCCCATATTTTACACATTGTACCTTAGTTAAATATTTGAGCACTGACAATTATGGAATCAGAGTAATTTTTATCTGTAATTGGTATAATTAGTGCAATTATAGCCATTCTATTTGTACTCAGTGCAGTTGACAATATGTTTAAATATCACAAAAAAAAAAAAAAGATTATGAGAATGATAATTACATTAGTGTCATTAGGCAGTTTTATAAAGTGGCTTGTTCCATTGATGAAACTTTTTTTAGTTTTAAAATGGCTGAGAATTATATCACTAACTAAAGCCTGTGCATCACAGCATTATTAAATCACAGTGACATTAAATCAAAATTGACAATTGTTTTTTATGGAATATTGCAGTATTTATTATAAATTATATATCTGTGAACATTATTTTTTAAATTCATGTGCCCTCGAAATCTTTAATCAAAATAACTTCCCCTCCTTCTTGCAGCGACATCTCTTCTCTGATGATGTGTGTGAGGGTGGGACAACCTGTCACTCACATGACATCACAGCATTAACAAATCACAATGATCCAATCAATTCCCGATGGACCAAATCAAGCCCCGCCCTACATTTTTTTTCTTTTTCCTTAAGTCATTTCATTTGGTTATACATATCCCAATAAAGAAGAAAAGACTATCGCAGCTTGTTTCATGCCGAATTTAAACCATAAAGCTATAATATCATTATTATTTCTCTGTATCAACATATAATTCAAATTTGAACACTAAACCTGAAGAATACATTGATGCAGAGAACCAATAATTCTCTGAAACAGAATGGTAAAAGTAAAAATAAAATAAAATGAACAATTATTGCAAACCTGAATTAGTGATATTTAAAATTCTTTCTAGAACATTAATTCATTATCAGGCTTCCATGTATCAGGTCGCATCCTGCCCCACTTCCCATAAAGACAAGGGAGTTTGTGATTGGCTCTCATCACAGCCACACTGGTGCAGGAGTCGGGCTTTCTGATGACCTCACACCAGTCAGGATAATCTACTGGTTGGGAGTTGCTGTCAGGGTGAAAAAGAACACACACTGAATATGTGCAGGTATATATGCTCCAGCTTTTAACGGTAAAAGACAAAATGCTATGATAAAAAAAAACTGTTAACAGTAAGTTTCCTTACTATATACGGTGAAAAACTGTAATCAAACAGGACATGTAATTTTACAGTAAAATGCAGTTTTTGGAAGTGAAAAACAACCAGCCATCTTATAATATACAGTGAAAAATTGACATTCCCACAATTTCCTATGTGATATTTCACATTTGCTGGTTTTTAATTGAACCAATTATGTTTATTCTTAGTATTTTGATATCAGTTATGTACATTAAGGTTTAATGTTAAACATTAAATTAATGTTTATTGCATTATTATGTGTGATGCCATGATGGTGTTTTATATTTGTGTGCATGACACTGTTTGCACCTTCAATATATTAATATGTACCTCAGCTTAAAAGCTATTTGTGATATGAATATGAACTTTGTGATATGAACTTTAGTTTATCATGTAGCTTTTTTCATTACTATCTTTTTGGTGGTTGTCAGTGTAATAAAAATGTACAAACAGATTTTAGTACTTTAGTAGGTTGGTTTAAAGTTAAGGATATTTTTTTTTTTTTTTTTACTGTACATTTAAGTTTCAGGCATAAAACCTAAAATGTTGCTATACCATATTTTTTTTACAGTGAACTTCTGGGAACCACAGCTGTCATTTTTGCTATAACCACAGCTGTCATTTTTTACTGTAAATTTTACAGATTTCTTTTTCTTTTTTCTTTTTTTACAGTATAAGGATTTAAAAAAAAAAAAAAAAAAAAGAAGTTAGCAGTACTTACTAATCGCAGCAGCCCACTCCAAAGGGCTCCATACACACGCACTGGTAGCAGTCATTTGTAATCCAACTCTCACCAATGCCAAAGACCTGGCCTTGATATTCACAGGTGCCTAAAAATAACACAAAGACTTGTGATTTATGTATTTACACATTAGCGCCACGTGTGGTGCATTTAACGCAAACTCACTAATGCACATCGAAGTACCTTTGGTGTTGAATGTGCACTCTCCACCTCGGTTCACAGAGAGAGTTGGAGCAAACACGCTCAGCAGAAAGGCTGCAATCAGCAGTATATGACCGGTGAGGACATTTGAACCCATCTGTATAAATAATAACAATATTTATTATTAAGTCTTTATTAAAAAGTAATTTGATGTGAACAATACGTTTGTACACTCTTAGAAAAAAAGGTTCTAGGGTTCTTGATTCAATTTTAAAGAACACTTTATGCCAAAAAGATTCTAAATAAGGAGAAATGTCTTAAATGATTGCATAATACTTACACGATTAACAGGTTATTTGATTTTTTTTTCTAGTGATAAAGTATGTTTAAAGCTGCTTAATTCATAAAATGTAATTAAAACAACAACAACAAAAAAATGCATTGATTAATTAATTAAAACTAAATCTGATTCCATGATGGAAACCTCTAAAAGGGCTCTAGCCTGATGGAACCCTTGAAGGTTCTGTACAGAATCACAATACTTTTGCTCATTCATGTATGAGGATGAAAAACATTATATTTTAACTGTCTGGTTCTTTCATCTCTCTCGAAATATAGTAATATTTAAATTTATATTACATTTACAGTTACATTTTATTGAACAGTCAGCAAAAATACAATATATTTTAATCTTACAGTTGTATTATTATTTTATAGTAAAACTATATTATTACTGTAGTTATATTGCTTTAGATCCTTTATACAGTATTACTTAAATCTTTTATCATTGCATATCTTTATCTTTTTCCCTGACACACTATCAAATGGATCCACAATTTTAGACATATTCAGACATATATAAAAGAAAAATAAGACTTGATAAGAGCAAATAAAGGTCTTACCTTTCCTTGTGAATCTTGTTTTAATCGTATGATATTTTCTGTAGTTTTGTTCTCTGGTTTCCTTAAGAGTCTCTTGAGTTTTATTGTGATGATGCTGTATGATCTCTGATATTTATACTTCTGTGACCCTCCTACTTCACAGAAACACACACACACATACACAAATGTGCATGAAGCATGCATGTCTTCATACATAGTTATTTCTTTAATGATTTCAATTATATTGCTTCAAGAGACAATGCACATTATTTTAGTGTTTTCATGCACAGATAACATTAGAGGTTGCAACAATATTGGGTATAATAGTAAGGCCTTTTTAATTAGTCAAACAAGTATTAAGCTGTCAGGTAAAATTGTGCATGAACAATTGTTACTCAGGCTCAAAATCGATATTTATGCTATATCTTATCGATGTAATCATGTTTGTAATGAAATAACACTAATCTGTGTGTTATTTAATGTGTAACTATCCCATGAATACATAATTTATCTTATTTTGGCCCTTCAAGCCATATTCATACATGAGCAGCGAATTAGAAAATGATAAGTTAAGCATTGTGTGTATTAATAACATATACTTGCAAAGATACTTTTCTGACAACCTCATCCCTTTCTGCTGTGTTTACCAGCAGTTTCATACACTTGCATATAATACTGGCATAATAGACATTTCAGTAACATTTTAAAGTAACATAACTTTTACAAATATGTGACCCTGGACCACAAAACCATTAGTCATAAGTCGCACGGGTATATTTGTAGCAATAGCCAACAATACATTGTATGGGTCAAAATGTTTGATTTTTCTTTTATGCCAAAAATCATTAGGATATTAAGTAAAGATCATGTTCCATGAAGATATTTTGTAAATTTCCTAACGTAAATATATCAGAAATTTATTATGTGAGTGGATATGCATTGCTAAGGACAGCTGGGCAACTTTAAAGGCGATTTTCTCAATATTTTTATTTTTTTGCACCCTCAGATTCCAGATTTTCAAATAGTTCGGCCTAATATTGTCCTTTCCTAACAAACCATACATCAATGGAAAGTTATGGAAAATTTATTCAGCTTTCAGATGATGTACAAATCTCAATTTCAAAAAATTGACCCTTATATGTAAGGTCTTGCTTGTGCAGGAAACACACGACGAAGATACAATCAAAGAGGTCTTTACTTGGCAGTCCAACGGGAGATACAGAAACAGGCATGAACACAACACAATAGACATACAAGACCGGACACTGTGGTGAGAATGGTGACTACTTAAGAAGGGAGTGCTGATGAGGGGTAATGATGGTGATGGTCTTCAGGTGCGGGTGATTGAAGATCGTGTGCAGGTGAGGAACAGGAGGGATGCTGGGAAATGTAGTGCCGGTGCTGGTGACTGTTACAGTACACCCCCCTCCGGCGAGGCACTTCTTTGCGCCGTAATGGAAGATCTGGAGGTGGACGGAGTGATGGTGAGATGGAAGGTGCTGGAGGTGGCTCAGGAGGAGGACAGTCGAGCTGGAGGATGGGCCAGGTGGTGGCCCAGTCCCCAGCCAGGATGGTGGACCACAGCGGTGGCGCTGGAGGGAGGAGCCATGGTGGTGACGGCTTCTGCTCCACCTTGGGGACGAACGGAGGCGATGCCGCTGATGGAGGAGGAACCCACGGCGCAGATGGAGGGCTGATGGACTGGATCGATGCCGACGACCGTGACGGAGCCGCAGCGACGATCCCCCGAGATGGATGCAGGGATCCGGAGGGCTGAGGTGTAGCTGGAGTGACCGAGGGCAGAGGCAGAGCCTGAGGGAGGGCGAAGCTAGCCGGAGCAGTAGGGGTGGAGGGCCGGAGAGCAACGGACAGCCCGCAAGTCCGTGGCGCAGGTGACGCGATGTCCGACTTGGGTGAAGCCGACGGTCCGAGGAAGCTCCGAGAAGCCAAAAGCTCGTAGGTCCCAGCAGACGTCGAGGGAGGAGCGCAGGTGGAGGGGTCAGGGCAATGGGTCGAGGTGGAGAGACAAGGACAGGAGGCGGAGCCACGGATCCTCACGCACAGAAGGAGGTGACTCACAGTAGGCCCGCGATGTAACCACGTCACTAAGAGGAGATAACGGTGGTGCAGCGGGACTGATGGGGGACAGCTCGGGCAGGACAGCAGACGTGGCTGGGTTCTGGGAAGAAGACTGGGACGACGAGCTGACAGAAACGTCTAGGAGAGGATGTGGGAGAGGGAGGCTGGGTGGGACCAGTGAGTCCAGTATAGAATGGTTAGGCAGATGAGGAGTTCCGTAGATGTTGGTAAAATCACTCTCAGTGACGGGCGGGTGGGCCCTTCGTCTCCGACACCCTCTGTACTGAATGGGACTGCCGACTCGGACCTTTCCTCAGATGGAAACCCCTCAGGCTCCGGGGTGATGTCATGCTCGGTCGCTCCTCCAGGCGCGGGCTCTGACTTCACGGCGGAGTCGTTCACTCCATCTGCGGTGGGTTTCTGACTGGGAACTGGGTTGAGCAGGGTTCTGGATCGGGGCCGTTTGCTCTCCAGACACTTCAACAAAGCTTCCCTCCAGTTCAAGCTGGTGGTGTCTGGGAGGTTGCTGGGGCCGTGGATGTTCGCCCCGATCCAGAACAAGGTCTTCAGGGTTGAATCCTCCAGCTGGCTGGTGACGGCAATGTGAAAAAACTCAGGCGAAAACTAAAAAAAAATCATGGCTTTCCTGAGCCACGGTGATAAATTTTACCCATTCATCCATTGGGTGGTCCGGTCTTCTGTAACGTGTTGCTTGTGCAGGAAACACACAACAAAGAAGATACAATCAAATAAGTCTTTACTTGGCAATCCAACCAGAGATACAGGAACAGGCATGAACACAACACAATAGACATACGAGACCAGACACTGTGGTGAGAATGGTGACTGCTTAAGAAGGGAGTGCTGATGAGTTGTAATGATGGTGATGGTCTTCAGGTGCGAGTGATTGAAGATCGTGTGCAGGTGAGGAACAGGAGGAATGCTGGGAAATGTAGTGCCGGTGCTGGTGACTGTGACATTATGACTGGTTTTGTGGTCCAGGGTCACATATTGTATTTGCTAGAAGTTGTACAAACATGAATAGATCCTTAAGAATATATATGAAAATATTTCAATTAAATTATATAACTGTTTGTGTTATGTGTAATGCAGCTGCTCAATAGTGGCATTTTTGCTATGGTGATTAATTAGATTTATTATATTTTTCACACATTTAATAAAGTGATTTTTTATTGATGTACTGGTCTTACATATGTAAAATGTTAAAAAATAAATAAATAAAAATAAAATATGCTGTTTGTTCCATGTGCACATCAGTATCTAGTCTCAGTAAAATTGTCAAAGATGTTAAAAGATTAATTCATCTTTACCAATCAACCTATTCTGTAATCATTTCTAAAAAAGACCAAATTCAGTTGCTTGAGGCATACTCAGTTCTTTCTCTGCGTCATGTAAATCAGCATTTAGACGGAAATAACATGCAATTATGCAGTTTCCTGTTAAACAAGTATAGCTGATGTAACTTGAGCAGAAAAACTCTGGCTTAGTTATGAGAATTTGCTTACTGAGTCACGAGTTACAGGTTAACATCAAGCATCGCTACTTCCACATACACACAGACCCACTTTTATACACAAATGCTACTGGCTAAGAAAAAAAAAAAATGTACGAAGACAGTCATGGCAGTTGAGCTGAGTCGTTCTATAGGTTTTGTTCACCCCAAAATGAAAATTTTGTCATCATTTACTCACCCTGCAAGTTGTTCCAAACCTGTATGAATTTCTTTCTTCTGTTGAACACAAAAGAAGATATTTGGTAGAATGTGGGTAACCAGACAGTTGATTGGACCCCATTGACTTCCATAGTAGGAAAAAATACTGTGAAGGTCAATAGTTGCCGTCAACTGTCTAGTTGCTGACATTCTTTAATTTCGGGTGAACTATCCCTTTAATTCCATAAAATGTTCTTTGTTGTGGAAAGGGGTCTTAGGATTATAAAATGTTCTTCACAAGATGTTCTTCATTTTTTTTTTTTTTAAATGCTCACTGAAAGGTTGTTTGGGGAACCCAAAATGGTTCTTTATATGCCACGGCTGCATGCTGAAAACCCAATCTCTATCTGGAACCATAATTGCTCAGGTATACAGTTGAGAATTACATGCAGTTATGAACTTTATAGAAGATGTTCTACATTTTTTTTATTTATAACAAAAGTAACTGTGAAAATATATTAAAAAGAAATAAATTTTAAAACAGATAAATGAGCAGAACAGAACGTTTTACAGTCAGTGTGCAAAGAAATGGAAGCAAAGAAAAACATTTTCACTAAATATTCTGTTATTGCTTGTCCTATTCAACATTATATGTTCAAATTTTATACCTCAAACACTAGAAAACATGCTCAAGAAACAATCAAGAAAGTAATAAAAATGAACCAAGATGATGAATGAAGACGAATGAAGCCACGAACGTGAAGATTTGTGCCAGAGTCTGTAGGAATATGTCTGATATTTAGTTGACGTGATATAAGGAAAGCAACCGAATATCAAACATATCACACAGTCCCTGACCTATCAGAACCTCACCATCAACTTCTACAGCATCTGAAAGAGAACAGAGAGGTTTTGAAACAGCAATTAAGAAAATATGAGACAAGATAGGAAAGAAAAAATGGCAACACTAACTGCTCATTCTTTTTTTTAATACTGAGCTAATCATAGTCTATGATCTTTACATTTAATATGTTAATTTATATAATAATTTTAGGAAGGCACCTGGCGTAAAACGTGCCTGTGCGGATAAACACAGTAAACAACATGTACTTACTATAGGGTTAGGGTCTGGTTTAGGGTTAGTTGCATGTAACTATTTATCATCATCTGTTATTACTATACTAAGTACATATAAAATAGGACAGTGTGAAATATAGTGTTACCAATTTATGTAATTTCTGTATATATTTTGCATAATTTACTAATACACACACAGAGTAAATTAAGAGCTAAATAAAATAAAAAATAAAATGAGCTAAGATGAAGTCATTCAGGTTGTTGATGCATTACGCATATTCATATGCATAAACTTACAGAGATTTAGCATTAGCACACACAGACTCATACAATATACTCACTGTTTTGAGGCTCCATCCATGAAATCATTCAGATCCGAAATGTAGCAATTTTTCTGAAAGTGTGTTCTGTTATCATATGGAGTGTGTGTTAGTATCTACTGTCAGCTTAGCTATATGTGTGTGTTAGCCTGTCGTGTAGTGCAGTCTGTAAGCAAGATGGTGTGCGTGAATGTCACAAGTTTCAGCTGGGATGGGTGTATTTATACACCCCTGACCAAAGTTTAGCACCCTTCCTAAACCCCAGCATACAGACACACACTCACTCCCTCACTCACTCAGAGGGGTTAATTAAGAGTGCATTGATCACCTTGCCGCTGGCTCTTCCTCCTGCATTAGGCTGATCAATACATGTGATTTCACACGTTCAGTCACACAGAGAGCAACAGGGAGGTCAGTCAGACAACCCTGTATTACATCGGCAAACAAACTACATCCAAAGATTATGGGGGGGAATGCATCGCCTGTTTGGTTCAAAAGTTTGGGGTCAGTAAGAATTCTTTTATTCAGTATGTTTTTACTATATTTTTGGATCAAATAAATGCAGCCTTGGTGAGCATAAGAGAATTTAAAAAATATTAAAATATCTTACAGACCCCAAAGCATTGAATGGTTCATGAATTTGTAGAAACATATATAGAATGTATAAATGTAATCAAAAGTATAGAAGTAAAACAGATTTTATATATTTTTCAAATTACATGAAACTATTCTGTAAAAGCAAATATTTAACTCAATTCTGAGATGCCTAAGAAAACTTTTTGCTGTAAAACAAAAAGCCACACGTTGCTGTAAGGAAGCGTTTTACACTATCCCAACTGCCTTGTGACCCATGGACCAGCATTATCATTATCATAAAAGAATATTTAAAGAACAGTTAAAACAACATTAATAATGTTGAGGTGCATCATTAGTCCTGCCAGAATATGTCATTAAGTCGCAAGCTTCAAAGACAAAAGGGTGTAAATTGTTCTTTAATGGCAGTAAAACAGCAACAAATCATGGGATAGGATCAGTGTTGGGGAAATTTACTTTTAAAAGTATGCCTTACAATATTGCGTTACTCCCTAAAAAAAGTAACTAATTGTGTTAGTTACTTTTTATGAAAAGTAATGCGTTACATTACTTTTGCGTTACTTTTTCTCACCTGGGCTGGGCTTACTTGTTTGTTTTTTAATAACAAAAAAAAGTTATATTTTTGGCAAATGTTAAGGCCCTTTCACACCAAAAGTGAAATGAATAAGCTTCAGGGTAAAGGAAATGGATATTTACGCCTGTACAGTAGAGGGCGCAGCTCAAACAAACCTCTCAGCTGGACTGCAGTTCTGGATTAAAGAAAAATAGGATACAGGAGAAGAAAGTTCAACACTCTTATTTCTAAATCTAATATAAAGTCATTTTTGCTTATTAGTAATGGCTGAATTAGATCACTGAAGGTCAGCAGCAAAGACATCAAATACATTATTAATTCATTATAAATTCTTAAATTGCATTTCACTGTTTTTATTAATTTTAAGGAATACTGAATGTTTTTGTGCAAGTAAGATGAGTAAATGCATGTTCACATTTAACTACAATAACCATTATGTTCCCACAGCGCACACAACGCCTCTGCACTTTATTTCTCTCAACATGGGGACAAGAGAGCTGTCAGTCAATAAAGGTGAAAAATTATTTGAAAAAGTAACTTAGATATTTTGTTGTAAATTGAAAAAGTAATGCGTTACTTATAGTTACTTAAAAAGTAATCTGATTACCTAACTCAAGTTACTTGTAATCCATTACCCCCAACACTGGATAGGATGACCCTGCTTTAGGAAAAACCCTGTTTGTCTTTTTGCTTGTGCATCATTGATCACAGAGAAAATCTGCAGTAAAACAAGAGATGTAAGACTTAATTTAGTTTCCAGTCTATTTGTGTTTGACTTATTATAATTAAATATCCCCAAAATGGTCACCCAAGCCACTTTTGTTGACCTGACCTTGAACATTGAGCATTAAATGACCTTTCCATTGTAATGTGACATCCATTTGCATTGTCGCTGACAGAACTTCTGAAGGTCATGACTAAATGGAGTCTACTGCTCACTACAAACCTCTCAAGAATCCATCTGTTCAGTTCTCATGATCAGCTGATGCAAAATGTCTGAGTATCTTTCTGATCAGAAGCCTAATAAATGATTCTGTTGTTACAGAGATACAGATCTCTGTTTGATACAGAGCTGGTAGATGGACTTTTATGTTACATTTTACTGCATTTAGACTTCTGAGATGATATTATATTTTTATAAGAAGAAAATTATTATCAAAATCACTTTACTATTGAAAAATGGTATCTTTTGTATCTCAAACCAACAAAATGCATCATTTAATGTAATAACACAAATTACAAATAAGACTAAAACAACAACTTTACAAAATAACTCAAATTTAAATACAGCACTTGTTACATACACATACAAGCACAAAAGAAGAAGCTTCTAGAATTTCTGGTTTGGAATAAAATTTGATGTATTATCTTATTATTTAATAATTTGTATTTAGAACATTTGCAATAAAACAGTGCAATATACAGCATAATGTCTACTAGAAGCTTTTGCTTTTAATCAATTTTGCTTTTACCAAATATTTATTTGAGACACCAAAAAAAAAAAAAAATTATACAAAATACTGTATAAAATCACATCTTTTTTGTTATCCCACATCATCATATCTTGTCTGAAATAACATTAATGAACAAAAAATATCACTGTCTATAAAAAAAACTGTTACTATCTGTTCAACTTTGGTTGATTAATATTCCTGGACTGATATCTGGAAGCATGTAAATTTCCTGTAGTGGAAGCTAGAACATTTGTTTTCTACATTGCTTAAATTTAACATCAAACACATTAATGGGTTACATAAGATGAGCCCAAAATAATATAGTTTCATCAGAGAATCAGAAATGAAGCAGATGTTATCAGCTTTCTGCCCCTCCCTCTGAGTCCCGCTGCACACAATGACCTTCTGAATGAGATGGGGCGGAAGAGAGACACTAATTGCTTCCCATAATTGTGAGCCTGCGGGGTAATAGAAAGAGAAAACAGAGAGAGAAAGAGAAACAAAAAAGAGAGGGGAGGGGAGGTACGCACACAATGGGAGCAGATACTAAGCCAATTAAGTTCACATATGGTCAGTTCTGATGTAGTGTGACTTACCATAGACAATTAGGGGGGAAAAAGAGGAAGGCTTACTCATTACTTTTAATATTTCAAAACAAAAAGTTAATAAAATGGCATTGCATATTCCATATTCACTTAATTTCTACTTGTCCCTTCTTTTCTATTTTAACTTACAGTGATGCACTGACAATGGAAGTGAATGGAGCCAATTCGTAAAAGTTACAATACTCACTGTTTCAATAGTACAGCCACAGGACATGCCTTTTCTGTGTCAAGTTATATACAATTTTAATTTATAAGTTAAGTTATTACTAAAATAACTATGGATCTTTAATACCGAATGATGACCGTCACCATGGTCTTACGTTGAATGATGCCATTCTGCTGCCTTTCCTTGAGACTAATGTTAAAGCTGCAGTCCGTAACTTTTTTTGGTTAAAAATTGTCCAAAATCAATTTTTGAGCAAGTACATAACCTATCAAAACTATCTCCTTACCTTAGCCCGATTCACAACAGTAAGCTTGTAATAATGTTTTATAATCTGAGTGGTACTGGTAGGTTTCTGCGGGAAATTCGAGCATGCGCTGTTCGTCTTTACGTCATTACGTCACGTCTGTTTACATAAAGAAGGAGTCACAGCTAGTAGGCTATATCGCATATAAGGATGCTGCAGGTGGCGGATCATTTATAGCCTTTTCTCACAGCAGCTGCAATAATTAAACTTACCATGCAATCCACCATCAAAATGGTATGACAAATTAACGTTAGAGATTAGACTGTACAGAAACTGAAACCTATACAGGTAATGCTAATACACACTCAATACATGTAGTCACGCAATGCTGACGTTAACATTAACAATTTGAGAACAAAGTGTAACAGTAATAATAATTTGCATGGTTTGATGTGATCCGAGCTAAGCGATTTAATGTTTTTTTTCTCAGTTGGTTAGAACAAAAGTAGCAGATTTGTTACTTAGCTGTTCAGTACATTTTCCAGTGAAAATTCTTATTTTGGTCATACCTCCAAAACTACAATCTATCTTTCTGAAGTACAGTATCCACCGGTGCAGTGACAGACAGCCACACATTCATCTGCGCAGAGGAGCTGTGCCGATGCACAATCCAAGTAAAGATGATAATTCCGCAAATAACTGCAATTGCAGGTTTCAAACAGAGATGGCGGCAAAGAGGCACCTGGTAGAATGAGCTACCAGGTTCCCTGGAACTGGTAATCTGTGGCTGGAAAATGCTTGCGCAATAGTGTCTACTATCCAATATGATAGGTTCTGTTTTAAGGCTGGTTTTCTGGTATATTTTCTTATCAAAACACACAAACAGCTGAGTTGTGTGAATGTCACAATGACTGTGTGTACTCAATATATGCGCAAAGTGCTTGAACTGGACACATGGTAGAGAGATCAAGCCCTGTATTTAAGATATCTGGGTCAGGTTGAAACACTCTAAGTTCGATTAATTGTTTGATAATGCGAATATTAAAACCTTAGGCAGGAAAGCCGGGTTCAGCCAAAGAGAGACCCTTGAATAATCAGGTCTTGGGTAGCCCAAAACAAAAGTCTCTTGGTTTCCTGGAGTCAGCGCAATCACCTGGTGCCTCCTTGATGGTTGATATAATACATTGCCAACACTTTATCGGTCCTTACAAGGACATGTTTGTCCTGTAGGAATGGAATCGAATGTTTCAAAGAAAGATAGGCTGAAATCCAAATAGCACACTTCAATGCACTTTCGGTCTTGTGGACTTACAATGGCTGCAGCGTGCACATGTCCGTTAAGTCCATGAGACCATAGGGTGTCCCGTTCATCATTTTAGGTTTCAGAAGGGTGCTCGCGAGCAGGTGTTATGCGCCCTCGATGCGCACGTCAGCTGAGCCCGCAAGTCTGCGAGCTACGCAGAGGACTTTACCCGGCAGTCAAAGCAGCATAAAGTGCTAACTCAGAGGAAGACCGTGAGGGCTTAGGGTGCCATTTGGGACCAGGCCATAGACTGCCCTCAACTCCACTACGTCGATGTGTTCCATGGTCTAGGGCAGAGGTCTCCTCTAGGGCCGCTGTCCTGCAGAGTTTAGCTCCAACCAGTTCCAACACACCTGCTTGAACGTTCCTTGTATGCCTAGTGAGACCTTGATTAGCTGGTTCGGGTGTGTTTAATTGGGGTTGGAGCTAGAGGTCTACAAAGAGGACCCGAGACCCTAGGACCACATGGGTTTGGGTCTATATTTTAAATGGTCAGACGGATCCGGGTCGGGTCCCAGTCTATTACTTCGGTTCCCGGGTCTGTTTAACATTGCGTGTATACCCAAGCCGATCTGATTCGGAGATCACCTGGCCGTGTTGGGAGTCAGTCAGCGTTGTGCGTGTGTTTTGTAACTTGCAAAGTATGAGCCGGGAAATAAGGTGAAAAAAACACGAGCGACCCCTGCCATCAGAAGCGGAGCGGGCGGAGTTAAAGCAAGCGAAAGGTGATCATCAAGTTTTCCTATTCCTATTGTGTGCAACAGTAATGCAAACATTCAAATCTCAAAAACTGCTTGTACCCAGATAGCACACATATGTCTGCAAGATGCCTGTTTAAGATCACTTCATCTGGAAAGCATCTGCTGTTTACAAACATCTGATAGACATCTTTAAGATGTCAGTTTTACATACATTCTAAATCATAAACATCTTAAAGACATCTTCTAAACGTCTATTTGACATCAGACAGGAAATGTCCTATAGACATATTGCAGATGAGCAAACATCCTAAAAAATAAGTCTTCCAGACGTAAACACAGACATCAAATAGACATCTCCGAGATGTATGTGTGCTATCAGGGTAGCCTTGCACACTCGCATTTAAATAACATATTTCAAATCCTTAACAAAATCTGAGATGAACTATCACATGAATGTTTTCTATGACACTCAAAATGCGTTTAAAACTTGTTTCAGGTTGCTCCAGCTAACGCGCATGTTTAGTCTCATGCGAGCACACTTTCTTTCTCCTATTTTTATAATAATATTATGAATAAACCGTCTTGTTATATCTAAAGTTTTGGTCAGACTCGGCTCAGAAATCACAGAAATTATCACAAATAAGTAATGCTAACGTCAGCGGCCATGTCACTGAACAAGCAATCGTTATTATTCAAAATAAGGGCAAACAGTCAAAGTTATTTTATTATGTGAGTGGACTCGAGATACAACAAAATGCAAAACTGAAAAAGTCGCATTTGTCATCGTGACAGCAAGTGGACTTTTAAAGCTGGAATAATGAGTGGATTAAGCGTTTCAGTTGGCAAGAGAGGAATAACATGGATGAACTTTCTTGGCAAGGAGGATTGTGCATCACAGTCCAGGTACAAGGGAGAAGGCTACTAACATTAGGTAAGACAAAACGTTTTATTTTCGCAACTTGTTTATTGACTTATTAATAGCAATTTGCTGTGGAATAGACCTATGTGCCGATCGGGCCCAGTCGGGTCTGTGTCTTCCCGGTCGGGTTCGGGTCCAGCTTTCAAATAATAGGACGGGTCCGCGTTGGTTCCGGGTAGTACATTTATGGCATTTCTCGGTTCTGCATGGGTCCGGGTCCAACTTTCAAAATAATAGTCGGGCCCGGGTCGGTTCCGTGTAGCACATTTACGGGTCTCTTCGGGGTCGGGTATGAATTTTTGGACCCGTGAAGACCTCTAGTTGGAGCTAAACTTTGCAGGACAGCGGCCCTCCAGGACTGGGTTTGGAGACCTCCTGTCTAGGGGAACACCCATAAACACTTGACTGTTGTGCCTTGCCAGACAGCCCCCGAACCGGTGAGAGGAAGCATCCGTTGTCACCACCATTCTCCTTACTGGAATATTCCCCAGAGGAACCCCTTGGTTCAACCTCCTTTTGTTTATCCATGGAGACAGAGCCTGAAAACATTTCCGTATGACCTTTAACTTCACTCACCTGTGTAATCTGGGGTGGAGTCAAAACATGTTGATCCAGTGGTTTTGCTTTGAGCAGTCCCAGAGGCACTACCTTTATAGCTGTCAATGTCATCCCTACTAATTTTTCTCCATCAGCTTGACCTAGTGGAAAGATTGTGTCAACGCTGTCATTCTCACGGTGTTCAAAAAATAACCCGACAAATACGGTTTGTTGCCGTGGTATAACATTGCTCTTTTCACGTTTCATGTGGAACCTGAGTTCGTGTATATGGCTGATAACAGTATCTCTCAAGATCTGGTGACAGCTTGGTGCACAGATCAACCAGTCCTCCAGGTATGGAAGGATCTTTATACCCACAGCCTGAAGAAGGTAAAGGGCGGTTGAAGTGCTATTTTCTGTTCTCCTGAACCCAAATATTCCTTTAAAACCTAATTAAAATCACACAACTGTATAATTACTGCCAAAGATTTGTCAGAAGGTGGTGCTGTTTATTATGTTTCATCTCAAACTGCATGTCACCTGAAAAACCTATTGTAACATTACTTTTACATACCCATCAAACTGGTTAAACAACCTAGAAAGACAAACTCAGTTGTTAAGACACTATTTGAGATTAAGAGTAGATTACAATAACTAGGCAAACATTTTAAATAGCAGTAAACATCCATTTACTGGAAGAATACATAAAAAGAAATGTCCAACCAAACTCTACTTTTATTTTTATATCACAGTATTTTAGCATAAAACCAAAACTTATAACAAAGGACACTGAAGAGCAACTCATAACTGCTCCACTGAAGGCTCTGATTGGTTAAGATTGTTGTTGTCAGGACCACATAAAGATAGTAACTGGGGTAACAAAAGTGAGGATAATTAGGAGTGACAGTAAGGGGGTCAGAGCTTTCCCATTGGTCGATACAAGCGGGCATGCATGCTTGAGCCTGAGGGAGGGTCATAATGACACTGTAACAGGGGCAAAAAATAAAAAAATAAAAAGACAAACACACCCAGAAAGTAAAGAAACATGACTGTAAAAAGAAAATAAAGGAAATGAAAAGAAATGTCATAACTTAATTGTGGGTAAAGTGAACAAGAAAATGCAACTGATAAAGCAGATCCGCAGCTGATATGGTCAATACACCTGTATCATCCCATATTCCTTATAAACCCATTTATTTTTGACAGAGCAGGAACATGGCAGACCTTGTGGTGTTGTCAGTCAAACTTCAAACCCATTGCTGAGAAAGTCTGTCATTTCAAGGATACCTGTGGAATGTTGGAGATCAACCCAAGCAAGATGTTCCGCTTTGGCTAATCTTCCTATACAGTTCAGCTGTGGACACTGACGTGCTATTGTTTTCTGTCTCCCTAATACACACATACTCAATCCACTTGGTTTTCCTTCACACCGCATTTACTTTTGGCTGTTCGGCATTCGGCGCTTCAGCTTTTTTTTCCTCAGGTTTCGGTTGTTCAGCTTTGGCTTCATCTGCTGCTGGTTCATTGGGCTTTGCCTCTGGCTTTTGTGGCTCATCAACTATGTTACACAGTTTCCTTGGAGAAGTAAAGGAGTATTGTTAAGCAATGTTAATGCTCAGCAGAAATGAATTTCCTATCCAAATCAATTTTAAGTTTTAAACCATTTTAAAGTTTAAATAAATAACAATGTAAAATCCTCATTTAAAGGCTTCAGGTTCATATGTACATTCTGAACTGAGCACAGAATGATTGACCAATCAACAAGTTCAACTAACTTCACACATGATCTGACAGTTAAATGAGATTGGAGATCTATAACAAATTATTCTGTTACACAAATTCACTCACTTTCCTTCCTCGGAGGTCTTGTCGATGTACTTGCAGAGTGTGCTCTGCTGCTCCAATTGTTTTTTAAAAGAAGCAACCTCGGTTTCCCAAAGGGACTTTTCCTTGACCAACCCATCTAAAAATGGAAAAACAGAAAAATGTCTAATATATATATATATATATAACATTGCTTTCCATGTACAAGCAGGTCCAAGCACAGCAAACAATGATAAAATGAACAATTATGTAGGCAGCTGACATCAATTGTGCAATTTCAAATCTCAACGACTAACAATATGTATCGTTATTATTTAGCTGGCATTTGCCCAGGCACGACTGACTTGCATTTGTTGCCGCAGGGGGGCAGTATTGTCATGGGCTTTATAATAGTAGTTAATCTGAGATACAACGCAAGGTGAAAATAAATAGATGTTTTCTACTCCATATTACTTTTGGCCAATCTTTAATACATTTCCACACTGTATTCCTTTTAAAACTGAAAATAAACTCACCCTGGATACGTTTCTTCTCTGTCTCTGAAGCAGCAATTTCATCTGTGAATCGTTTCTGGAGAAGAAAAATTAAACCGGTTAAAATAAAGCCCAGGTGTCACTTAGGCCTAGAACTGGTTACAATGGCTGGACAGTTAAGTAGCCTACAATGGTAAAACAATGAAGCATTTAAATAAGGTCTGAGATGGAGGGATTAATTGTTGAGAGCATATAAAAATAAAACATCACAACTCACCATGTCTCCTTTACAGGTAGCAGCGTCACTCTTTTTCTGCTCTACTACGGTCTTAACTTGGGACAGGTCTTTGGTTAGAGTATCTATCTCTTTCTTGATATTTTCCATCTGTGTGTTGGACTGGATCAGCTGATCTTGGTATTCTCCCAGAACATCTCTGGTCACTCTGAACTTAATATCTAGAAATGAAGCCTGTTTATTCAGTTGCATTTCCTGCTTCCGTCTGGTATGGATGTAGCCAGCGATGCCCAGACTACACACCAAGACAAAACCCAAGAGCAGGGCAGGAAACTTCATGATGGAGGACTCAAGAGGAAGATGGAGCGGATTCAGATCCTGTCTCTCTCTCTCGTGTTCAGGTGTACAGATGATCCAAGCTACCTGTCTTAGATACAAACCCCTCCCACACGAGAAGACTAGGGCATTATGTTGAAGAGCAAACGCTGTGTATTCTTGGTGATATTAACAGAGATCGATGTTAAAATATGTACAATAAAAACAATGTAACTATCCTCAAATTGCTTCCTTCCTTCTTCTTCTTCTTCTTCTTGTTGTTTTACGGCGGTTGGCATCCAGCGTTTTGGTTAGCTTTCTTCCTGGTTTGATATTTTTTTTTAAATCCCTGTTCACCTGAGTGGTGCTTGAAAGGAGTGATGACGACGCTACACCTGTGAAAAACCACGCCCACCCCACGAATGCATTGGCGTACAGACAAAAATCACGACGTAAGACGCTTGAGGGAAAGTCCGAGTCATCTCCCCGAATCGGTTCTTTCGAACAGTTCGTTTCAAGGACCGGTTAAACTGATTCAGCAATTATTTTACCCCATGACTACAAAAGCCATATGTTGCAGCTACGTTTTGCTGTTTTTCTTTTTAAGTTTTTCACGATTTTTATTTTTTATTAGTAGCCTATCTCATGTTTCCCAGGTCAGCTGTGATTCAGCTCACAAAACGTAGGGCTATATAAAGTCATTTAAACCTATAGCATATGCATTTATCCTAAACACCTAAAAGTAATGTAATGTAGCTACACTTCTTAGCTAAAAAAGATTTTAGACACTAAAGAAATGGTGTATAAGACAAGACACATGTGGCCTGTTGCACAAAGCCGGTTTCAGTTTCTACCCTGGTAAGTTCAAGATTAAATAGTTGATGCTGATCTAAACCAGGTTGGATTTATCTGGATTTGTCAACTCCAAGCCTACTCTGAAACTCAGAGTTTGTTCAACTAGCTTCATGCAACAGGCCACTAGCTAGCTAGGCTAGATATCAACACACTTTCCCAATAAGTTGATTAATCACTTATTTTGTATTACAAGTTTTCTGAAATATTATGTTTAAACATGCAAATGAGGTATTATCTAATTAAATATGCCCAAATTTGCCTAAATTTCCAGAACAGAAATCTGAGCATTGGATATAAAGCTGGTTCAAAATGCCTGTTTTATTTTGTTGACATAAGTTTTTTATCAAAGGGGATTTAGGATAGGTTGCCTTTTTATCACTCCATTAAAAAAAATCACCATGTTTTAGGAATAAATGTTATGAACAATCCCATCTGTAAAAACCTTCAGTGCACAGATAAGAAAAACAATGGTTTTGGCCTGTATGTCTTGCCTTAATGAAACAAACTTTTGTATGTGTGTTCATAAATCTCTCATTTAAGTAGTATAGGCCTATTTTCAATACGTTTATTTAACATTCTGCTAACTTCAGTCAAGCCTTCGGTTCATGAATCGGACACATCCGAGTCCGACAGAAATGATTCCTCGTTCAATGAGTCGGTTCAGTGAGTTGTTGACGCTTGTTCTGACGGGTACTGTTACGACCACGTTGCACGTCCAGGTCGCAGATACAAGTATTGTCAGACGTCGAAGAAATTCTTCTATTTAGCCACGCCTGAAACTTGTCACATGAATTGAAATCCAAGTACAATGAAGGACAAAATAATTTTAACATCTGCCGAGCCAAGCTTTCACAGTAGAGTATTGAATCCTCAACGAACCAGGTGAGCATCTAGCTGTTAATCCTGGCTGGGGGTTTCGATACTCAGACGACAGTATGACATGTTGGTTAAGTCACGCAACAGTATCCCAGTTCGTC
The DNA here is from genome assembly GCA_037950675.1 of Hypophthalmichthys molitrix. NCBI lineage: Eukaryota > Metazoa > Chordata > Actinopteri > Cypriniformes > Xenocyprididae > Hypophthalmichthys > Hypophthalmichthys molitrix. Next base: position 11,036,333 of record CM075507.1, on the reverse strand, counting down.
CTGTTTAACTGCCTTGTAATGATTTACTAAATTTACAGAGTTTTATAATGCCACACCCTTTAACCATTAATTCCCCCCTCCCCTCCCCCCGTTGGGTTTTTGTTTGAGAGATAAGGGAGGATTGTTTGTTATATCGAGTATATAGGATATATAGACCTATATATATATATATATATATATATAATTTGATTGGAACAAAGAAAAAATTCATGAGATTCATGAGTTTATGGTATTTTTGCCTATTTTGCTTTGATAAAACAGGTGGGTGGAGAGGGTGGAAATGTTGGTCAGGGATCACAGCAACAGTATCAAGGAAGTGTTGAGGTTTCTCTCTCTCTCTCTCTCTCTCTCTCTATCACACACACTTACATGCACACACATTTGTTTGCTTAATCCCAAACATCCAGTTATACAGGTAAGACAGGCTTACCTGTTTCTGGCTCCGATCGCAAGGTTTTCTGGAACTACACAGGACAGGGAGTTGCGTCAGTTTCATTCAACAGCAGGTGCTGCTGTCATGAGAACCAAGTGACTGTGTCTACACAGATAGAGAGAGAGAAAGAGAGAAAACAAAATCAGCTGTCCGCTGAGGAACTCTTTTGGTCTTCTCTTCCTCTCTCTTCCTACCTTTATTCCCTCAGGATGAGAGGCATATCGGCAATGGTTTTCCTGGCCTTATGTGCGCTGCTGATTATAGTCTACCAGGCCATACAGCAGGAGCTCAACATCCGCAACCTGAAAACACGCATCATTGTTTCTGGTGAACAGGTGAAGTTGAAGGAGGATGGAATCATGGGAACCAAGACAAAAGTGGAGGAGATCAATAAAAAGCTTAGTGCTCTGACCACACAGAGGGATCAGCTCAAAAAACAGAAGGATGACATTAAGAAAAGCACCGCTGAATCTGAAAAGGCACTCAGCACCTGCAATGCTGATAAGGTAATGTAAATAATATTGAAGAAGTTGAGCTTTACAGTGATTTTCTGATTTAAATCAGAGTTTAAATTCACTTCATTCACTTTAGATCAATCACAAACTCAGATTATTTTGAGCAAATTCTTTCACATGCTGCAACTCCTTTTTGCTCTTTTGTCTGTGAAATGAAATACTTTTGAGAAGTTGATCTCCTGCAGCGTGAAATGCTATATTCACGTGCTCTATATACACTGCTTTTTTAAAAGTTTGGGGTTGGTAAGATTTAAAAAAAAAAAAGAAAAAAGTTTTGAAAAAAATCTCTTATGCTCACCAAGGCTGCATTTATTTGATTAAGAATGCAGTTAAAACAGTAATATTGTGAAATATTATTGCAGTTTAAAAATACCTGTTTTCTATATTATGTTTTAAAATGTAATTTATTCCTGTGATCAAAGCTGAATTTTCAGCATCATTACTCCAGTCTTCAGTGTCACATGATCCTTTAGAAATCATTCTAATATGCTGATTTGCTGCTGCAGTAACATTTTGTATTATAATTAATGTTGAAAACAGTTGTGCTACTAATGTTTTTGTGATACATAATGATTATTTTTCCACATTATATGATCATATAAAACAAGTTTTGAAACCGTAACAGTGTCCATTTTTGAGATGTGACTGCTTGGGCACAATTTTTTGTATTGTTGTCTTCTTGTTGAATGTCATACATTTGCAAGCTATTACGATATGTTTAATTAAAGCAATAAAGCTGATAATGAGGTTTAAATATGCAAATATATAAAACATTAAATTCAGTTGCACTCACTGTTTAAACATGGAAAGAAAATTGTATTTCCAGTTTTGCAACTTATCTAGATAAGTAAATAGACAGAGCCAACAGACAGCCTCTACTGTTGCTGCCATTTCTGACTCAAATACATTGCATTTATATTGTTCTTATCATCATTATTATTATAGTAGTAAATGATGATTAGAAAGTATTGCTTAAAAAAAAAGGAAAAATTCAATATATTAATTTGATCACTTGTGTACACTAGCTATCAAATGGTTGGTGTCAGTAATATATTTTTTAATTAATACTTTTATTTAGCAAGGATGCATTAAATTGATCAAAAGTGACAGTAAAGACATTTACAATGTCACAAAAAGATTTATTTTTCAGAAAAAAAAAATCTGTTCTTTTGAACGTTCTATGTATCAAAGAAAAAACTATCACAGCATCAAATCAGCATATCAGAATGATTTCTGAAGGATCATGTGACACTGAAGACTGGAGTAATGATGCTTAAAATTTAGCTTTGCCATCACAAGAATAAAATACATGATAAAACATGTTAAATATAAAATAGTTATTTTAAATTGCAATATTTCACAATATTAATGTTTTTTTACTGTATTTTTAAACAAATGCAGCCTTGGTGAGCATGAGAGACTTCTTTCAAAAGCATTTAGTCATCTATTTGCTCTACTTTGAATGGTTCCTAAAATATAGCACATTTCATCTCTGTCTCTCTTGATAGCTGGAATGTGCAATATGTGATAATGTTTCAGGATTCTTTACAGTATTGTATTACATCACCACAGTGGATGTTTTACAGCATTTATGCAAATCAAGTTTGGTGAAAGGTCTATTACAGTGTTCTCTGTTAAACAGCCCCGTGTTTATGTTTTGTCTACCCATACTGTATAAACCATCAGCCTTTCCCTGTCTGTCTCTTCATTTCAGGGTAAATTAGAGAAGAAGAGCAATGAAGAAAAAGATGCACTTAAGAAACTGAAGGGTAAATATTATATTATTTCTGGGATTTTATTTGAACTAAAGTACTATAGTGTCAGAAGGTTTGTGGAAAATATAATGCTCATTGTCAACGTTTTTGTCTCACTCTCTCCCTTGTTACTCTGCAGAAGACCAAGAAGCTGAAAAGAAGAAAGCTGAGGAGGAGATTCAGGGTCTAAAACAAAGCATTCTAGAGAGAGATGTAAAGATCTGCAAATTTGTGGATGTAGCAGTGGAAGAGGCAAAGTAAGAGTGGTTGATTTTAATTTATTCCATTGATTATGATCGTAGCCTAAATGACCTGTAACCGTTATGTTGTTTATAATTTCAAAGATCACAAATCAGAATGTTTTCTTTTTACAATAAGCCTTTCTGCTTGTCTGTTTATAGGAAGTTGTGCTCAGTTGCCCTGTGAAGGAGTTCTCTCAGGAAAAATGTTCTGGATGGGATTGTGTATATTTTTTTCTTCAAACCCTTTTTGACTTTGTGTTACATATGTTTCATAAAAAAGGGTATGGATGTGCTGCTTTATGAACAATGCACTAAATAAATGTATAATTAAGACTAATGTGAAAAAAGACTCATTGTTTTTTGTAAAAACGTTTGGCAGTTGCGAAACTCAAAAGTTAAGGAAATTAAGTTCATTGCTCATTTTCAGTGTTGGGGGTTTGTGCGAGATTTCAACCAAGGTGGACAAGAAACAGCTGAGGGGGGCCCACAGCACCAACCTGATACATAAAATATTTTTGTGTAATTTATTGAATTATTGCAGGTTTGTGTAATATTCTGAGTTTCACTGTTTTTATTCATTTTGAGGAATACTGAATCTGTTTTTGTGCAAGTGAGATGAGTAAATGCATGTTCACATTTAGTCCAAACCAGTGGCGTGCAGTGGTGTTCTGAAATGAGAAGGCAAACAATGACCTCAGTTTATTTATTTTCAATTTTTTTATAAATCAAATGTAAATTCATGTCCGTTACTTGTCACATTTTCCTCGTTAAATGAACATTACTTTACATTACATCAAAAAAGAAATAAACCAAATACAATTCTATTTATTAAAACCAAGTCAATCTCATCAAGTTAGTGTTTTAAGCATTTTTAAATTTAATACAAAATAACTAAAGGCAGTAACAATTTAAACAATATATTTTATTTGTGTATTGATTTTCAGCTGTTCTTTTTAATAGTCAACTTATTTCGGATCATCAGTCATGCTCGGTAAACACAGACACAAAGGTGTATCTTTAATTTCACCAAGAAGATAGCTCACTAAAACCCCCGCAGTCATCATGTTTCAGGTCTTTTCAAGTTTGATTTTGATGTGACATAAACCGGTGATATCTAAGTGGCTGAGCTGTTTACTTACTTTTTAATTAGTCTTCCCATTGATGCCATTATTTTGTTCATTCAGACTGATTCGCGGAACGCGCACGAAAGCAAGAGGCAGGATTTATCGCACAAACCAATCATATCCAATCATAGCGCGATGGAGGCAATGCCTCCTCTCACGTGACTTTCTCCCGTTCATTCTCTATTACCCCCCACAAAACCCACCGCACGCTTTAGGGGGTCTATTGATTTTCTATGAGGGGAGAGGAGGCACGAGAGACGCGGACTCCGGTGTAACTTCACCTGTGGGTGTCACTTTTGGACAGTGTTCTTTTAGAAAAACAAGTGACTTGCACACTTTTTATTGTTACATTCTGCAATATTTGTGTTGTTTTATTTTTATAATATGGATTATTTTCTCATCCTAATTTTTTGAGGAGGCACTGCCTCCCTTCCCTTCTTGGAGGAAATGCCCCTGGTCCAAACTACAATAACCATCATGTTTACACAGTGCACACAATGCCTCTGCACTTTACTATTGATTTCTTTCAACACTGGGACAGGAGAGGTGTCAGTTAATACATGGGAAACAAAGCGTTACTTATTTGAGAAAGTAACTTTTGTTGTAAATTTAAAAAGTAATGTGATCATTTACTAATAGTCTCAGCCTCAGACGTCACGCCCAAACTTAACTGGAAACACTTCAGGATTTTCGAAGTCATCTGGTTGGTTGAATTCTACAGGATGTCCAGAAACTTGTGTGTTGTGTTCTTTAATGGTCCGCCTGGAAACAAAAGCTGACGCCAAACCTCTTTGTGGAAGAAGAACTCCGTTGTGTTTACAACTGTGACAATGAGCGCTTACCAGGATCAACTAAACGCTGGATTTTCAAAAACAGGCCTATGTGAAGTTTGCCGCTCCATTGTTGCAGTAAACTTGCACAACGTTCTTGAATGAATAATTTATTAGATGCACGCCAGTTTTTTTTAATGTAGAGACATCGACGTTACATTTTCACACCCCTAAACATGACGCGGAACAAAACGAACTGTGATTGTTTGCTTTACATGTCAGTCACCTTCTGCCGTCTGAAGGTCTGGCTACGCGAGACTACTTTACTAGTTACTTGAAAACGTAATCTGATTACATAACTCGCATTACTTGTAATGCGTTACCCCCAACACTGCTTTTAACATTTCCTGTTATTTAAATTCATTATCAATTTTGCACTTCCAGTGTACATGCTTATGCAAACATAAGATAGTACTCTCTGGTTATTGTCTGTTTGCTCATCGCAACCTTGTTAAGTGCTTATCAAGTTTCTTGTTGCAACATTTCACTTGAGCAATCAGTGGCGGCTTAAGGCAAAGATTCTTTGGAGAATTAGGTGTGTTTTCTTCTGTTCAGCACACAATTAGCTAGACTGGATCCGTGAGGGTTGGAGGATGGGGTGTGTCTGTTCTGGTCACCAAAAGAAACAGACTTTTTTTTGACAAGTTTTGACAAGATTGACAAGTTTTATTGCCAGAATGCTAAAGTATAAAAAAATCCTTGGTCTTAAAAATATTTGGCGCCGGTTTTAATTTTAATCATTAACAGTGACTTACATTGTGAGCTTTAAAATTTATGACAGCACTATGTGAATAAATGTGAATCTGACAAATAGTCCCATTCTTCCAGTTCTGTTAACCTGTTTATCCACATTCATGGCATTTCAGTAAGTGTTTGAGTCACTCTTTAAGGTTTTTGAAATTCACACTTACTTTTATGATTGGAGAAATTGCTTAATGCAGGATCTTCCGGGTGGGAACATGTACATGTTTACCAATGATATCTTTCTTCATGGTGTCTAATTTAACTGTGTTGTTGGAAAAGGATACACACACCTGTTCTAATGTGAACAGTGTTTGCCCTGTCTTTCAAAAGAATATATGCAACAATAGACCTTCCAACAGCCATAACAGGAACCTGTTATTCCTGAATATTAAAAGGTTAGTTCACCCAAAAATGAAAAAAATGTCGTTCTACACCCGTAAGACTTTTGTTCATCTTCGTAACACAAATTAAGATATTTTTGATGAAATCCAATGGCTCAATGAGGCCTCTATTACCAGCATGTTTATTTACACTTTCAGATGCCCAGAAAGCTACTAAAAATATATTTAAAACAGTTCATGTGACTACAGTGGTTCAACCTTAATATTATAAAGCAACGAGAATATTTTTTTGTGCGCCAAAAAAACAAAATAACGACTTTTCAACAATATCTAGTGATGGGCGATTTTAAAACACTGATTTGAATCTTTTGTTTCGAATCAGTGGTTCGGATCGCGTGTCCAGCTGCCAAACTGCTGAAATCACATGGCTTTGGTGCTCCGAACCACTGATTCAAAACAAAAGATTCAAAGCTGTGTTTTAAAATCGCCCATCACTAGATATTGTTGAACAGTTGTTATTTTTTTTATTTTTTTTGGCGCACAAAAAAGTATTCTCGACGCTTCATAACATTAAGGTTGAACCACTGTAGTCACATGAACTGTTTTAAATATGTCTTTAGTAGCTTTCTGGGAACTGAAAGTGTAAATTAACTTGCTGGCAAAAGCCAGAGCCATTGTATTTCATCAAAAATATCTTAACTTGTGTTCCGAAGATGAACGAAGGTCTTGCGGGTGTGGAACAACATGAGGGTGAGTAATTAATGACAGAATTTTCATATTTGGGTGAACTAACCCTTTCAAAACAGGAATATTTTCATATAATTATTAAAGATTTATTCCTTTTTGCTCACAATGTAGGCTTTTTAAAAAGGCTTATCCATAGTTTGTGTTTTTTGCTTTGTTTTTTCCATAGTGAATGTTTTCACTTTGTATAAATGATGCAGTAAATAGAGTAATAAACTAGTCTTGCAAAAATATTAGAATGATTTCTGAAAGATACTACAGTGTTGGGTAAGTTACTCTAAAAAGGTAATTAATTAGCATCTTCAACAGTGTAATTAGATTACTGTACTAATTACTCTCTCTAAAAAGTATTGTATACTAATTACTTTCTAAATCCCATATCAACCTCAACCAGTTGAACAATACAAGGATAGACACGAAACAACTCTTTTAATTCTTTCAAATAAATAATAAATTATTCTTGAACTTATTGTGACTGCTCCTTGTGTGTTTAAAGGGAACTTCAGAATAAAATTAACCTATTCTGAATGGTCATATACAAACCATGTATATTATAAAGCTGTGAATGTGAAGGCTGAACATGGGAATATGTTTTAAATGGTTTATGTTCTTTGTTGATAAATGGCCAGGCCAATCTTGCTCAGCTCTCTGATGTGCGCCTGTCTCTCCTGTTCCAGGAACCTGCGTAACGCTTCTCTCCGTACCTGCAGAAACACAGAATATAATAACCTTTTCCAGAAACACTTTACATTAGTTAACATACATTAGTTAGCAGCATTAACTAAGAAATTTTTAAAATCAAGTGCTGTATTTGTTAACATTAGTTAATGCACTGTGAACTAACATGGATATTTTTTATTAACAAAGATGAACAAATACATTAAGAAATGTATTGTTCGTGGTTAGTTCATGTTAGTTAATACATAATCTAATGTTAACAAATGAACCTTATTGTAAAGTGTTACCCCTTTTCCTGCTGCTGTCAATATCAACAAAATTTACAAGTCAAAACTATATTTGAATCTTCCTGCAATGCAAATACCACAGACAAAAGTGAGACAACTGCTGAGAAGGTGTAATATATAATAGAGCCGGTTCACAAAAACACAACAAATGTCAACATTTCCTACATTCTTAAGTTGGATGTTGGATTTAGAATGTTGGGAAACATGCAGAAAAAATCCTTTAACATTAACATATTACATAATAACAATAAAAATATTAAAATTAGCAGATGGTTTTACATTGAATTTATGCTTTATTGTATTGAGTTCACTTTAATGGGAATTTGTCGTACATTTGAAATGCGTAAATCGTAAATACAGACTGAACTATTTTATAGTTCAGCAAACACTGATATTTGGCACAATAACCCTGTTCCTCGGCATTGGTTTATTTGTTCCAGGACTTTCCTGACAGTTTGCTTGGCGAACAAAGATTGGCGCTCGAGATAACTCTGTTTGTCCAGTCTGTTACAGGATAAAGTACAGGATAAAGAGCGGATAAACAAATTAATTGAACCGAATCATGTAATTGTTTCCAATACCCTCATTTGACACCTGCTGTTTGTCGTAAGCAACTGTTTGAATATCTAACAGAACTGCAGGATTTCAGAGTGTAATCTAGCAGTTATTACGTCTTTCTCAGTAGTTAACCAAATAAACCTGCTCACTAAAAAATTAACCTGGAGAACCTGAAGATAAACAAATTTGGATTCCGTAACACTCTTGACACTTGAAGATCCACAAAAACGACTGTATTTCCTGATTCAATTTGACTAACGCTTGTGTCTTTATACCACCCCCTACTGATGATAAACTGTTATTGCAACTACTCTTTCAAATGGTTAGTTTACACAAACGTGATAACATTGTCATCAGTTACTCACTCTCATGTCGTTCCAAACCGATAAGACTTTCTTTCATTTTCGAAACACAAATGAGTATTTTTTTCCTCATGAAATCTGAGAGATTTATGTTCCTCCATTGACAGTCTACTCACCCAAAAACTCTGATGCTTCAAAACATTCATAAAGGGATCGAATAATAAATCCATATGAATCGAGCGGTTTAATCCAAGTTTTCTGAAGAGATACGATCGCTTTTTATAATGAACAGATTTAATTTAGGCTTTTATTTACATATAAACATTGATCAGCGAACATACACAGAGCATGCACTCAAATGGTAAACAGAAGCTCAAACGTTGTATTAAACAACTCCGGCTTTCAAATGGATTTCTTTTACAATCTCTTTATGAACTTTTTAAAGCTTAAAAGTTAGTTGCATGGACAGAAATCTCTCAGATTTCATTGAAAATATATTCATTTGTGTTCTGAGGATGAACGAAAGTCTTATGGGTTTGAAACGATCATAAGGACAAGTAAATGATGACAGAATTTTCATTTTTGGGTGAACTATCCCTTTAAACACTATTGAAACATTTACCCCCGGTTTCACAGACAAGGCTTAAGTCTAGATGTAGATGCTATTTTGTTTATGCACCCATTTATTTTATATATTTCCCAAGGAAAATTTTAAAACTTTCAGATAAGCAAAAGAAAGTATCTCTACTGACCAGAGTGAGAGAAGTATTCCACAACTCCATCTCTCTCTGTTTGGTCCTCTCTCTGCGTTTCAGGGCTTTTTCGTAAACAGCAAGTCCGAGACACTCGAATTGAGCTTTCAACATCACACTCTTGATTCTGGAACAAGTACATATATATCAGTATTATATACAGCTGTATTCAGCTAATAGTCATTTAAATGATCCATATATGATTAGTGACCTAGAAATACTGCAGTATTTCTTATTAATTTTATGTCATAATGTTTCTTTGTTTGAAATTTCTAAAAGACTAAATCTTAAAACGTCATGATTTTACATCAGTTTAAACACACCTGTCCAGCTCAGCAGTCCTGTCAGCGATCCCTTCATCTTTCTGTTAAAAAAAGAAAGCTGTTAAGCATAAGCATAAAAGTACACATGTACATGTACATCTGAGGGTCTGTAGAGAAAACATTCATGACATTTTTAAACATTTAATTAATTATAGGCTACATTAACATTTAAAAGTTTTCTCACCAAGGCTGTATTCATTTGATCACAGATACAAAAACAGTAATATTTTGAAATAATATTACAATTTCAAAAATAACTGTTTTCTACTTTAATATATTTTAGAATGTAATTTATTCTTGTGATGCAAATCTGAATTTTTAGCATCATTACTCCAGTCTTCAGTCACATGATCCTTCAGAAATCATTCTAATGTGATAATTTGCTGCTCAATAAACATTTATTGTTTTTATTACAGCTGAAAACAGTTGTGTTGTTTAATAGTCTATTTTTGTGGAAAATTTCTTTGATGAACAGAAAGTTCAAAAGAACAGCATTTATTGAAAACATTATAAATGTCTAGTTTAATACAACCTTGCTGAATAAAAGTATTAATATTAGGCTACTGACCCAAACTTTTGAACGGTAGTGTATGTTAATCATTTTATAATGTAGTAATTTTAGTTAATGTTATTTTTTTATTTATTTTTTATTATGCAAACAGACAATTACAATATTTACAGATGAGAAATTAAATGCAAAATACAAATACAAAGACCAACAAAACATACATAACAGCCAGTAAGATTTGTGTGTGTGTGTGTGTGTGTGTGTGTGTCTGTAAGTGTAACTGGGTGTGGGAGTGGAAATATATAAATAAAGGAGCATGTAGGGAGGTACAACAGACATAACCAGAGTTTAAAAAAAAAAAAAAAAAAATTATATATCAATGAAATAAAGAAAAAAAATAAAAAATAAATAAATAATTTTAATGACAATAATAATGATGATGATGATAATAATAGTATCACAAAAAACTGAAGAATGGGGGATGAGGAGGGTGACAGTAGCAATAGTAATAGCAACATTAAAAATAATAATAATAACAATAATAATAATTATAAATTCAATTAATAAGAAATGACAAATAGTAATAATAGTATTAGCAATAGTAGTAATGATAAACATATTAACAAATATACTCATTTCATCCGGAAGTGAATGTTATTTAAGTTGTTATTATTATTAATAATTTTTATTTATTCTGGGGGACCCTGGGACTGTAATGTTATAAAAGACAAACAGCATTTCTGTACCCTTATTCTGTCCCACTCTCTCTGCACAAACTTGTTTGTTGAACGCCGCGCCTCTCGACCAAACATTGTGCATCAGATGCAGGTAAACAAAATGTAAAATTACAAAAAAAAAAGTAGATTCCAGCAGTGCGAAAGTACGGGAACCACGGGTTGTTGTGGCAACAGTCACACACAGGATGTTGTAACACTTCATCCCACCAATCAGACGTATGAATTACTGTCACGTGGTTGTAATGACACGCGTTTTCACTCCGCGTGCTTGAACAAGCCAATCATTGATAACGGCCGTGATTCTGAATGTCACACTGTTCACCGGCTGATCTTATATTTCCATCTTAAAGTTGGTTATCGTTTTTATACAGTGTTCTGTCGTTAACTAATTGGTAAAGACTTTATTTATTTTTTCAGTTTATTGCTTCAAAAGGACTAAGCGACTAACGCTTCTGTTGAAATCTGGGCGGTGGAAATGCCTTCAGTTTATTACATCATTTACAACAAAGTCATATTCATTTGTTGCAGCAATTAGATATTTAGGCTTTTATCCTGTCTAGAAGAATAAGACAATCTTCTATATTTGTTTTGGAGTGACAGCCACTACATTCCTCTGAAAACAGACTGCTCTACAGTCAGCATGTTAGGACAGATAGCGAGAAGACTTGGTCACCTCCACGGCCAGCAGATCTCTAAAGGACTGAACGGAATCAGCTTTAACCAGCTGCTCTCTAAAGAGACACACCGGCACCTGCAGTCCTCATTCAAGACCATCAGGCCTATCTCGGTAACGTTTTCATGTTCCCAAACTGCTGATAAATTCATATTCCTTCTGTATTCATGTTAATGAGCAGGTCATGTGTATAGTGTTTGGTGTGCTGCCATCAATGGATGACCACATTTGTGTCACATTGGCAAAATTTAGTCGTATTTTCAACATTTTTTGTCCATAAGAGCAATCTTATCTGGCTAACGTACTCCTCTCCGGTATTATTTATATATACGTTTAGTTTTTATTATTTTGAATTAACTATTATTTTTATGTTTTCAGTTTATTTTAATTTTAGTTTTAGTAATTTATGTATATGCTTTTGTCGTTTTATTAATTTTGTAATTTTATTTTCATTTTAACTTTATTTTTAAGTCAGTTTTAGTAATTTTAGTTTTTTATTTAAAGAATAAATAAATATGTTTTATACATATTTCAGTTAGTTGACAACACTTATAATATTTGTTTAAAGTTTTAGTAAAACTTTACAATAAGGTTTCATTTGTTAACAGCATTTATTAATCTTTAAAGTCAATAATAATTTCAGCATTTACTAGTGCATTATTAAAATCTAAAGTTGTATTTGTTAACACTTGTTAGTTAATGTACTGCAAACTAATATGAAGAAACAATAAATGAGATTTTTACTAATGTTAACAAAGATTATTTAAAAATATATTGCTCATTGGTTCATGTTAGCTAATGCATTAACTAATGTTAACAAATGCAACCTTATTGTAAAGTGTTACCAAATTTTGATTAAATATCAAATTTTACCAGATTTCAATTAAATTTGTCTTATAATATATATGTGACCCTGGACCACAAAACCAGTCATAAGGGTCAGTTTTTTGAAATTTAGATTTATACATCATCTGAAAGCTGAATAAGCTGAATATGTATTTGTTAGGATAGGACAATATTTGGCCGAGATACAACTATTTGAAAATCTGGAATCTGAGGGTGCAAAAAAATTCAAAATATTGAGAAAATCGCCTTTAAAGTTGTCCAAATGAAGTCCTTAGCAATGCATATTACTTAAAAAAATAAATTTTTGATATATTTATGGTAGGAAATTTACAAAATATCTTCATGTAACATGATCTTTACTTAATATCCTAATGATTTTTGGCATAAAAGAAAAATCTATAATTTTGACCCATACATTGTACTGTTGGCTATTGCTACAAATATACCAGTGTGACTTATGACTGGTTGTGTGGTCCAGGGTTACATATTTATTTGATTTTTTTCAGTTTTCAGTTAGCAAAAACTATTTTTAATAGTTTTTATTAATATAATGAACTGCTCTAAACTAGATGAATATTTGTGTTTCGCTATTTTATTTTTTTCCTATTATATTTTATTTTTCTTTTGAAGATAATTAATAGTTTTAGTTCAAGTAGCAACATTGCTCTGATTTAAAAGAATAGTACATTATTGAAAACTAACTTTAATGTCACTCTTTGTCCAGATGATTCCGCTGTGGCCGTTCTCTTCTCGTCCGCGGGACTTCAGCCAGCCCAACTCATCGTGGAGTCCAGAGATGTGCAAGGCTTACGATCATTATAATGCGCTCTGTGACACTGACAATGAAAATGGCGAGAAAACAAGGGGGCCTTGGAGGAGGTTGCCCAGCTACAACCGCTCCATTAAATATGCTACTGGTAATGTATTTGCATAGTTGCTTCTAGTGTGTGTTCACACTTGTCAGGTTTAGTTTGATTAAAGTGAACTCTGGTGTGATTGCTCTATTAGTGCAGTTGATTTGATTAAGTGTAAACACTGCCATTCAAACCCTGGTGCACACCAAACAAGTTGACCAAGACCCCTGAAAAGATGGGTCTCGGTCCAGTTTCAAATGAACTCTGGTGCGGCTTATTGAAATATGAACGCAAAATGGACCAAAGACATGTAAATGAACCAAAAACATGACATGAGGTCAAGATGCGACCCTAAAAAGGACAGAATTCTCAAGCATACCTGTTTTTTCTTGTCATAGTCATGATTTTACCCATCACAGTTCGGTACAGGCTGTCTCCTCGCAGCAGATCTTCATTTGTGTGTGTGATGGCGGGTTTCCTGCCACTGTTTTGACTCCTTTACACATTTTATAAACTCTTCACTCCATCATATGTACGCACATACAACACGCACATTTAGCCCAACACACAGCATTGTTTTGGATGTTCTACAAGTTGCGTCACAAAATTAATGTCATAAAAGCCGTTATTTGTTTTGTATCTTTAGGTTTGTGTTAAAAATAACAGTGTGAATACTAAGCGAACTAAATAGGACTAAATATATAATTTTCTTTTTCGGTCCGGACCGAGACAAAAGAACCAAGAGAACTGAACTACAAGTGTGAACACACCCCTAGTCACTGTAATCAGTAAAATAAAATGTCATGATAATGCTATTGAGTGTAAGACCAAATGTTAAGTGTAAGACGTTGTTTCTGTCTGGTAGGCGGCATCCACCTCAGCAAATTCATCCAGGCCGAAAATCGACTTTTCACGAGAAGTGTCAAAGAGCAAGGTGCAACGTTTGAATACGTGGTGTTTGTCAATAAGGAGGAGAAGAGCTGCGTTTGTGTGTTTCAGTCAGGACGTTTACTAGAGGGTGCACCTGGGTAAGGAGGTGCACTATTCTATGTTTATTGCCTAAAATTGAATGCCACCCTTTTATTTGTGAAGAATGGGAGAACAGGAAATGATGTTACATCTTTTTCCTGTGTGTCAGGCATGTCCATGGTGGAGCCATAGCCACCATGATTGACACGGTGACAGGTACTCTTGCTGGTTACCTGTCAGGACCCGTTATGACTGCCAATCTCAACATCGACTACCGCAGGTGAGCTAATGTTTCAGTACTTCAGTCTTTAAGTTGAAGTTGTACCCTTATTTTTTCCAGTTTACAGTGGCTTTAGGGATTGATTATCTGTGATCTCCCCTTTTGAACTCTGTTCTCCTGTACAGTCCAATGCCTCTGGGTAGTGTGGTTTTAATCCACAGCGCTCTGGATCGAATAGAGAGGAGGAAAACATTCATCACTTGCAAAGTGACCAGCACTGATGAGTCCAAACTCTACACTGAGGCCACAGGTAGAGTGCACAAACACACAAACTTCTGCATTTTATGTCTGTAAGATAACAAGCTGATTTCAATTATGCATATCCACACAAGCAGTGTGCATATGATAGGCTGTGTGCAGAGTAGTCTTCCTTGTCTTTGTAAAAGTGTGGTTTTAGCACTTACTAGCATGAAGAACAAATATAGACACAGACAGGCATAAAGATCGATTTAAGACTCAAACTCTCCTCGATACAAAAATATACAGTACATACAAGCAGGAATGCAATTTTTCCTGAATATCCACACAATTGTAAATGCGACATTGATTTTATACAACAGTTCAAAAAAAAAAAATAAAAAAAATAAATAAATATATATATATATATATATATATATTAAGTGATGTACATTTTAAACACAGTATTGTCAGTATTGTTTGGTCTATTTTGCAATGAAATCATAGTTCCAACGAAAGCCACAGCAGAACTTGCAAGACAAAGCGGTGTTTTGTTAATAAACAAATCTGCGGCTTTGAACAAATTGGGAGAGTCAATGATTCAATGAATCCATTCATAAATATAGCCACTTGCTTCGTTAATGAATGAATGAATGAATGAATCAGTTTTAGATCCATGCATTAGATCTTAATATAATAAACTTCTTGCTGTCTGTGGCATTAATGTCAAATAATCAAACAACAAAAGAGAAGAGGGAATCACTCACTGCTCTGAATAACTATTGTAACTTTAATAATAATCTATTTGTAATTAATGCACTTAAGTCTATGCAATGATTTTTACATTTTAAAAAATGTAAAGCACTGCTAATTAAATTTGCTTCTGTCTCTTTTTGTTATTTGCAGCTTTGATCTTATTTTTAATAACAAAGATAAAATAACAGAAAAGAACTGTACTGTGATTATTAATTTAGTAATTAGTATTATTATTATTATTATTAATAAAAGAATTGGAGGAAAAGATGCATCGAGAATCATTTTATAATTGAATTGTTTCCACTGAATCATAATCGAATCATGAAGCAAGTGAAGATTCACACCTCTAATTTCTATTGTGTTGGGGGTCAATTTGACCCCTGTATTTTTGATCATAATTAGCTGTACATACACAATTATAAAACATGTTTATTTATTTATTTATTTTTCGTCATGACTAGTTGTAGCATTTGCACACTGAGGTACAGATAACTACAAATAAGTACAAATGTTAGATAATGATATCTAACATTATTTGTACTTGGTGTAAGTAGTATTTATTGCTGTTCTTCCTCTGCCGTTTTGTTATGTCTGGTTCTCAAACCTTTGTGAGGAAGAAATGGGTTTCTCAAACTTATTTTCAGTGCTCTAACAGTCTAGTAATTGAGATCCAAAAAAATAACAACCAAAAACTTTCTTTGACTGTGAAAATCAGCTGGATAAAGCAACAGTGGGTCAATTTGACCCCAACACTAAAGTAAAAAAAAGAAAATTTGTACAAAGCATACATGTATCAAAACTTTGCATGCCCATTCATACCCTAAATGACATATTCTCAAAGTTTAAAGAAGAAATAAATACTTTAAACAATGTTTCAAGCAGTCTGAAAATAAAAGTTCTCTTTCTCATCTTCTTGCTCTTGAATGGTTTAAAATTGCTTAAATGTTAAAAGTCACCATGAATCAAAATGGACTATTCTTATTTTTTTATGGAATATTGCAGTATTAATTATAAATGATTTATCCATCTTTAATCAAAGTTAGTTCCCTTCCATCTTGCAATGACTTCTCTGATGACATGTTTACTGGAGTGAGGGTGGGTCAACTTGTCACTCACATGAGATCACAGCAATAGCAAACCACAATAGTCCAATCAATTCCTGATGGACAAAGTCCTGTCCCTACATTTTTTTTTTTTTCTTGTTTGAGAAGCCGTTTCACTCGGTTATGTCACAAAAAGGAAGAAAAGACTTTCGCAACTTCCGTTTCATGCCGACTGGCAAGATTTAAAAACGCATGTAAATGATAAACTTTCGTGATGATGCAGCACTGGCTGATCTGGCCAGTAACAGTTCTGTCAACTGTCCTAAGTGTCTTTCACGCTGCCCCTGGGACATCAGGCAGTCCTTTTTGTCAAGCCCTGCAAACTTACAGTATGTGCTATCTCTATTTTTTTCTCACATTCTCTTTTTTCCCCCCTCTTTCTTGCCTCACAGCTCTATTTGTTTCAATAAGTGTGGGCCATTTATTCGGATCTCGAAACTGACATCAGCCCGGAATCCGGAGCCATGTACAGTATGTGTGTGCATATCTGTATGCACGTGAGTGAGATTGCAGCTGTGTGTCTGAGGTGGAATGTGTGCGCAATGAACAACTGATTAAGTTGATGTTTTACTTCAGCTTTCTGAATGAGGTATTCAGAAGTGTATGCATGTAACTGTTAAATATGGCTACCTCATTTTTTTTTATTGTAAAAATTAAATATAATTAACCATGTATATTTATTGATATGGTATTAGAAGTTTTGTTACTAACTTTTTAATCAACTTAGTGACAATTAGGTTCTTTAGTTTTGGAAGTATTATAAAATGAAAAACTCTGAAATATATATTTTAGCAGTGTTATATTGAATGCTGTGTTAGAGAGAATTGACGTTTTTTTTTATAAATGGAAAGATGTGCATTTAAACGATCTTACTGTTATTGCTAAGGAATAAAAATGTATTCCTAACTGCCTTTATTAATCTCATTAAAGTAATCAAAAACTGTCTGGTTGTGTTTGGAAATGTTCCTTTATTATTCTGAAAATTGACAAAATTGAAACAACCCTTTTTGGATCATTTGAGGTTCCAATCACAGCTGCCAAAAGAATGTCTGGAAGTGGACCAGGAAAGGGATCTCTGGGACTGGAGTGGCCTTGACACCAGCCATGGACCGAGGCATCTTTGGATGCTGACTTTGAGCTATGACAATTACCTTGGCAGTGACCGGGACCGAAAGGCCTTGGGTTCTTAGACTTGGATTAGGTCCATGACAAACCTCTGGAAGCTCTGCAACCGGTGCAGCCTAAAAAAAGGGAGCTCTGAAATTGAGCCATTCTTAGATACTGGCTGTGCTGGCAGCTCTAAAAGGCAGAGAAAGTATACTGGGGACCAAGCCATCAATCAATTAGCGTGGAAATAGAATCTGAAATTGTTATATATGGAAATGTGTGCAGTTACCTTAGTATTGACCTTATTGTTGCTAGGGAAGTAATAGCATGCCTTCGTTATAAAAAAATAATAATAATAATAATTAGTTATTGTAGAATTCATATCATTTGGAGAAGAAAAAACAAATGAAAATCTACCTGTTGGAAAGTGTTTAAGTTAGAATAGTTTGCCCAAGGGTGAGTATTAAATGATGCTGTGAAAGCAGACTAGAGAGTAGATGAGTTTACCTGTTTGTTGTGATGACTTTTTTCTGTTGCAGACAACTATAGTTTTAGTGCAAGTCATTTGGCTGGGCACCTGTTGTCAAAGAAAGTTGGTTGCCTTTCATCAGACATGGCGGAGATGAAACAGCTCTTGCAAAACCTCCAACCAGCAAAACTTCCTACTGCTGCTGTGGCTTCCACTGAGGATGCTCACTCACATTTGTCTAATGAAGAGCCTACCTTTTCAACTAATACTCCTCATAGCCCCCACCTTGATGCTGTGTCTACATGTGCTTCCAACATATATTTCCAGGATAATCTTCCCACTGAAGTTTCAGAGTTGTTGAAGTTTCTGAGTTCTGGTGGTTGACTCATTGGTAGTGCTTCGGATTGCAGTGGCCCATCTTGGTCTTGATGAATGCTCTACACATCCTGTTCAGTCAAGTGTGTTTTTCCGCAGACCTTCACCTATGGATTCCTATGCTATGCCTGCATGTAAGGTCTTCATAACAGAATTGTCAAGTGCCCTCAAAGGACCAGGTATGGACAAAAGGCGTTCCAAGACTGCTCACACTCTGGCTTCAATGGCAGAAGCTGAGTCCATTGGAGTGCAGAGAGTACCTTGAGTCAAACAGCCTGTTGCTGCACTGGTGGTGTCACCAGACAAAGCACTGCAGGGGAACGCCCAATGCCCTAGTGTTCAGTGTGGCCAGACAGATTCTGAAGAAAGTGTACGAGTCAGCTGCCTACATCACTCATGCTGACAACACTGTTTGCCAACTAATTTTGGCTGCTTCCAACGCTTTGGAGTCTGTAGAGGTGGATCCCTCTGTCCCACGGTTTTTGCAAACAGCCTTACTGGCTATGGGGCATGTGACATGCACGAGAACTGGGCTCTCTCATGGCAATGCTCTTGACTGCTTGTCAGCAGGTATGGCTGGCTCAGGCCCGATTGCTGGAGGATTGTAAAAAGACTTTGAGGGATCTACCCATCGTTCCTGGACATCTTTTTGGTCCAGATGTATCTGAGGTGTTGGAAAGATGCATGAAGCTATCTGTGACCACTAAGCAGCCAACGCATGTGCAGAGTACCCCAAATTTTAGAATGCCAACAGCACCTGCTCATCGCCATTACACGCCTGTGCAACCACGTTTTCGCCATGTGCCCTCTAATCTAGTTTCAGGGCTCAGAGATTTCTGGGTTCTGACAATGCCCAGATGAGTCACCCCCATGGTAGTCCAGCCCCCCACCGTTCTCCAGGAGGTACACGTCAAGATCCCTTCACAAATTTAAAAGGCCGAAACTTCAAGGCCTGAGACACTAGAGCCGGTGGTCGGACGTTTTACGACACATCATCTGAGATACTGGGAGAGCAGTGTCAAATCCTTGGGTCTTGGTGAAATGGAGCAACAGTTATTCTCTGTACTCAACATATTTGCTGGTTCCAAAGCGAGACGGGGATTTTCGTCCAATTTTAGAATTGAGGAGACTCAACAGGTTCTTAAAGCTTTGTGTTGGAACCTTCTTCTTCATATTTGTCTGTTTACCTGCAATCGCCCGTGACAGACGACCGGACCCAACATGGATTACGCAGCAAGATTTTTTGTCCTTTTCGGAGGAGTTTTTCCATCTTGCCATCACCTGCCCTTATGACGACAAAACCCTGAAGTCATTGTTCTGGATCGGGGCGAATTACCATCACCCCATAGACCTCTGAGACACCACTGGACTGAGATGGAGAGAAGCTATTATCCGTTGTCTATTATCCAAATGCTGAGGTGTCTTGTCTGTCAGATGATCTGATATTCAGGTTTTTAACAGGTTAGGGTTTGGTTTAGAGTTATATGCATTACTAGATTTAGATGCATTAGGTAAGATGCATTATTATTACTACAATTTACTGTTATTGTAACTATAGTAAGTACATGTAACAACAATCACTGTAAAACAAAGTGTTACCAAACTTTTGATGTGGAAAAAAGTATTAGTAAATGTTGAAATTAACATTAACTAAGCTTAATAAATGATGTAGAAGTATTGTTTATTGTAAGTTCATGTAGTTATGTAAGTTAATGTTAACCTTCTTGTAAAGTGTAGCCCATAAACATTACCCTAATATTCTACAGTCACCACTTGGAATATTAGAGTCATAAAAGTTCACAAACCAAATAAAATCTACTCTGAAATCTACTTAAATTTATAATTTGACTGGGTCTGCAACCCTATAGAGGACAAGTGGTTTGGAGAATGAATGGATAAATTTGGAATTTAACTGGGAGATTAAATTGTTAATGTTAGTTATTTTATTTAACTTAACTGGAACTTATGTGCACATTTAAATATTTGTAATTATGGATTCTCAGGCAGTTTGAAGTTTATGAACCCAATCATTTTTATTTAAACAAAAAACAATGTAGAGCAAAACTTAATAGACAGAAGAATCAGAACCAAGGACTCACCAATAAAACCAGTTACATAAAGAAATACCATTCAAAGACAGGTAGAACATTACAAATGCTTAGGCAAAATAATCAAAACAGGAAACCTTGAACTGGGCACAGACAAGATCAACTAAACTTTATAATAAAATGTGAAATCAAAGGTATTTGTTGTCAGACACAAAGCTGTTTGCATACACAATGCTGAAACAAATACTAACCTCTAACCTTATACCCTACCATGACCATCATCTTAGTACAGTGTTCGCAGCACATATACTGATACACACTGTAGATTGTCGATATTACAATAGATTGTCGTGATCGGATCTGTGCATTTTTTTTTTAAATCTCTGAACTGATTTCATGAATCTCATTCATACAGTATGCTACTGTATATATCAGGTTAGCTTGAGGCCAGTAACTAAATTTCAAAAATAAGCAGTTTCTGACATTTGAAGTAAGTCTGCATGAGGTAATCTTATGCTAGTATGAGCTCTTGAAACTCCGCCCTCTTCTTGGGAGCAGTGGCTCATTTGCATTTAAAGGGACACACACACTTTTTGTTCACCCTCAAAAAGTGACAAATTTAACATGCTATAAAAATGATCTGTGTGGTATTTTGAGCTAAAACTTCACACACACTCTGGGGACATCAGAGACTTATTTTACATCTTGTAAAAGTTGCATTATATGACCCCTTTAAAAATGGTAATTCCAACTGGACATTCAAGGTAAATTATGATAAAATACAGACAGTTTTGTAAGTTCTCATCTGCTTGGGTGTTCTTCTGTTCCCATTGTCCTGTTCTGCTCATTTTCCTTTCTGTCGCTTTCTGGACATTTAATTCTGTCATCCTTTCGAACGAGAATCTCAGTGATCTTACTAATGAGCTACACCCCCGGACTCTCCGCCCGCCTCGGAGGACCAGAGACCCGGCCGGGGACCCCCGCCGTGAGAGACCCCCCTGCCCGACTCGGAGCACCGGGGCACGGCCTCAGCATTCATGTTTTCTTGAAAAACACATTCTTCTTCTACCTGAGTTTTCTCTGTTCTTCTCGCATGAGATATACTTTGCCTTATGTTTTCTTCTATTATACATTTAAATGTCTCTCGCACTGTTTTACTTGCTCTTGTTTTGTCTCTTTCTCTGTGCTGTCTTCTGTCCTCCTTTTCTTTCTCCAGTTTTTTCTTTTCTGATCTTTGTTGGAGACTTTAGGTAAATCTCATTATTGTAATACTGGTCATCATTCTGTTTGATGATTTCATTAATCTTCTGTAGAAGCTTTGTGATGTGAGCTGGGTTAATGTCACGTATACTGTTGATTGCATGATATTTATCTCTGCAGTGTCTGACTAGTTCCTGAAATTTTGTACTAAGCATAAAGACCATCCATTCTTTGTTGGACAATTGTTCTCTTCCAATGAACAGAACCAGGGTGAACTTAAAAGCTTGTGGTACTTCTGAATTTGTTTCACAAGTTTTCTCTCCTCCTCTTTCATGTTTTCTAGGTTGATGATCAGCAGGAACACATGAGGACCAGGATGACAAAGAGAAACACTTTTCATCATTTCATTCTGCAGATCTTCATCAGATCTTCATCAGATTCTTCAGTGGTGAAGGAACCTGGAGATGTTTCTGTCGTCTACACTTCCTCTCTGTATCTCACTCACTCGGGTTCTGGTCTCTTTAAAAGCCTTTCTGCCCAGTATTACATTTCCTGTTGCACTCTTTCCAACACCAGAAACTCCCAGCAGCACAATCCTTAACTCAGGTGAATGAAATGTGCTTTCTGCTTCTGCAGAAAGATATAAAACAGAGAGTCACTCAGATCGGGGCTTTCCTAAAACAAGAACTACTATTTCTGACTTTCACACAGGTAATACCTTGAAAGGTACATGAGGGTTATGGTTCAACAGTGTGGGAAGGTAAGTCCAATACACATATCATCTTTACAAATACAAATAAACCTAAAATTCACATTGTGTACATATAAAATGGGCTTTGAAAAGAGTGTAGTGGAAATTCTCAATACAAATCTGACTTCACCACTGACAATTTAAACAACTCCTAAATGTTAATATAATACTACAGTATCTCAAGGTAATTCCCTGAATACTTGCAATACAATACAATACTTCCCTGAAATATGGTGACGGTGTCCCGTTAAGAAGCTACTATCACTACCTCAATCACACTTTGGCTGTTACTTTTGTCTTTTGAGTGTAGGATCTTCTATTTCTTGGCTGCGCAGCATATACCTGACACGACTTCCAAGTTGCTCTTTGTAGAAATGAAGTTTTATTTACGGCCAGGAGATCACTGGTCAAAACAACCGAGTGAGTCTCAACAAATAGAAAGATACATGCACATTTAAGTCTTACAGTTGAGTAAAAATCAATGTCTTCTTCACTGTGATTTGTTCTGGTGATTGGTTTGTAATGATCTAAGCTAATCATATGACTGGTCTTTGACCTGAGCATCCTTAGTCTGCATTTAATTTCTTGTTGACATAAAATATTTCTATCACAAGAGAAAGTCATTTTGTACACATACTGGGATATTTAAAATATATCTTGCTGCACTGTCATGTAAACATGCTTACATCTTTGCAAAGAAAAAATCTGTTTATGCTGAATTCATCATTTCTTAATTACAACATTACCTTTTTAAACCATATGGCAAATGAGCATTTTTACAAGTATACAAAATATTGCATAAAAGATACAATGTGTTTTCTTTCTTTTTTCTTTTCTTTTTTTTACTGAATTAGTCCAATTTTGGTAAATCTGTTACAGGAAACACTGCAGTACACATGCAGGTGAAGGTTAAAGTATTGCCGTTTATGTCATACAAACTTATTAAAATAAGATTTTAAAAAAATCATGTATAAATATATTTAAACATATTGTAATTACATACTGTATGCATAAAATGTAGCTCACCTGGATATGTTGGTGGTGTTTTATTGTACCAGTATTCAGCAGTCTCCATGTTCAACTTCTGAACATACAACTAATGATCCATGATAAAGCAATCATGTTAGGTGTTAGGTGTTTTATTCAAAGCCAGTTGTTCACTTTCCAGTAGTGGCTGTGTTATGTGTGTTGTGTAATGTCGCCAAAATTCATTGTGAGGATGTTTGCATGTGACTTGACAACTTAACCAGATTCCGGTTCATTGCTATTAACCACAATGTTTCTTTTCTTCTGTAGCTGCTTTATAAGATGAGTGTCACTGCTTGGTTAACAAGTATTACTGTTTTTAAGGCATTGATACATAAATTAAAATGGCAGGTGTAAACAATGAAATCAAGATAAATCATGTCACAGTTTCACTGTTTATGTGATAAAGCAAAAATGAAGAAACAAACAAACTATTACTTAGTAGATGTGCTTTGAATGAGCACCCAGTTTTGAGAAAGTGTCTATAAACTTCACATCTTGATTTGTCAATTTTATTTTACTCTTCTTTGCAAGAAAGACTTATCTTTTACATCTCACAAACCTGCCATTTTAACAGGGGCTTGAAGACTTTTTATAGCAAATGTATGTATCTTTTACATGCATTTTCTTAGGGAAAAAGGAGAAGTTATTATTTAATTGGTTGAACATTCTTGTTCTTCAACTCTGGTTTGAGCTGGTATGTGCACCTCTTCTGGTTGGATGCCCACAATTTGCTAAGAAATACCAAGAAATGACTGTTTCTGATCCACACACCAAAACAACTTGTAAAGTTAAGTGTGTGCTAAATGTAGGGTACCATACAATACACTCAGTTTTATAAATATATATATAAAAATATATATATATAAATATCACATGGTATTGTGATGACAGGCTGATGAGATTTGAAATGTGCAGTCTTTGTACTTACCTGGCTACTTGTGTTATGGGTTTCTGGTGTTTGCCCACAGTCTAGCAAGTATAAACACTGCTAGTTTGCATAGAAATGTAAACATGTGTGTAACAAAGCAGCTCTTTATCCAACTGTTTATCCATCCATCCATTTTCCAAACTGCTTGTAGGGTTTCAGAGATGCTTGAGTGTAGCAACTATTTTTCTATATCATTTGTTTGTTTTTTCTTCTTCTTCTTCTTCAATTTCAGTTACTTTCGGCAATCAAGTACTTTAATGGCATGATTGTTTTAACAACATCATACAACATTTCAATCAAACAATCTGATTTGAGGGACAAGTTTACAGTTTATGTCAAGTTTAGGCTTACAACCAGGGTTAGGTGCTTCAACATCAGTGTTATTCATCTATAATTTCTCTCTGATTTTAGGGATAACTTATGGGTTGGGTTAGGTTTAGGGGTAGGAATATGGTTAGGATTCAATTTTTGGACAGGAATGTTGTTCCAGGACCAAAAAAATATGTTAACACAGGATCACATCTAACTCTGCAAACTCAGGACATGCAAACCATCAGATAATCTGTTACTGCTTTTACATGTGTGCCCTCTAGAGGAATTTAAGTGTAGTGAACCCCTATTATCAGGAAATTTTAATTCAGAAGTGAACAAATCCTTTAAGTCTTCAGTGCCCCCAAACATATTCATCTTACTTGCTTCTTGGTGGGCTGCACTTTTCTAATGGGTGCATGTTGATTCAAACAGATGGAGGATAAATCATGTTTTCAGCAGATTATTAACAATACTATTTTTTTGTCAGTTCATGCATATTATTTGTGATTATTGACCAGGGCAGGCCCAGGGAAACTGAAGACAAGAAGATATAGAACTAGGATGACCTCAGGCACCTGCTCGAAGACTCGAAGATTGAGCCCCTTTAGCCGCAGTGAAAGGAACATCTGTGGCAGGAGTAAAAGCAGTCTTCTTTGCATCAGCTCTGGCTTGGTCCATGACACTAACATTTTTTGGAACATTTGACATTCCAATTACAGCTGCCCAATGAATGTTTTGGAATCGGATGGAACACGAAGGGATCTCTGGGACCAGAGTGGCCTTGGCACCAGCTCTGGATTGAGGCAACTTCGGGCGCCGGATTTGGTGAGAGCTTTGAAAGTTAACTTTGGGGTGGCATTGATAAGACCACTGGGGTCCAAGCCATCTGTGCCATGACAGAAACATCTGAGGTAGCTGTAAACAGGAATGCCTTAGGGGAACATGTTATTCCAAAGTCATAATGAATCATAATGACACAGTGTTCCTGCTTTATCCCAAGTTTTTTTTTTCTCCATTCTCTCACCTGATGGAGTTTGGCTTCCTTGTCAATGTCGCCTCTGGCTTGCTTAGTTGGGGGCACTTAATATTCAGCAGTTTTATTGATCTGACTGTACTGATGCTATTGAATAAGAACTGAACTGAGCTGAACTGGACGATAACAATTTTTTGCAGAACTGCTTTATAGATTAAATGAACTCATTTAATAATTGATTATCTTTACAGCGGAACTGAATCAACACTGAACTGACTTCAGCTGAACAACAGCCGAAATGCATCATTTTCCTGTTATCGCTCTTAAGCTGCTTTGAAACAATCTTGTATAAAGCACCATATAAATAAAGGTGACTTGACTAAAGTGTCTAACCAGGTGTTTTTTACTGTTTTGTATCTTTGTTTCATTTTAGTATGATTTACATTTACTTTGCTTACTTTATTGAAATCTTTTCACAGGCCAGCTTTGGAGAAGTTGTTTGCATTGATCATGTGTAGGTCATCTGTGTTAGGATAGTCTCTGCACACCAATGCAAACTAGGGCTGGGACAATAAATCAATTAGTGATGCAATGATTGTAGATCGATTCTTTATTTTCTGAATGTATCGCGATTTCCTCTCGACTCTGAGCTTAGAAGGATGGTGGGGGCTCTGGAGGTGGATGAGGGGCTGGTGAGGGACAGGAAACAGGAGTAGATGACGACGGGAGAGACCAGGGCAGTGATGATGGTGGGAAGACTTGGACCTGGGCGAGACCAGTGGGATGGGAGACTACAGGGATTATCTCTTCCAAATCCTCATACTATTTAACAGAGGCTAGCTGCAGCTCACCCTTAGCGGCAGACTTTCTTGGGCTCGGGCTCCGGGGCAATGGTTGGCACAGGTGTTAGCTCTGGCATCGCTGCAGGCTCGGGCTCTTCATCTGTGGTGGGCTCTGGCATAGGCTCTGTGCAGGTGGCTGACTGGGCTCTGGGAATGGAGTGGGGCTGGTGACCGGAGATCTGTTATTCACCAGCACCCACTCCACAAATGTGGAAAAATCTCCCCCAAGGACCATCACTGGGCACAGGCATGCCTCGTGTACTAAAAGAAACACAACGAGCGATCCGGGTAGTGGGTGAGGCACATCAGATCTAAAACTGTCCTCATGTGGCCCCTGAGTGTTTGCTCTTTTTGCTCTAAACACCATAGGTGGAGACAAGTGACTGTTAAAATTGTATGTCACTGAATTCATTCAGTAGATTTGCTCAAAAATGCTGATTCATCCAGTAATGAAACAATTAGTCTTTATGAGTGAATCACTGAATCATTCATTCAAACCTATTTTTTAAATAATTAATTCAAATTAAGTACTTTTTTTTTTTTTTTTTAAATAGACTGCAGCAATCAACTTTTTGTCATAATCTGTAGTAAATTACATTATTTTGTTTAGTTGTCTATTCAGAATCGTGGGAGAATAATGATCTCTATTTTAAACAAAAATATGCAGAATTGTGCAGCTCTAATATATATACATACTAAGATGGCTTCAGAGTGATGGGAAATGATGACGATAATCTGCTGAAATCTGCTAGCTAGACATTGTAAGTAAAAAAATGAAAAGACTTCCCTCATAAATGCCTCCAAAGGCCCCTTCACCCAGCATGTCACCGATCACGTAACGGCAGGAACTGATGTCTTTTAAAAGAGTTTTCCCTGAAAACTAACATCACTACATCGGTGCCAAAACCTGGGAGGAAGGAGGAACGCGCTGTCAAAGAGCCCTCGTCACTGTGGGGAATTCGTGGTGCCATCGAGCATGGCTGAGCAGAGCCTGCCGCCATGGACACTCGAGGCGGTGGGCTGGAGTGAGTTGCTGGAGGGATGGACTAACTTGCTGCCGGCCACCTATGTTTGTGGAGGGGCAGCTGCCATCAATGAGGGAGCAAAGGAGTAGCTGCCATTTGCCTGAGGCCGGAGCCTGCTGCCATCTGCCATGATGGGGAGGAGCAGGGAACGGGGACTCATGACGGCTCCCCGAACCCAGAGGAGCCGTCGAGTGTTGCGGAGGAGTTCACTCAGCTGGTTCTTTTGGAGCTTCAAGAGCATAAAAAGGAGGAACGACGACAGTGAAGGACAAGAGAGGACCAGGCCTGGATTTACATTATGTTTTGTTTATGGTTGTGCTGCAGTCATCCGTGAGGGGCTGCTGTTTTACTTTAGTTTTGTGTTTGTTTATTTTATCATGAAGGTTGTTGAAGGTTCACCGGTTCCCGCCTCCTTCTTCCCTGAACTACTAACCTTGCCATATACATTGACAGTAGTGTCTTGCAGGATGGCATGCTCTACATAATCTACTATTTTTTAAACAACATGTTTTTAATTATTGTATATTTTTAGTATGTTATTTTGTATATTATTAAGCTCATGTTAACTGATGTACATTGAATGTTTTTTGGATTATGGCAGTAAACTCACCCTCAGTTTTCATCTCTTTCCCATTATTCTCCAGCTACTTCTTCAGTGGTGACACAGAGTTCTCTTTGGGACTAACTGGAGTTTGGAAGACATTAGTGCTCCTGTCAGTGCGGATTGAAGTTCAGACTGGAAAATGGCTGGCATTGATGTTTCAGTCCGAAGAGGTGCGATGGACTAGAGTCTGGGTGACATCGACACCCCGGCTGGATGCAGTGCAATGGACTGGAGTCAGGGTGACAGAAGTCTGGGTGATGTCAGCACTCCAGCCAGATGTGGTATGGACTGGATTCTGGACATCAACATTGCTCCAGTTCGATGCAGTGTTGACTAAAGGCAGGCCAGCAATGACATTCTAGATGGTTCTAATCATGGCACCTCTGTGCAACAATAAACAGTCTGTAAATGCAGACTTTAAACAAAAATAAAGTTACCATGGATCCCTAGATGGTTGTACAACTCCAATACAGAGGTACATAATCTCTTATCACGGTCATCTAATTTATTATTAGGTACTTTGGCTGCATCAGTGCCCTGAGCCTCTCTCTCATCCTGAGGGGGTCTTCCTGCTGTATTTTGTACCAGCTCTCCAACAAGAGGTCCAATTCCATAACCTGAAACTTTCCTTTACAACACCAACTGGATGTGAAATGGCTTCCACCAAATTGGTGTTAGATAAATAATGACCAGTGGCTCTCTAATGGCCAATTCACGAGTTCACACTTACAAATAATCAGATAGTAAATAGTATGCGTATTTGGTGTGTGGTCCGGGGAGAGGGCTCTGAGCTCGGTATTTGGCCCGAAAGTAACCAGGCGATTGTGAGGAGACGGGGTGGTGGAGGGATGCTGAAAAAACTGTCGAGGATTATGGGTGAGTCGACTGTGTTTATACAGTGGGTACGGAAAGTATTCAGAACCCCTTAAATTTTTCACTATTTGTTATATTGCAGCCATTTGCTAAAATCATTTAAGTTCATTTTTTTTCCCTCATTAATGTACACACAGCACCCCATATTGACAGAAAAACACAGAATTGTTGACATTTTTGCAGATTTATTAAAAAAGAAAAACTGAAATATCACATGGTCC
Source organism: Hypophthalmichthys molitrix (assembly GCA_037950675.1). Taxonomy (NCBI): domain Eukaryota; kingdom Metazoa; phylum Chordata; class Actinopteri; order Cypriniformes; family Xenocyprididae; genus Hypophthalmichthys; species Hypophthalmichthys molitrix. The sequence continues at coordinate 11,007,046 of CM075507.1, read as the reverse complement.
TAAGTATTCAGACCCTTTGCTCAGTATTTAGTAGAAGCACCCTTTTGATCCAATACAGCCATGAGTCTTTTTGGGAAAGATGCAACAAGTTTTTCACACCTGGATTTGGGGATCCTCTGCCATTCCTCCTTGCAGATCCTCTCCAGTTCTGTCAGGTTGGATGGTAAACGTTTGTGGACAGCCAATTTTAGGTCTCTCCAGAGATGCTCAATTGGGTTTAAGTCAGGGCTCTGGCTGGGCCATTCAAGAACAGTCATGGAGTTGTTGTGAAGCCACTCCTTCGTTATTTTAGCTGTGTGCTTGGAAGGTAAACCTTCGGCCCAGTCTGAGGTCCTGAGCACTCTGGAGAAGGTTTTTGTCCAGGATATCCCTGTACTTGGCCGCATTCATCTTTCCCTCGATTGCAACCAGTCGTCCTGTCCCTGCAGCTGAAAAATACCCCCACAGCATGATGCTGCCAGCACCAGGCTTCACTGTTGGGACTGTATTGGACAGGTGATGAGCAGTGCCTGGTTTTCTCCACACATACCGCTTAGAATTAAGGCCAAAAAGTTCTATCTTGGTCTCATCAGACCAGAGAATCTTATTTCTCACTATCTTTAGCAAACTCCATGCAGGCTTTCATGTGTCTTGCACTGAGGAAAGGCTTCCGTTGGGCCACTCTGCCATAAAGCCCCGATGGTTGACTTTCTACAACTTTCTCCCATCTCCCGACTGCATCTCTGGAGCTCAGCCACAGTGATCTTTGGGTTCTTCTTTACCTCTCTCACCAAGGCTCTTCTCCCCCAATAGTTCAGTTTGTTGGGTTGGGTCAGGAAGGGTTCTGGTCGTCCCAAACGTCTTCCATTTAAGGATTATGGAGGCCACTGTGCTCTTAGGAACCTTAAGTGCAGCAGAAATTTTTTGTAACTCTAGGAAGGGTTCTGGTCGTCCCAAACGTCTTCCATTTAAGGATTATGGAGGCCACTGTGCTCTTAGGAACCTTAAGTGCAGCAGAAATTTTTTGTAACCATGGCCAGATCTGTGCCTTGCCACAATTCTGTCTCTGAGCTCTTCAGGCAGTTCCTTTGACCTCATGATTCTCATTTGCTCTGACATGCACTGTGAGCTGTAAGGTCTTATATAGACAGGTGTGTGGCTTTCCTAATCAAGTCCAATCAGTATAATCAAACACAGCTGGACTCAAATGAAGGTGTAGAACCATCTCAAGGATGATCAGAAGAAATGGACAGCACCTGAGTTAAATATATGAGTGTCACAGCAAAGGGTCTGAATACTTAGGACCATGTGATATTTCAGTTTTTCTTTTTTAATAAATCTGCAAAAATGTCAACAATTCTGTTTTTCTGTCAATATGGGGTGCTGTGTGTACATTAATGAGGAAAAAAATGAACTTAAATGATTTTAGCAAATGGCTGCAATATAACAAAGAGTGAAAAATTTAAGGGGGTCTGAATACTTTCCGTACCCACTGTATATTGGCCTTCACTCATGCTGATTGGGTAGATATGTTTATTACTGATTGTTGACAGCTGGCTGAAATGACGTGATGATTAGTCAGATTATTTGAATGTTGCTCCTCCTGAATTTTGTTAATAAAAAATCATTTCTCATGTGGGGCACAAAGCACCCATTGGTCCATTTCACTCTGTGGGTGGTGCTACTGCCTGAGCATTTATCTCAAAGTGCCTGTACTGCACTTTCAGAAAGAGCAGAGAAAGTGATTCCTGAAGTTTTATAAGAAAAAGACAAGGATTTATTCCCTCTGTGTTTGATGAATAAATACTTTTGTCATTTATCTGTTCCGTTTCAAGATCATTAAGAGACAATAATAGACGAACAATCTTATATTTACACTTTGCATAGTAAATGTAAGTGATGTAACCCACACAATTAACATGTATGCTGATTAAAAACACTAAACCTTCATTCAGTCTTTCAAGGGATCATGAAGAATCAAATAACATAAAAGCTCATTGTAGAAAATGCATTACGTTTCAGACCTCAAACAAATCCTTTCTGCAAAACTGCAAAAAGTGCATTTAATGAAACCAAGCTGCCAAAACGACTGTATGTCACACTGTTGTAAATATTTGCAACTGACCGCCTCCACAAAATCAGCGTTTCTGATTTCTGAAAGAGGGTTCTTCAAATGATTTTAAATATTTCATTAACATTAATGTTAATCGCTCTTTATCCAGAAGGTGTCGCTGTTTACGTTCTCAATTAAGCCGCGGGACTTTTCGTGGAGTTCAGCTATGCTACAGAATACAGTGCAGTAGGCATTTTTGTAGGCCAAAACCTGGAAACGAGTTAGCATTTTAGTACTGTGTTTTTGGTTAAATGCTTGCTGGTCTATGGTTAACACAAGCTCAAGATATTTTCATCTTTTATTACATGACATTAAATACATCAGTAATTCTCCACTGTGATTTTTTAAAGGTTTTACTTTTCTTAAAAAGGCAGTTGCTAACAACTGGCAAAATGGGACTAAAGAGGTTCTTGGGGACATCATCACATTGAACAGGTAAACTCATCTAAGCTCACTAGTCTGCTTTTACAGCCTTTTGTTTATAATTGCCCTCTTGCAAACTACTATAACTCGAACTTTCAGGGAAAATCTTTTTAAATAAAGACTGCAAAGACTGTCCTAAACTTTAAGGTTGGCTAAGTCATGCAACCGTGGTGTAGTTTGTTTATAGTCTATGTTTAGCTTTTTGCTTCTGGTGATTGTATTATAGGCTTAAAAATTCATTCTTGTTTTTGTTCTTGTTAAGATTACCATGATGAACAAAACGTGTAGGCCTAATAATCATACACTTCTTGTTGGTCACAGAGCTTATCTTAGCTTTCTTCAATAATCCAAAAGCCAATGGAAAAATCCTATTGGATTTTGTTGAGGGAACCAGGGTGATAATTCTAATTTCCGGGGTGGCTTAAAAAAAAAAAAACATTATAACTGCAGCACTCTGTATGACCACTATTATGTACTGTCTGAAAGTGACACCAGAAATGGCAAGAAAAGATGGGCCACCTGTATATTTCGGGCAAGCAGCAAAAAAGCTTTACACACTTAATATTAGAATTAACTTTCACCCCTAGATGGAGCCAATGAAATAATTATTTTTCTTAAAATTCTTATTATTAAACATATAAAAAATGACCTCAAGCAGTTTTTTATCAAAATTTATGTTTTTATCTAAAATATATAAAACTCTACCGTACGGTTGAGATGTCAGTTTATGGTAAATCTTGCTTAACATTTGCGGTACTATTTTATGGGCTTTTCTGAATAATAAACATACCTGTAACAGTGTTAGTACGTCTTAGATACCTTCCATAATTATCAGGGTCCACATGAAATTAAGTTTATTAAAAAAAAAAAAAAAAAAAGGTGTTTAGAAATAAATAATAGCTACATTACATATTGTGTTGTGGTGGTCAGTATAATATCCAGGCCATTTTCATTAATTTTAATTCATAACCGTTTTAATAAATTCAACAAATTTCAGTAAATTCAGGTAATATGGCAATTTAAAGCATTTTACACAACAGGAACATTTTTCACAACAGGAATACTGCAAGTTTTGTAAAATATCTAAGTCTATTTATCGTCCATAAATTCTTTTTTAGTCATTTTACTTGAGCTCCTGAATGTTCAAACCAGAGTTTTTCTAAGTCTTTGGTTTGGTTGACAGGTACAACCAACCATTTCAGAGTGCTTTTATACATGTGTTACTTTATAAGCACTCTCTTATGCTCTGCTGAAGCTTGCGGTGTGAAACAAATCAAATACCATATGTAGGAGTGTGAATGCAAATACAAATACACTGACTTGATTTCACACGTTGTGAAATGAATTACCAATATTTGCAAAATGGATACTATTGCTGTTGCCATAATAGTCTTCTTCTTTATAAGTTTTCTCTAACAACTTGCAAAATCACTGTCAAAGTACTACATTTGAAGAAGCATTTAGTTCGCCACTAATATAAAAAAAGTATACGTTCTATATCAGGGGTGGGCAAACTCGGTCCTGGAGTTTAGCTCTACAACCCTGATAAAACTCACCTGCCTGTAGTTTTCTAGTAATCCTGAAGGCTTTGATTAGCTGGTTCAGGTGTGTTTGATTAGGGTTGGAGCTAAACTCTGCAGGGCAGTGGCCCTCTAGGACCGAGTTTGCCCACCCCTGTTCTATATGAATGCAATCCGGACATGCCGGACAATGTAAATTGTGTTGCTTCCATGGAATTTACAAGTCCTCTTCCAAGGCCTCATGGTATAGTAAAGTGTCTTTGTATGTATGTAACACTCACTTTTCATTACCCAGTCAGTTCCTTTCCACTATGCGCAAAATAAAATACTGTATAAACGTATGTGTAAGTAAGATTTATGAAATTGTATTTTAAATTCCATTAAGTTTTTACTATGTCTGCTTGAGGAAAAAAATACAAAATATCCCCATGGACATCCTCATAATCCACTCTTAGACTGACCCTATTGTCACACCCTATTGTCACTACTATCTGGCTATTTTCACCCTTTACAGACATATCAACCGTACGGTCACGCATAGTTTTGGAAAATTATGGCAAACAGGTGTTGGATTGAACATAGATTTTGCCATATTTCTATTGTTTAGACTCTACCCTACTAACTACAACATTATGGTTTGATTCCCTCCTTAACTGATACCATGTTTGACCCTATTATTCGATGACCGATCAGCAACTTCATTCTTTCGTGTGACTGACTGAAGTGTGCAAACTGATGTTGTCACCTGAAAACTGAAAAGTCCCATCCCTCCATGACAAAAGCAGACAGTGCGGTGGGACAATAGAGCTGTGGAAGATTTTTGTCTCATCTCCTTCTTTTGAAGGAGTTTTTTTCACACTCAAAGTAAGGTCTACTGTACGGTTGAGAAATCAGTTAAAGGGTTAAAATAAAATAAAAAATTCTTGATTGTGTCAAACAAAATGTTTGAAATATTGGAGTCCAATCTTTTAAAGTCTTTCCCTCAAAGCTAGTGTTATGAATGACACAGTTGGACTCTATCATATTTGTGAAGGATGGGGAAGTCCCATGTAATGTCTTAGAACAGGAAGTGATGTCAGACTATTTTCCTGTGTGGCAATTATTTACAGGGGCAGGCATTCTGCACTTAGGATTAAATAGAGGACAGAAAAACCTTAATTAACTGTAAAGTGACCAGCACTAATGACTCCAAACTCTGCAATGAGGTAGCAGGTAAACATACTCAAATGTCTGTGAATATTATGTAAGAGAGAAAGAAAACAAGCTGATGTCATTGATACAATCATTGTGAAAATATGCATAAATACGCAACCAAATCTGACTACCTGAAACCACTTTATACACACACCCATGTAGACTCACCGCACACCTGCATGATGTATTATTCCTATGACGGGTTCCTGCCAAACACACACTCATTTTTTTTCACACACTATTTGTTCAGCGATCATCAGTCTGAACACGTTTACACCATACACCACATTAGCGGATGCATTACAAGTTTTACCTAGTAAACTAAATTTCTACTTTATCTACCTATCTCTCTTTTTTTTCTTACACTCTTTACCCGTTTCGCTCCTGGCAGTTCTATTTGTGTCAATAAAACTGGGTTATTTATTTGGAGCACGAAGCTGAAAGCAGCCCAAAATCCACCACAGGGCCATGTGCATGTATGCTCATCTCTATACACGTGAGTGAGATTGCAGGTGTGTGTCTGAGGTGGTGTCTCTCTCTCCGTGTGTGTGTGTGTGTGTGCGTACGTGCATGCAGTGACCAACTGATCTTGCTGATATTTAAACGATGCACATGTAAGCATTACACACACACACACATACATAAATAATCTTTTTGGAGGGCGGAGTTTTGAAGTGTGGTTGTAAATGACAAAATTAATGTATGTTTTATATATATTATTATATAAAACATATATATATATATATATAACACTAATTCATTTTAATTATGAGGTTTCTGAGGTTAAAATTGGAAAATGGTTTCTGTACTATTAACAGTATTAAGAAAGTCTGCAATATATTTTCAGCTGTATTTGTAGAAATTATTTTGTTTAATTACATTTATTCACTCAATTTTTTTCTATCAATCAATCAATTTTAGCCTCAATATTTTAAATGCATTTTCGATAAAAACAAATGTTAACACTGACATTTAAAAATGAAGCAAATTAATCCTCTATTAAGGTTTGAATGGCACCAGTAATCTCTATATGCTGTGATGAATCTTGTATTTCCTGTAGCAGGAAAGGAGAGAGGACCTATCCACCATATCCATATTGCACTTGCATAAAATCCATTTGATCTGAGTTCCACATTGCTGCATATATTCCAGTAAAGAGAACTGACTGACACCGCAGTGTTACGGTACTGAATGACACATTGTCCACATCAGAGGAGTGTACATTCATATGTAGAGACTTTAAACTCATCATCCCTGTGTTAATACTGTCATGCGGCGCTGTGTGACTTCATATGCCGTACCAACACTCGTAGGCATGTAAAGTTGGAGCTTTACACAAACACCTTCCTAGCCTTGTTAGCCTCATATGAATCTCATTTAAAGAGATAGAAAGAAACATCTAAACCTGCATCTCTGTGGTGGCAACCTGTAGTCTCCCACAGGCGCCTCGCACATGATGTATGTAGGACGCAGTCTGAGGTGGGTTTCTATCTATGGAGAGGTGTCGAGTGTCTGGTCAAGTGGGCTTTGCGTGATGGCTTCTGTGGGAACACTGCAGTGAAACTCTTGGGGAGATATTTTCCATGTGTGGTGTTAACGCTCAAACCTGGGTCTGACCAAAATGCCATTTCCATCATTTCACTGTTACCTTTGCTGAGATCCATTTTACAGGCAGTTCATAAAACCTAACCTTTACATTGATTTTGTCGAGACATGTTTGCTTTTTATAAAAGTAATTAATAAATATAGAAGCAATTAATTAATTAATTAAATAATTGAAAGAAAAGTACAACTTATTTGAGCAGCAATTTGTTTATTAACAATTATAATGAGGGCTGTATCATTCTTCTGGCCCCTGCACATGTCTTTAAATGCACCCCAAACCCCTGCTGCCCCTAGTGGAGAACCTCTTCATATGTGGTCACATTTATTGTTGTTTGCTGTTTTCACAGTTTAAACCCAGTCATTTCAATAGGGATCCACAAAATCTGGAGTTTCGCATTCATAAGGTTGGAAGATTTCCCCATGCAGGTTACGCATCGGGCTTAAGCTGGACACATAAATTCAACTGTGTTGACCAACAGAAAGCTTTTAAATGATTAGTTCACTTTAGAATTCAATTTTCCTGATAATTTACTCACCCCCATGTCATTCAAGATGTTTGTCTTTCTTTCTTCAGTCGAAAAGAAATTAAGGTTTTTGAGGAAAACATTCCAGAATTTTTCTCCATATAGTGGACTTGAATGGGGACCAACGGTTTGAAGGTCCAAATTGCAGTTTCAGTGCAGCTTCAAAGGGCTCTACACGATCCCAGCCGAGGAATAAGGGTCTTATCTAGCAAAATGATCTGTCATTTACTAAAAAAAAAATTACGTGACTAAGTCAAACTGCCTTTACAAAAAAAAAAAAAAAAGGTAAAACAATGATGTCGGACGATTTTGAAGTTGGAGGAGAAAATGAGATACTTTTCGCCCTACCGCAGTACTTCCGCCTCACGTGTGACCTTTCCAACGTGATTACGTAATGCGTGGAGCATCGCAGAGCTAGTGCAAGACGAGCATTTGTGGTTAAAAAGTATATACATTTTTTTTTTTGTTTTAGAAAATGACTGATCGTTTCGCTATAGATAAGACCCTTATTCCTCGGCTGCATTGAAACTGCAATTTGAACCTTCAACCTGTTGGTCCCCATTCAAGTCCACTATATGGAGAAAAATTCTGGAATGTTTTCCTCAAAAACCTTAATTTCTTTTTGACTGAGGAAAGAAAGACATTAACATCTTGGATGACATGGGGGTGAGTAAATTAAATTATCAGGAAATTTTAATTCTGAAGTGAACTAATCCTTTTAAGTGATTTCTGTGTTTCATAAAACACTACACATACTGATAATAGACAACAGAGCTTTTTTAATTATTATTTCAAGGGGGCCAAATGCAATAGTCTGGACCCAGAAAACGTGATGCCACTGACGGGGGGCCATAGTGGTCAGCTGGCACTGTTTGTGCTGAGGATTCTTATGGTAATCTCAGTTTTGGAGAAGTCTGAGGTCCTGTACTCTGGCCCCACTTATAACATACAATTTAGAGTAGATTTATATTAATACCAGGAATGTGGGCTCTGGATTTCTCCTAAGACCTAAGATAATAAGGATTAGGATGTATATGAAAGTTACCAATATTTATTTCCTGATTAACAGTTGAATAAATTACAGTGCATTAACACACTGACATAGTCGCCTCATGTTATCCAGTGACAGTTCAGTGCTGAATTCACATTACATAACACAGCACTGAAGGATTATTGGCCATGTGTCCTGAACAAATGAAACGCCTCTCTTTATAAAAGAACAAATATATTTGAAATATCTCAGAGATATATTGAAGAGTTATTAAAATATTTAAAGATAATTATTTAATCCAGTTTATGTAGGCTAGTTTGGTACCTAGAATATAAAATAATAAGAACAATTTCTGTTAGCAAAAAAAAAGTGTCTTGTCGTGTGGTGTGATGTTATTGTAGCTTAAAACAAAAAACACAAAATTAAAGTGGACCGGACAAAAATGCTCATAAACTACTCTTCAGTCTCCCATTAAAAGCATTCCCCTCGCTCTTCCCGCGCCTATTACATAATGATTGATGACATAACACCGTACTGGCTCGGGACAGCTCGAGCGCTGCGCGAGCCTGGACAGACAGAGGGATCGCGCGCGCCAGCGGCCACTCGGTCGATTATTTATCCAACAAGTGCCCGTCAGTTTCTCTCTTTCCCTCTCTCAGCGGGACCGGTCAAATTTATTTTTGAAATGTCATTTACGCATGTTAGTTATATTCAAACAACAGCGAAGCGAAAGAGGAACGTTTTGACTTGAACCTCGTTTGTTTATTGACCATACGCGCCAACTTTTAGGGAATTATTAAAAATGGCGATGTGCTTGTTAAAACGTTTGCGGCGTCCCGGTCGTTAAAGTGTCAGCAGTTTTCTTCTTTTCCTCTAGTTTTTATTACTTAAGGTAGTTTTTTTTTTTTATGTAATTAGTTTAATAATAATAGGCCTAACAATAAACACTAATCACAACTAAACTATAAGGTAACGAGGTGTGTTGGCACGGAGAGTTTTGACAGGAAAGTAATGGAAAATGATGAGCCCGAATCGCCGGACCCGAACCACGACAGCACTCAGGGTAAAAGAGGTAAGCGTGTATTTCATTAACCCATAACATACCTCAATGCAGCATTGGTGGGGAATGATATCAGTTTGTTCGCACGCGCGTGTGTGTATGAGTGTCACACACTTGTGAAACGTGGAACAAACGCGTGCACACATGCAGTGATAGATATGAGAGCAGTGACACTCTAAAAATACACCCCTTATATGACAGAAGTGCCTGTCTGTGTGCCAGCAGTCCTACACTAACCCACAGCGCTTGTGCCAAGCGAGCCAGGGAAACCACAACTTTCTGACTTCTGTCACTTCTCCCTCTGATCCAGTGTGCCTTCAAAAGAGTGTTGTGCTGCCTTATCTATTCGTGTTAAAGGTGCAGTGTCATTTTGACTGACTTTCAGTCACTCTCAGTAAGGGTGCAGTTTTCACTTTTGTTGTCATATTTCTTTTAAAACTGGCTGTTAAACCATGGGTACGACAAATTTACTTTTGAAAGTATACAAAAATTCTATACATTCTTAAAAGTAAAGGTTATTTATTAGCATCAATGGTTCCATAAAGAACCTTTAACATCCATGGAAATTTTCCATTGCTCAAAAAGGAAACCCAAAATAGTTATTTCACTGCAAAACCTCCATTTGGAACCTTTAGTTTTAGCCTTTTTGATTGTGTAAACGAATAATAACGTTAAAAATATTTTTTAGATGGAATATAGCTGCTGTCACTATACTTGACATGTCACTGAGGTACAAATAACAGTGAAAGTGAGAATTTCACAATTGCAGAGAAAGCAATGGCCAGTCGGTTGTAGATTTAATTTGTGGAGAACCTGAAATACAAACTGTAAAAAGGGTTTGAATAGTACATAAAAGTGAGCAAATGTATGTAATCATGTTAGATATATGACAGATATTATCAGGGCAGGAATGTAGAGATCACTTGTTTTCCCAGAGAGCTGAGGAAGAAACTAAAAGTCAGGGTAATAAAAGAGGAATAAAGGAAAGGAAAGCGATACCCATTGACCAAGTAGCACAGAGATAAGACTATACTTTAGTTACTGAAATGAAATTCCCTCAAGGGTGTCTTATTAGGAACTTGCAACCCAATAGGTCTCTTTAGGGCTGTATTCAGCTGAAAGAGTATTGCTTTAATTGGTAACTGGTGTATTGGGTTATCTGAAGTTGAACTTTTGGCTATTTTACTCTTACGACATTATTTTGCTGAGATCAGTTTGTTCAGTGGCCTTATTCTGTGTAAACTGGAAGTTAACGCATCATTGTGGTGTGTTAACCATTAAACCCTTTCATGCAATATGAGTTCAGGCAAAACATAACGTGGGGAGTGGATTATTTAGTTAAAATTATTGAAATTATTATCAAATTTGGGACAGTTTCATTTGTTTGTTGGTATTATTCAGTCTAAACGGTTTGAAAGGTTTTCTGTCGAATATATTATGCAAGACAGATTTGCTTAGCATTGTGTTATTTAATATTTTGTTATATCAAATTATTTTTGAAATTTTAAATTGTTTGACAGTATTTCTAATATTTTTTCATCACTGCTGATGACTTCTAGGACACTGCTTATACATAAATATAGGACTTGTTATAGGCTATATTTTATAACAAACACAAATATGTATATTCTATATTTTGAGAATACGTAAACCCTGTGTCTGCGCGCCTCTGTTCTCATCCCGTCAGCATCCCTAAAACATTCATCCACATGTTCTCACACTTCCCTTATCTGACACTCCTTTTCTGCTCCTCTCACTGTATTATTTGAACACACTTTCCCTCAGTTTTGAACTCCTCCACATTCACTTTCTGTTCTGTTCTGTCACTTCTTTGATGCGCTCCCACTTGCACCTGTGTACTTGCACCTCATATCTTGCGTACATCATATAAGCCTAGCTTTCCTATTCTGAGTCAACATCTCATCCCTATGTTCACCTGTGCACATGCTAGTGCTTATCAGTGTCTTTAAATTTTCAGTCACAAACACTTTTTACTCTTAAAGTGCCTCATTATGCGTTTTCAAATATTACCTTATTATTTTTAATAGCTGTTCATGAATGTAAAAGGTCTGCAAAGTTTAAAAGATCAAAGTGCACAAAAAATACAGTAATTGTCTCCTAAAAGAAAGAATCAATTCTGAACTGCTGAAATGAGTCTTCAGTAATTCCAGTCTCAATTCCATAACATCTATGTAGGTTTGTAATAAATTTGCATAATGCCTATGGTCTTCATTGGCTGTTCGCAAGCATCGTTTACTTTGACTCGCCCTCAAACACTGTAGTTGTAGCTGAGAAGCAGTGTTGCCAAGTCCTTGGCTACTTTAACACTGTTGCCGTGGGTTGTTTTTCATGTCCACGGTTTGAAGACTAAGTGACCCCAAATAACTTCCACTTTTGCTAGTTTTGCTAGTAACGATGGGAAAAATGGTTGCTGCACCTGTCGCATGGTCTAAAAGGGTTGTCCCTATTCTCTTAATGAGTAATGGGTGTGTTTTGGGCATAACGTGCAATTAACCAATCAGAGTCTCATCTCCCATGGTGCTCGTGCCATAGCGGATTCTCCATTTACACGGCGGAATTTGCAAGCGGAAAAACTGAACGCTTCTCTAGTGAGGAAACAGATCTGCTCCTGTGCGAGGTTAAAGCTCGTGAGCACACCATCTACGGGAAAAGCCGGATTCCACCAAAGCATTTTTATCTTTATGGACACAATAATAATCTTTTACATTGTAATCTTTTTAATTTTAACATTTGGCATGTTTGTGTGCTGCTGCATGTCCCTGCATGTATAATAAGCAGAGTGTACACGTGTTATGCACCTGCCAATAGGCGCATATTACTAACGTGCTCTTTAACCCTCTGGGGTCTGAGGATTTTTGGGGCCCTGGAGAAGTTTTGACATTTGTGCTTTTTTCAGTTGTTCATAAACATACTAATGGAAAAAGTGTCATTACACTGTATTCAGCATGAACTAGGCTACCATAATATGTGAGCAAACATGTATGTACATGTTTGTATTTTTGAAGGAATAATGTTTATGCGTGGTTATTGAAAAAACAAAAAACTTAAGTCATTGAAATAAGGCCACAAAATAAATACAAAATATGTGTTCACAAGACTTCTGGGTATTGGAGGTTGTAGACTAGAGTTTTTGCTTCAAAATGATGTAAAAATTATCCTGCCTACTCATTCATATAAAACAATATATTGATTTAAATTTTGTCAAACACTTTTTGTCAAGAAACACAGTATGCATGGATGCGTGAATCTTCATGAATAATGCTGTGATTCACACCTGAGAAGACAAAGACCCGCATAATGACCCGTATAATGAGCCCTTTCAGTCAGGTAGGCTATGTGAAAAAACCCTCTGTGATCATGCTGATAACAGTATTAACGTTAATATAATGTCCACTCTTGACAAAAAAACATGATTTTTGTGATCTCATGCATGCATGTATTATTGCACATCATGTGAAGAAAATTTTGTATAGGCCTATTATAGTTTAAATTACAGTACCAGTCAAAAATATTTGGACGCATTACTATTATAATGTTTTTAAAAGAAGTCTCAAGTCTCAAACCAAATAATCGTTTTCTATTTTAATATACTTTAAAATATAATGTATTTCTGTGATGCAAAGCGTCTGAACATTAATGTTACCTCTATGGCATTTCATATAGGCTATTATATTTGTTATATTATATAGCCTAAATGTTAATGTGCAGTTGACAAACTATACATCATTAAAAAGATCTAAGACTCAAGCTTCACATTTTGACCTCTGTTTCACTCTTATAGTGACCGTAATTTGTTAATAGCCTATGCGTCAGGAGTTATGAATATGAAAAACGGTGTAGTTACCTTTGACAAAACAACATCCATCAGGGCTTTTAGCTTAAAAGCATGCACATTTGGAGAAATATTGATGGATTCTCATATGTTTATGTCAATTTTCTATACAGAGGAGTAATATTTATTCAGTATTTATTGTCATCACTATGAGCGCTGGATACTGTGTTTTCAATTCATACTTGCAGCCGGAGGGTGCTCTGTGCACATTTAGTCCATAAATGACTCAGTGAAGTACAGGCATACCATGTGACATTCCAGGAACTAACAGAGGCTTCCAGAGATCGCTAACCATGGCTATAACATGCAGATAGACACTTTTGAAGATAATAAATACACCTCAGAATTTTTGTCTGAATAGCGCTCACTCCATAGGCTTGGCCGAATTAGTGGATAATGAGCTGACTCATGGACGTCTGACATGGCTCTCTTTTCATACAGATTACATAAACAGAGAATATTTGTTTTCGATTTGACTTGCACGATTTAAAACCTGACATTTCAATGATTCTTTAGACACAAGTCTCATTTTTTTGTGATTAGTATTCACTAAGTTACAGTTCATTTTCTGAGAACTATCAGATTGGACTTCGTTCAGAGGGAGAGGACTGATCACGCATCATGTTAGTTTTCTTTATTTTGCAAAAAACACAACATTTTGTTTTTACTCTGTGTACACAAATAAAAGAAGATATTTCACAGATTAAAATGGAGTATAACTCTTAATTGTATGTGCAAAATTGACTGAGTATTTTGAGTCTCTTTCATACTGATAAGAAAAAAAGCAAGGTGGTATCGCCGGCGTGACCGCCGGCTCGAGGGGGTTAAATAACAAAACAAATATTGCGCCATTGACTTTAGACCAGGTTTCAGTTGGTCAATGGCGCAGTTTCAGTTGCCTCAAAATAGCAACACATCAACAATGCACCTGAACACACCTCGTTTTCAGACCAGCAAAGCCTTCTTCCGACCAACAGATTCTATCGTGCATTAACGGAGAGTAAGTTAAGATCTATTAACCTTGTCTGGTTATGGCAATATTTTCAATTCTTTCCTCAGTTGGAATAACCCATGTAATGCCCTTACAATGGAAGTATATGGGGGAAGTTTTTTGGATTAGCATTAACACACTGTTTCAAAATTATGGTTACATTATGTTTTAACATGAGACTATTGTGAGAGAATCGCTTATCCACCTTTTCTGTGCTGAGTTATAGGGGAGAGCGGGGCACAATCTAATGCTTTTTGACTTTCTCAGTTTGTGTAAATCTACTTAGGGTTTCTTTTGTTCCACATTAATTTCACACGTCTGGTACAAATATGTGGCTTTGTTTCATTAATATAGCGTATACTTTTTTCTTTATTTACCCCAAAAGAAGGGAAGTGAAATGTGACAACATGCCCCATAGGTGGGGCACGTTGTAACGTGATGGGGCACGTTGTAACATGACCATATGACAGCTAAAAATTTTAACTTAATTAAAAAAATATACATGACAAACTAAAATATTTTTTTCATATAAAATAATAGCATTTTTTTAGAAATTCAAATTTAAATAATTTTGTAGTTTGACAATGAACACTGCAAAACACAGCTATACAGCACTGGTCAAAACAATACAGGCAAACAGATGAAGAAACAAATTCAGACATTCAGAAAAACACAGAGCTGAACAAAAAACACTCCTCTCCCTCCACTCACAGCTCTCACAGAACACTAGACAAATAGACGAGACAGTACAAATGCTGAACATTTCTTAAAATAATATTTTCTGGATGTTCAGGTTATTTTTTGAGTAAAGTACTGATGTTATCTCACACTTGATGACTTCTTCTTTAGTAGAGTGTGCAGACTCTCTTGAAGTGTTTCTCTAAAGACATGAAAGGGAAAATCCAACCATAGGAATTATAACTAATCCATAACCAAGAATTCATCTGTCTAGAACAGCTACCCTCACTGCTAAATTCTCGACAATGTTACAGCCCAAATAACATTTTTGTTTGAAAATTACTGTTAAAATGAATGTCACTAACATTCTTTTTAAGAACCCAAGAGGGTTTACCTTTTCCCCTGTTGGATGATACGTAGAGTCAATACAGTGGTCTGAAGGAGCTACAAAGTCAAGAACTTAATATAAAGGGATAGTTGACACAAAAAGGAAAATTCTGTCATCATTTACTCACTGTCCTGTCGTTTCAGCCCTGTATGAATTTCTTTCTTCTGTATAAAAGAAGAAGCTTTTGTTTTGGGATGACATGAGTTGAGTAAATGTGGCAGAATTTTCTTTCTTTTTTTCTAGGCTGATATAACAAATTGGTGGTTTATTAGTTAACTGCGCAAAGGCACAGAGTTGTATAATGTCTGTTGCATTATCCAACATTTTTCTCTGGGTAAAATAATTAAAGGCAGGGTAGGTGATTTGCTTCAAAAACAGTTTTTGTTATGCTGGTTGAAAGTCTCTTCACATCCTGATAGCAATCACTAAGTTAAGTGGTCTAAATGTATATGTATTTATATCATCTGTGGAATAATCATATCCCTCGATCCAAGGGATACGATAGGATGTCCTACCTCCCTGTCAATGTATGTTTTTACATGCCCTCATGCACCCTGACGCAGACATCACAGGTGATCAGCGTGCTTCATGCTATGCAGAGTTAAGACAGACGCCAGTCATGAGCACCGCAACCAAAACAACAGCCACGTTTTACAGTTCCTCCTGAACCAAAGCAATGAGCTTATTCTGCATTCACACCATAACTACTGTAATTTGGAAGAGATGGAAACCCTTGACATTATACTCAGAGCGGTTCGTGACTCGAATTTATGCGTTTCAATGGCAACACTATCAATGCAAAAATTAATTTGCAGCAGTCAGGTGGTACAGGTCAGTGCTCTTTAAGTTGTTTACATTCATCATTATTGTAATGTTATGAGCTTTGAGAAATGAGGTAGTTTAACGCTGTGTCTTACTACACTTTTGTTTGCTCCCTGCTGTACGCGTTCATGTGTTTTGGAAGAGGTGTTGCTTTGGAGATGCTCTGAAGGGAGGGTGGGATCTTATGCTTTTAAATCTAGCTCGCTATTGCTAGCCTCTCTGAAAATGACCTTCCCTACCTTTAAATATGTGCTAAAACAAAATGAAATCTGTACAAAATACAGCAGGGCTCGACCGCTCGGTTCCAGCGTGAATGACGCTCAGGACAATTGATGGAACTGTCACTGTTCTGATTAGGCCAGTGCTGCATCTTCATGAAAATGTATCCTTTGCATGTGTTTTAAATATTCATGCGCAAGAAGACATGAAAGAGAACTCAATTATACTATGTGAGAAGTTTTGTGTGCCCATACATCCCAAGTGAGTGCCCGGAAAGCCACGTTTTAGACAGCGTGCAAATACTCAATTCTCTTTCATTTCTTCTAATTCACACAAAATTATATCAAAATGCCCATCTTGTCGAGTATCCTTGTAAAGTTGGTTACGTCTTAAATTAACATAAACAGTTAAGAAATAAAACTCTTGTATTGTGTAACACTATATTGGATCCATGCAGCTCTTAAAGTGACAGCAGCCTAATATTCCTGCTGTGCTACTGTCTGTGTAAATCAAACAACAATTATTCTTTTCTCACTATTCTTTTGTAACTTTAATCAGGATTAATGTATATACAATGAAGAATATATTTTATATTTGATTATTTATGTTTCTGAAAACTAAACTGAAAAACTGTTAGAACTACCTGAAAAGCATTATTTATGCATCTTTGTTCTGTTGTATTTATGTATTTATATTGGCATATTGAATGTTAAATCCAATCCATGTTCAATAGAAATTATTTTATGATGCAGCATTATTGCTAGTATACAATAATGACAAAAGTTCAAATAAGAGAGCAAGTAAAAAATATCTGTATCAGAATCGGCCAATAGTTGTTTGTTAAAATCATATCGGTATCGGTCAAAAAAAACAAAAAAACAATCAGTGCATCCCTACTCGAAACGTTCCTTTAGCACTCGACCTGTACATGATTTTCTAGAGGACTAGTGAATAAATAGTTCTTAATGGCTTTTAAATGTTCTACAGCATCAGATTGTAAAATGCCTTATATATTTAAGATTGTGGACCATACTGATAACGTTTTTTTGCATCTCTTTGACTTCATGATTTTTTAATCTATCCTCTATACACAGTAGATTCATCAAATAATAATTTTATTGATCCTCTGATATTTTCTTTGTGAATGGGTCAATGACTTGATGGGTCATTTTTAATAAGAAGGCCTTAATAATAATAATAATTAAAAAACAAACAAAAAAAAACATGACATTCAAAGTATGTAAGGTAGTACAACTAGATCACTTTTATTGAATCCAAAAAGGTTTTAATTATATGTTGCTACATATAAAGGTATTTTAAAGATTTTGAGGTGTCAAAAGGTCATTCGATTTAATAGTCCAAAGGCCAATACAGCCAATTCATTTGTGATTAAAATATCTTAAAATGTAATAAATGTATTTTTTTTTTTTCTGGCATGATTTTATAACATCATATATCAACATAGTGCAAAATGGTATTAAAATTATGTGTAGAAGTCATTGCTTTGTTATGAGAAAGAACGTCCGGAAAAAGAATTTCATTGATGTCATTCGGAGTGACCAATATAAAGGGACTATTTTGGATCAAGTCATGCGTTCAGAATCATGTGACAGGATGTGACATCATTCAGACACCTGCAAAGGACCACATTGTTGTGAAGCAAAGTAACTAACTCTCTCTTAACTATTTAAAAAATTCATGTTTTCACTCGATTATACGCATGTCCCGAAACATCAGGTCATTCGGTACAACCGCTATACAACATGGAAAATGTTGTAATATTTTAAAAACTTGTACTAAATATAAAATGTTTGTTTGTCCTTTTGCTAGCTAGCTAGATATCAGCCTGTTAGCATTGTTTGAAAATATCGCCATTCGGTACAACCAAAAGTGTCATTCGAAATTCTGGTGACAAATTTTGTCCATCTTGTAAAAAATGACAAAAACAGTGTTAATTGATTATAAAAACCACATAATCTCATTGTTAACACTTAATAAAGCTTCAAAATTAATTATATCTCCATTAGTTTTTTTTTTTACACTTTTTAAACCTTATTCGTCAATGACCCAAATGTTTTAATAACTGCCAAGTCTGATGAGAAAGCAAAGCACTCTGCTTTCATCAGAATTAGGCCATGTGTGTAAACATCATTACTGAGGGTTTAACCACCCAGGGTCCTCTTAATGTGAATGTTTAAAAAAAAATCATATTCAGTTTTCCGCTCCTGATTGCAGAAACCTCATTCAAACTCTTCTGATGTCTACCACTTCTCACTGTCTCTTTTTCTTTAACTTACCCTAACATAACCTTGCCAGAAATACTGTAAATACCTGTGTGTGTGGTAAGAATGGACATAATCTGGATTAAAGGAAAGATTAGTGTTTACTGAGTGTCTTTGGATTCTTGATCTATTTCCAGAAGCCGATTGGCTAATTTGAGATCCAGAAGCTTACATTCACTACCCCACTACACAGATTACCTGCTTTCGCATACATTGCAACACTCTTTCACAGTTTCTTCCCAAGATAATATTTGAATACACTGATTACGTAGGCAGAGTGTGACATTTGACTAAACATGAGGGAGATTTTATACAGGTGGGAGTGAGAAAGAACTTTAAAGACTGAACGGAGGAAGAGATGGGTGCGACACAAAAGGAAACCACAAAGTAATGACACTCATAAACAATATGACATGTGTTACCTTATAGCGGTTTATAAATCTACAGATGAGGCAAATCTTGAGACTCATGTTAATGTCAATAGTTGTCAACTGAAAACTGAAAAAACTTTGAAGCCCTGTGTTGTTTCTTTACAGTTATTCATGTACATTCATTTTAATTCACAGACAGTTGTGTTCAACGTACTTTTTAGAAGCTCTGAGTTTCTCAGGATGGGTCAGTTTTTACTTTTTATAGGATGTTGTTGACTGGTTTGTTGATTTTTCTTGTATAGCAGCAGGGGTCCTCAGTGACTTCTTGTTATGGAACAATAGAGGACAACTGCCACCTCACGGTTCATGTTTCTAGAAGCTTATCACCCTGCAGCTCTTGATGGCTACCCATTGAAGCTAAGCAGGGTTAAGCCTGGTTAGTACCTGGATAGTACCTGTTTCACTGCAGAGGGTGTTGGCCATTTCTAGGGCTGCCCTATTGTCAAAATTTTAGTGCACTAAAATGTCACCAGTCATTTTTCAGAAACATTTTCATGTCTTTTTCAGTCTATATTATAAAGTCATCAGAAGTGTAGAACAAGTGGATATTTCAGTGTTCTTGTACTTTTTGTAACAGCTTCAAGGAAAATGCACAATAAACAAAACAAATGATCAGCTGTGGTGACATAAAGTGATGATCAAGGCCCTTGCTAATGGCTAAATTTGTTTCATAGTATGCTGACATAGGAAACTTGGAAGTGGAATGAGATGCAACCTAGATACAGATTGCGGTGTTAGAGAAGTCATCACGTGCCCTGCAGATGCCCAAGTATAGCAATGGAGACACTATGGCTGTTCCTGGGCATTATGGGTGCCATTGCATCATTCAGGTGGTTGAAGAGATTCCTACAACTTGTGCTTTGAGTGGAAGTAGAAGAAAAGCTCTATATAGATGCAAGGACATACATCACATGCTCACACATACAGAATGACTGACCATTTATTTCTTTGTTTTCAGCCGTTTACTCTTGTCATTTAGTCTTGAGAGGCTCACACTGTATGTTGACACAGAAATTTCTTAATCCATTTTAAAGTTGGATGGGGAGCTTTTGCCAGGGCTAGTGTTGTTAAAAGTACCGATTCTTCTGTACCAGCCTTTTTGAAGTACCAAAAGTACAGAGAACCAGTTTGGTACCCACTGATAGGTGCTGCTTTCAAATGCTCCTGTGCCCGCGTTCAGACATAAACACTGAAGCTCTGCAAAGAAAATAGAGTAGCAGTATGACGGGACAGATGAATTTGTTGAATAAAGTTGTTATTTTTGTTTTGT
Organism: Hypophthalmichthys molitrix; assembly: GCA_037950675.1. NCBI lineage: Eukaryota > Metazoa > Chordata > Actinopteri > Cypriniformes > Xenocyprididae > Hypophthalmichthys > Hypophthalmichthys molitrix. The sequence goes on along the minus strand of CM075507.1, from coordinate 10,986,703 downwards.
TTTTGCGCACAAAAAGTATTCTTGTCGCTTCATAATGTTAAGTTTGAACCACTGCAGTCACGTTCTACTGTTTTAACAATGTCTTTAGTACCTTTCTGGACCTCAAAAGGTACAATGTCGTTGCTGCATATATGTGGATCAGATACCTTCTGATTTCATCAAAAATGTCTTAATTTGTGTTCTGAAAATGAACGAAGGTCTTACGGGTTGGGACGACATGAGGGTGAGTACTTAATGACAGAAATTTCATTTTTGGGTGATCTAACCCTTTAAAAATAAGAACAAAGAAGCAAATTACAAACAGTAGGACAAAAACAACAGAGCAAAGATACAAATTAAATAAACTTTACGTTTTTCAGCTACAGAAGGTTTATTTAACATGTAAGTAAATAATGCTTCAGAAACTGAGTAATCAAGTATATAACTAAAACACTATGAATCACATATGAACTGGTTCTTATTAAAGATACAAAAGTGATTCAATTTAGAGCAGTAAGTGATTTTCTCTTTGTCTTTTGTTGTTTGATTAACATTAATGAGACAGACCGCAGTTTATCATGGCACTGTCCCTTTAAGACCAAATACACACATCCGGTTTTCACCCAACTGTTTACGTTAATATAAGACATGACCGACTATGTTTACGTGAATACACAATGGGCATTTTGACATTATCGTTCATCTGTCTGATCATTCAAATGCAAAAGATGTGAAAGAGAACTGAATTTGTGATTGCACGCTGTCTGAGATAGGCGGCTTTCTGTGCACGCGCTTCAGGTTTATGTCAGTCGGATATATTTACATACCGTGAAATAAACAATAAAGTAAAATCTCTAACGATAGACAGTTTACCATGGTCACGATATATGCCATTGTATCGCCCAGCCCTACACAGACATGTCTATTGACAGCATGAACACAATGGCCAATCATACACGTTTAAGATAGTCAGAATCCATCCATACGATGCAGATGTTTTTGTTCAGTGCAGTCTCCTTCGACTGTCTGTTGGCAGGAATACAAAAATGCAGAAGTTCAATCTGTAGTTTTTGAATTGAATTTTTTTTTTTTTCAAATTGAGTTCATATAGTTTTTGCTATGATACCAAAACTAGTATAGAGAACGGTTAATTTTACTGGTGTTGTTACTGATATGTTGGTGTTGTGACAACATTAGCTAGGGCAATCTAGAACATGAGCAGTTTTTGGGTTTAAGATGCTCTAGTGTTGCGTTTGCAGTATGTTCATGCACAGTTATCTTCTATTCCTCCTGTATTAGTCTTATTGTCTAGGATTATTACTTTCAGGAGATGCTTAGTTCGGGGAATATTGACTGTTGTACCTTTTTAATGCTTTAAAATGTCTTTTAAAGCCTTCATAGCTTCTTGGTGAAATCACATGAAAAACGCTGGACTGTAATGATAAAATGTGACTTGAGGATAGTTGAACAAAGTAAGTGTTGTGGAAAATATTGTTTTTAAAAATAGTATACTGTTGACAAGTAAACAAACATCTTGGTTAAATTCATTTTGTTCCAGTTAAATGTGTAGGAGAGGAGATACTATGCACTATAGCTGTCACCTGACAAGTGTTGTTCAGTGCAAGCAAGACTGATAATAAGTTTATGTCAGGCACTGATAACAGATGCCCAAATGTCAGTTTGCTCTATCTGTATGTTTTTCAGTGTGTCCAGACTTTGTTGTTTTAATGACTTCATTTGATCATTTGTAGATAGGTGCATACATTTTAAAATTTAAATGATCATGCTAAATAGGTTTTACATAGTGATAATGTGATTTCAAACAATTGTGTTTTTGTTTTGTTTTGTTTTTTCCCCTCAAGCAGTCAAAATCTCTCTCTTTCTTTCTCTCTCTGGTCCTGGATCAGCGGTGTGATCAAGTAACTGTTCAAGTTGGCCAGAATGGAGCGATAAGCAGTGTAATCAGGGCTTGGCTGTGTTATCCAACTGCATTTAGATCTGTTACTAAGGTGCCTTATATCACCCTGATGATTCAGGTACTACAGAGAATCCTTTAATCTGTGATCAAACGATGAACCTCGCTGTTCTTTTGCGCCTATAAACGTACACACACTCGAAAACACATACATTCTTGTTGAATTTGAGAAAATCAGCAGAATTGTGCGTCGTATTGACCAAAAACTCTGACCGAAAACAGCGCTGGTCATTTTTTTGCTATTAGGCAAACTGTGAGACGGGGTTGTGAAATACCTGCTATGAGAGTCTTTGTTTCCGAGTGCGTCTGCAAGTCGCCACGCACCTATTTGTGTGTGTTCCGCTACATAAGCAAAAGTGACTTTTTCAAAAAGCCACAAAGCCCTTCAAAGAGGGAGAGAGAGTGAGAGAGACAGCCGGAGTGAGAGACAGACAGAGAAAGTAAGAGAGAGGAAGGCCAAGTGTTCTTCCCTGCGATGCTTATCGTACCTGCCCTGTGTCTTCAGACAGACACACTGCTAAAAATAACCATCGGAAACGGCCAACACAGCATCAAATCTGAACTTTCTCAAAGTGTGGTCAAACGTCAGACAACGGAGATTGCTGTTTGTGCTTGTGTGTGGGCAGGGATGGGGGTTGAGGGGGCTTTTCATGTGAAAGTTAATGTGTTACTCCAATAAAAGCATACTTTTGTGTTTGTGTGCATGTGTTGGTGCATACATGCATGTGTTTTAGAGTTTTAGTTGTTTAGTGTGTGTAGGTGTGTGAATAACACTGCACTTTCCATGAATAGGGGCCTAGGCCTCAATACTCCTAAAAAATGTTGTTTGTTTTCCAACAAATATTTAGTGAAAAGACGTGCTTAAAAATGACTTAACTTAAAACTAAAAATTAAATAAACTAAATACATCTGTTTTATTTTCTATACATTTTCATCCAAGAATTCAATTTTTGCAATCCTGTTAGTCCATATAATACAGTTTAAAAACCTGATATGTGTGATTTGTTATTTTCTAGCAATAAACATTAAATAAAAACACAAAAATTAAGGCAATTACTAAATAAATTATTTAATTAATATTTATAATTAACATATTAATAATTAATATATTAATTAATAAATAAATATACTAAATAAATTACTTAATTAAAATTAAATTTAATCTGATTTAATTTAATTTAATTTAATAAGGAAAATACACCAGAATGGGTATTTTTACAATACATTAAGCTGTCACTCAGGCTAGCTTGTTTGTAATTAAATATAGGTTTGTAGTTATTAAAATTTGTATTAAATTTTTATTTTGTTTAAATTAAGGAAAAATATTATTTGATCATTTTTCTTTCAAAAACTTAATTTAAAGGCTGAGCTTGACAAATGCAACAACTTAAGGACACACTGACAAATTGAAATGAACAATGACAACGAAAATTCTATTAAAAATAAGGACAGCTCAATACTACATTGTTGGTAATTAAAATTATATTAAAATTTAATAGAACAATTGAACAGGTGGTGTCAAAATAATTACATTGTGGTATGATTACATTTTTTCTGAGGCTGAAATCAATATTTCAAGGGGGAGCACAGGCAATTAATGTGTTTACAACTAGTTGCTTTTCATGGTAATTTACTGTTATGTTGGATTTTATATTTAACATAGTTACTATAGGATATATATATATATATATATATATATATATATATATATATATATATATGTATATATATATATATATATATATATATATATATATATATATATATATTGCCTCTAATGTTTAAAAGTAATGCAACACCCAAGTGTGCCCCCTAACTAACTATTGTTTGTGTCCCTCTTTAGGAGATTCAGTGCACAAGAAATCCCATCTGAGTAAGTACAACTGAGAATCTCAAACATTTATCAGACATACACTGTCTATTCAGTCAGTATATCTGTGCAAGTATGTTGTATAGTACAACACAGTAGTTGTTTCTTTGTGTGCATTTGTGTGTGTGTGTGTGTGTGTGTGTGTGTGTGTGTGTGCGTGCATGCTTTGAGAAATGGCATGTTTTACCCCCTATGCATATTGTTTTTTGCATATCAGAGAACCCCTCCATTGTGGTTATAGGGAGGGGGCCATGTATCAGTGTAGCAAAGCGGTGCATAATTACACCTGTGAAACACACACACACACACACACACACAAAGCACCTGTATCCACATATATTTTTACTTCAGCCACAAAAGCTGTATGTTTAAACATGAGCAAAGCTACCGTAGACACACACGCACAGGTGTGCGTAGCTATGGGCTTGTGCACCATCTGAATCAAGATAAGATCTGAGAGTATTTTGGTAAAAAGATGCTGTTTAAAACTCTTCCCGCCTTTGTGTTTGATTACAAGCATTGTGTAAGTATCTCTCATCTTTGTCTTTCACTCTTTTTTTCCTTCTCTCTGTCCTTTAAAGTTTTGTTTTTGCATTCAAATAATGCATCCACTAAACTTCCAGAACATATTATCAAAGTCTTTTTTGATTGTTTGTTAGTCAGTTTGACTGTTTAAAAAAGTTTGAAAACCCTAAAAGGAAAAACTGAGTGTGTTTCATATCATATTAGTGTACTGGGTTTATTAGAGTTTAGCTGTAGGAGGATTAGAAAACACTCATAGCGTGGTTGGACCATGATTCATAATGACAAGCAATAACAACATTCTGCCGTACGCTGTGGCGACAATATCACATGACAATCTTAACCATGTTGTTTACACCAATACCCTCTACCGCCTATCAGACTAGCCTCACATCCTCTCTGAACAGTTCCTCATAAAAGGCACAATATGTACGATTTTTGGATTAAAATATCTAAAAAACCACTAAAACGGTGTTATATATCTCGGTGACTTGTGTACTTACATTATCCCAGATGTTTCCAAGAATGTTTAAATCCAGAGAAATAATCAGTTTTAACCAGGACACGGACTGTGCGTCACCTATCAGTGACGTCATACCTGTGTTACCCTCGATTTCCATGAAACCATGAAAAAACCAAACACGTTTTAATATAATACAATTTGTTTTATTAGACAAGGGAACAACTGTTTGGATACAATTATAGACAGAAAACTAATCATTGTTATATAGCTCAACACATTTAGTCTTATTGTTTGAATCTAGTTTTCTTGATTTTTTGTGAGTATCATGCTTTACCATGCCTCAGAGAAAAACACTATTTTGTCAAGTGGCTAACATAGCATAACCAGATGCACCTTTATTTTTAGTAACCGTATTACAGCCATTTGTTTACAATTTATTGTAAACCACTCTTTCCCTGCCAAACAGAATTTTCTGGGTTTCCATGTTTTCACTGTTATACACTCGGGGGCGCTATTACACATCTTCCAAATAGAGAATCTCCCTAACGAAAACACAGACGAGGGTGACGCAGAAACAAGCGATCTCATATGTAAGCAGATGCATATGAAAAATAATGCGATCATCAACAATAAACAGCATATAAATGAAAACTGCCTAATGTTACCAAGGGAAATGCTAATCCAGGAAGTGGTATAGGACTGTGAAGCTTTGGGGGTGTTGATGGAAGCGATCTACTGCATCTATGCTCTGATAATCGTACTGAATATGATCCAGATGTAGTGTTTGATAAAAACGCGATTTTCTTAGTTTTTTGCTTAAAATGTTGCTTTTTTTTAAAATGAAACTTACCTACATTCAAGTATTAATAAAAAAGGGATGCTTGAAGGTAGAATAAAACAGATTTTGTTTGATTGTTTGTTTAAAAGTAGAGGCTCTGTTCTTTATTTTGATGTGTTGCATGTTTAGATATTCATACAACAAAATATTCTGGGGACCCTGAAAATTTTGTGAAAGTTATCAAAAATGCTGGCGGTGACTGGCCACTTTTTTCAAAAACATTGCCGAGGAAAGAGTTTATATGATATTCGATCGAACTCTTATATGATAATCAATCTAGCTTACTGCAGTGTGCAACAAGTGTCTCACAGCAGCCGGTGAGCGAATGCACAGAGTAACGTTATAACATAATTTTTAACACACACAAATGTATCTAATATGATAAAACAGCACTGCTTTACCCCACAAATGCTTGACCAGAAGAAGCGGAAGCGGCGACTGTGGCATAATAAAAGCTCCGCTGCTCTCAAGGCGTGTGCCGCGCTCATCTCTCATTAACAATCACTCCAGTGGCCTCGTTTCTGCTCGTACGGCACTCAGGCCTGCTCTGCTTTATATAACAGTAACGTTAATGATCTTATCCATGCCCTCATTCTGCCCAAGTCCCATCCCGATTCTTTTCCACCGGCTGTGAGGTGAAGACGACATCTCCCGTGATTCAGCATCTCAATCTCGGCGGCATCAAGCTATGCCTTTGTTTTGAATAGGCGACCTCTAGCGGCGAAAAATTACATATTGTGCCTTTAAATATAATAGCCAAAAGAAAAGTCAACACTCAAATGCTGCATGTATATTTTAACACTCTCAGAAAAAGGGTACAAAAGTTGTCACTTGAACGGTACCCTTTCAGAAGATATTAATACACACCCTTTAGGGGTAAATAAGATACCAAAGTGTACCTTTTGAAAGCATACCATCCTTCTAAAGAATGAAACCCAAACCTACGGAGCCCCGCACATGACATGCAAGAAAAAAAATTTAATTGTGCGCACGATTCCATCAATTTACTAAATCGCGTGCACGATTTAGCCTACTGTTTTTTTCCTGCATGTCATGTCCGGGGTTTATTCAGGAAGGTTTTATAATAACTGGGAGTTTGAATGTTGTGTGTCTGTTACTCTACTGTGAAAAAAAAAAAAAAACTTTTAATTTTAGTAAACTAAATTTATTGTGTTTATCCAATTGATTTTGTCCAACGTAGAGAGAAGAGAAGGCAAGGTAATTTAATTTGGTTAAAAATTACGAGGGCACACAAATAAAAAAAAAAAAAGATGTGCACTGATAAATAATTTATAATAAATACTGCAATATTCCATAAAAAAAAAAACCAAGAATGGCCTATTTTTGATTTCATGGGGACTTTAAAAGGGGAAGGGGAAGTTATATCAATTTTTGGTAAATAAGTAAGACTTTAAAAAAATGCAAAAAAATAAACAAAATATAATGAGTTGAGTTTTTTTTCTTTACAGTGTGCCGTGAAAGGTCAGAGGGATAGAGTGAGGAATTCAGGATTTCAGGAAGAATGATGCACTGCAGAAAAGCTGCTCAATGCTGAAATGGAAAGAGAAAGAGAAAGTAGAGTCCACCTATAGACGGACAGAGAAACAGCAAATGAAGTCCTTTCGTAGACACATCATGCACAAGAGAGAGAGAGAGAGAGGTGTACCTCTCTACAGTTTGAAAGGGACAGGCCCTCTCCCTCTTTGTCACTCTCAGATAGAAACACACACAAATGCTCACACTCTCTGTCACCTACCGACAGAAAACCACCTAATCTCTCTGTCATCTCCCACATCGCGACAGCATCACCTGTTCAGAAGTTTGATTAACAGTGTGAGTTGTCATCCATATTGAGTGATTTAGACGTATCTTCACGAGAAAAGACAGCAGTTCACACATGCTGTGAAGATGATGCGAGGTAGGCATTTGTGTTTTGTGTCTGGCCTAGTAAGTATGTATTTTTTGCTGATGTTTGTGTAGGTGTGGGACAAATGCTTGTTTACATCACATTGGATTCATCCTCATGACTTTGTGCACTATGGTTTTCATTTTTGTTTGTGCGGCTTATATTGCAAAGTTTCGAAACACTTTGCATCCATATTGCGCTTTCGTTTCACTCATCCAAACCTAGTTTTGATTATAGTGATTATATATCCTTTCAGTGTTTCAGATGAGATTGACCTTTTTAGGAGTTTCGCTCTGTTGTTTGTAGTTGTACGAGACTCGCTCCGCCATATTAGCAGGTAGATGAAAGGTCCGAGACTTTGGTTTGCTCTTGAACCATTTGAGTCAGAGATGGATGATCCTCATCATGGACATTTTGAAGGATGGAGTGGGATGATATGCAGGATTTTGCAGGAATACAGAAAGCAGTGTAGGTCTGATGTGCTTTGATTTTAAGATTAGGATTTTGATTTGTAATTCAAAATGTCTTTGGTGTTGGAGTATGACCTGATAAAAATTAAATATATAATAATCAGTGTTTTTTAAGAGTATGTGTGTGCCTTTATGGTTTAAAATGTGCTTAAAGTGAACTGATGACTTGATATAATGTGTGTGCAGGAAAGTTTAATTCACTTTTTACTAATAGAAATTTGCCATGTGGCCTCTTTCGTTCTTAATTTTATTTTTCATACTTGCTTTTTGTTTGGTTTATCTTGTGTAATTTATTAAAGGGTTTAACAGTAGCTTGTAGAAAGTTGGGTGTGTGTGTGTGAAGTAGTCCAGCGTGGGTGTGTGACTCTACACTTTTCTCACTGAGTTTAGTAATAGGGATTTTCACACATTTAACATCAAATATGCCACACCATTTCCACAATTTACTTTTAAGCCTAAAGCACAACATTCACAATTCAGTTGTAATTCAGTGTAAATTCAGTTTAGTCTTAATTCTGGTTTGACGCGAAAACTGCATTATCATATTGGAAATTGATGTGGAACCCTTTTTTAAAGCAGATTTAACTCTGTGCTATAATCTGAACAAAGTCCTAAATGATAAATAATATTTGAAATAACAGAACCTTTCTAGGTACAGATACATGAAACAAATTCAGTCAAATGAAAAACAACTAATGTTGCAGTTCGCTCAATTTTTAAAAATATTTAGGACAAATATGAACTTTAAATTTACGTAGATCCAAGAAATTGATGATAGAGGCAGTGATAGTAATTCTTAGGTAATCAGTTAATTAAGGACCTTGCAGAAGAAGCCACAATATTGTTTATTGGCCAGATGAATTGATTATTAGTTTATCTTGTGCTTTGTGGCTGTTATGATTAGAACCACAGTTGTAGATATGATGAAGAGCCAAGCCTAAAAGGTTTAATGTGCAGGTTATCTCCCTAATGAAACGAACACTGCAAGATAAGATCTCGCTTTCAGAACAGCTGAATACAACATCCTCTCAGTCATTTTTGTTGCAAGGCCTTCAAAATAAACGAGAAGTAACTGCTAAAGCGATAAAGGCGATCTTTAATTCTGCCTCTATTTTTGTTTACTTTTTCCTGAAACCCACACAGACAAAATGGAGGACCCCAAAAGTATCAGATGACGTTCGTTTGTGAGGCTTGTGGTTGTGGACATCGTTCAGAAATGACTATCAAGCAAGCATTTTTGTACAGTCCCCTAAAACTGAATTTTCCGTAGCAGCCCACACCACGTATGTGGTTAAATATCTGCTCATCAAAATTTCTACAATTCAAGCAGGACCTGCTGAAGTCAGCTGCTCTGTTTCTTTATCACCTTGCATTATCTGACGCAGATTTGCACTGAAGCTCTCGCTGGTGTCCAGAACCCTGCTGAAAGCTGTTTTTGCATGATTGACAATGTCATTAAGACACTGTAAAAGAATTCAAGACTCCAACCACAACTGAGAGTGGTTTATAACTCACCTCTTGCATTGATTTGCATTCAAAAATGTATTTTCTATTGTGTATCTGCGTACTCTACCAGTTTTTAGGCACACATAAATGAATTTGTTTCTCGTGATCTTAAAAAATGCTTAAATTAAGGACAAATACACTCTCGAAAAAAAAAGGCACAAAGCTGTCACTGGGGCGGTGCCCGTTCAAAAGATACTAATATGTACCATTTAGGTAGTAATATGTTTCTTTAAGGTATTTAGTCTTTTAAATAAGTTAAATAAGATACAAATGTGTACCTTTTGAAAGGGTACTGCCCCAGTGACAGCTTTTTTTCTGAGAGTATAAAGGCAGATTTATAATGCTTATCAATTTCTTTGCACTAGGAATTTCTAATTTTAATAGCAGAAAAAATACTGTTGTGAAAACATCCCAGGATGCACCTCATGAAGTTAGTTGGAGAGAATGAAGAGTAATCTATAGGCAAGAAACTAAAATAAAAGATTGTTTTGTCACTGCATACTTCCCATATATTACTTAATCATCTGAACGACTTTACTATTATTTTAAATGTGCAAAATAGTAACTCTAAGGAATAAGTATGCATGTCCAAACTGCTAGGGCATGTTTTTGTGTACCAAAAATGTCCTTCGATATGGTAGAACATCTTAAAGGTCAGTACAAACCGCACAGACCGACGGAAACAGACACTTTGTCAGGTTTTGTCGGATCAGTGTGTTACCCCTGTCGGTGTCTGTTGGAGCATGTTTTCACCGATTGCACACTTTAAATCACCATAATGGAATGTCTGAGAAGTGACGTACAGTAAACTGGTGATTGCCTGCCTTGGTCGGTGTCTGTCGGTGCAGTGTGAATTGATCTTAAAGTGATAGTTCACCTAAAAACGAAAGTTCTAAAACCATTTACTCATCCTCACGTTCACTTAAAAAAAAAAGTGTGAATTTGAATTTGCATGATTTAATAGTGTACATCGGTCCCACATGAATCATTTAAGTTATACAAATATAATTTGTTAATGTAACTTCAACATGATGAAATTAAGTAATTTTTAAGTGAATTACGTAATCTCAAAGTGAATTTTGTAAGGTTCATTGATTCATTCTTTCTTTCAAAACATCAATTCATCCAATATTCATTAGACTGGATTAGATAGTCAACAGTCTGTTAGCTATCAAAAGTGCACACACTAGCACATTAAAAGTTGAAAATGATTGTAAAGCACAAGTCCACAGCCGAAGCAAATGCCGCACTCTTCTCTACAATGGTAACCCAGTGAAATTTAAAAAAATTCTAATAATTGCAATATAAGTGAACACTGAACACTGTTAAACACTATCAAGCATCCCCCATTTTCATCTTACTGCAAAACACATAAAATAACATAACATTTTTAAACATTTTCTCTCTTTATCCAGCCATATGCAATGCATGATGTGAACTAACAAGCACCGCCCATTTTTAGTTAATGGAACAAAATTCATTCATGTAATCCCAACACAAATGGATTAAGCAAACTTCAATACTAGATATATTTATGTGGATTAAACACGATGAAATTAAGTTAGGACAAAATGTGTAGGAATTGTGTTGCTTTAGCTCATTTTAATTAAGTAATTTGAACAAGCAGCAAAAATCATTTTTTTCAGTGTTGTTCCAAAGCTTCTGCTGAACACAACAGAAGATATTTTAAAGAATATGGGTAACCAAACAGTTGATGGGCCTCACTGACTTCCATAGTTTGAAAAAAAAAAAAAAACACTGTGGAAATCAATGGGGCCCATCAACTTTTTGGTTACCCATATTCTTAAAAATATCTTCTGTTGTGTTCAGCAGAAGAAAGAAACTCATACAGGTTTACACTTGAGAGTAAGTAAATGATGACAGAATTTTCACTTTTGGGTGAACTACCCCTTTAAGACTTGTAGAGACAGTCCTTAATAGTAATTTTTATTCATTTATTTTACTTTATTTTTATTTTATTAAAAACTAATGTTTAAAAAGATTTTAATTTTATTTAAATTTGCATTATTTAAGAGCAGAATCAGAGGTTATTTGTACTTTATGTGGACAGTTTACTGTTGTTCTGCTGCATAAAAAGGCCTAAAAGTTCCTGGTTTTTATTCCGTATTAGACAGAGAAGCAAAGCTTCGGTCACGTTGAGTCAGAGATGAATGTATGAGCAGAAAGACCTTCTGGGATAGCTGTTCTTCTCTACAGCCGATGAACGGAACCGGAAAAAAAATGTCTGGATTTTATTGAATGCACTTTTTGGTTTTATACACACATTAAGAAAACATGCACCGTGAGGCATTTTGCAACATTGCACTAGATTCTCACTGCGTACACACACACTTTTTGAATATACTGCCAATGAACGCTTCACCAGCTGCAAGACTGTTCTGCGCTGTGGTCACCCGTTCAGTCCCTGTGTGTGAGTCTGTGTGTGTATCTGCACACGCGTGTACGCGTGTGTGTGTGTGTGCACAGGTGTGCGTGCAGAGCTTTTGTTTGAATGCTATTTTCCATCACCTACATTTTGGCTGTAGTTTTCCTCCATTGTTAAATGCTGCACAAATCAATTCAAAAGTTTAACAGTTGACTTCAATTTCTGTTCAGAAATCATAAATAAAAAAAATAAAAAAATCTGATCCAATCTGTTTTCATATGTAGACCAAACGCTTATGAAACTAAATGAAGGAGAAAGGAGAGTTGATATATGAGCACACCAGCACATTGATATATGTATAAATTTACCATTTTTTTATGCATGTGTGGGGGGGGGTGGGGGTTTCACACCTTTTTTCACTTTTGTTCTTAAACATCTTTAAAACTTGAAAGACACTGAAATCATGACTTGTACATTCAGGGACCAAAACCTTGAAAATCAAAGAGGTATTCTCTCCCCCTGAATTCACAAAGCTTTTCCATTCAGACTGATTGAAAAAGAATCCAGTGCCTTCGCGTCCTAAGATCATCTGTAGACTTATTAATAATTTAGACAATGAAAAGCATATATAAATGTGTGTGTGCGTGTGACTAAATCATCATGATAAGAACAAGTGTCTTATCTAACTCTACTCATTTCATCTTATCTTTTGGCACTTTCCTGTGACAGAAGATGTTTTTGTGGCTGTGCTACTTTGTGAATTTGAACTAATGTGAATGTGAACTAATCCTTTAATAACTAATTCATGATTTATTTTAGAAACAGAAATATTTATTTTATTGTACCTTAATTGTGGACATCTTTTATATAAATAATACATATATTCCAATTACTTTTTTGCCTTTTTTCTCTTTTAAATGTATAAAACGAATTTATTAAAGCATAATATTGTTATATTTTAAAACTTTAGCTGTTAACTACTAAAAACTACTGAAAACTACTAATCCAAATAAAAAAAAAACGTTAGTGATAATCACTCTGTTAGCAAGTAGCGTTAGATATATTATTCAATTAGCTATGCAAAACTCCTCAGTTTGTCTAATGTATGTATTGTGTTTCTTTGAAAGCTATAGGCTCTTGATGTTTCCAGGTTCTCTCTTGTTCTCTCTTTCATTCTTTCTCTTGGTGACTCTTTTTTTTTTTTTTTTGTCCTGTCAGTATCACAGTACTCTTGTGTTCAACTCGAGGATTTCCGTTAGTTGAACCTTGAGGTTTTTCACTAGTTTACAGTGCAGAATGCTGCTATGGAGGTTTCAAGAGAAGCACAGACAGAACTGCTACATGTACTAGTGGGTCTCTTAAATCGACCGACTGTCTTTAAGATGAGTCTTTTGGAGATTCTGTGTACATTTTCGGCTCTCTTTCTTCTCATTAAACATTTTGTTAGACCTTTGTTGTCCTGAGAACTTTAGTTTGCATGCAGCTATTGCAGGATTAAAACAGTAAAATAACATGTACCATCATAATTTGTTGACAATAAAATGGAGCATCATGACTCCAACCTTCATACCTATTCAGAAAGGTGTTATCATACATTATAAACAGAGCTTTTATTTTCTTTCTACATTTACCCATTGCCTTTTTTTTTTTTTTTCGCTTGATCTCACAGCCTTTATTTTGTGTGTGAATAGTTGGAGAATATCTGTCATTCTGTGGGAAAAAAAAGTAGCTCTTTCTCTCTTGTCTTGCTCTTTCTCTTGTTTATTTCTCATCGTCATAGCTAAGACTACGTTCACACTGCTGGAAAATGTGGCCCAAATCTGATTTTTTTTTTTTTTTTGCTCACATGTGACTCAGATCTGTTTTTCTCATGACAGTGTGAACAGCACAAACGCAACGTGATTTCATGAGAATACGTGTGTATTTTTATGTAAAGTGTGGTCCTACCACGTACATTTACTTACGTTTTCATACACACACAAACGTACAATATTGACGTATTTATAGCTCTAAAATGTAAAATACTTGCGTATTAACAGCAATAAAATGTTAATTATTTACACATTCCAAGTGTGAATGTGTATGAATTCCCATTAAAATCATGGCATTATGTTTTAAATCTGTTGTATTCAATTGTCATATCAATACATGTTTTAATTGAATTTATTGAATGCAGTTTACTCATATGAAATAACATTTCTGTTCGTGACGTGTGCTGCAAACTCGTTTCGGAGTATTACATAATGTTAAACAAGACTACACTTTAAAACCTTAAAATGAATAAAATTTCTGTAATTGTTTAAACATTTTGTAATATTTAGTTTGTTTGCTGTGGGACACAAGGCGTTTTCTCCTATGCAGCAACTGACAATACAGCCATAAGATACACCAAAACACAACATACATTCACAAATCACATCAATTATATTGGTTTGCTGTACTCCAAATCTTTAGAATCCATATGTTTGTAAGGAACAGATCCAAATTCAGCTCTTTATCCAGCGATCTTCATCTTCTTTCTCAGCACGACCGTCACGGTAAAAGACCGCGCTTGTTATGATTCAAATTTGAAAGTAGCGCCACCCTTGAGAAGCGTTACGACATGGTTTACAGCACTGATATTGAACGCTCATTGGTTCTCACCTGCTTCGTCACAGATTGCGACATGCCGTGTTTCAGTGGATTGACACTTGAAATGAGTGCGCGCCTTCACAGAGAGAAGCCTGATCCATATTTTTATGGATTAATAACTTAAATTCTGCTCTGTACCCCAAAAACTACTAAACTATTACCGCCAGAGAGAACTCATCATCATTTGAACTACTTTTGGCACCACTTTTGACATTTTTGCAATAGATAAATTATTGTGATTACGCTTGTTTGTCATGAAAGATTCGTAAATATTTTAAGTTTTTTCGCTGTAAAAATGTAATTATTTTTACGCTTTAGTGCTATAAATACGCCAATATTGTACTTTTCAGCACCTTTCAAAATGTACAAAAATGTACATTTTGTGTCTTTGAAAGTTATGTATTAATAATATGTATTAACAATGAGACCAGGCTGCACATACCACATGAAATCTGATCTTTTCAAATCTGATTTGTGCCACTTCCATATGTGGTACTAAATCCGATACAGGTCAGATGTGTTGCAATGTGAAAATGACCTTTTCCATCACTCTAGATCAACATCGTCACAATTCTGCACTCATGGGAGTCACTTCAAAGATTTTACTTACCCGACGTTATCAAGACAGTTTGGAAAGGTAGTCAGTGGAAGGACAGTGATGTGTCAGTCTCATAAGTATTACAGTGACAGCTCTATATACAAGCAAAACACGAGGGCTCGTATCATATTTGAAAAATTTCCTCTTTTTCTTTGTTATATTGCCTGCGCTTAAATTCGCTGGCTTCAGTGGCAAATCACACTATAAATAATCACTTTAATGTCCTCCATGTTTACTTCTATATGAAAGCGTGCTGCATGAGGTCTTTTTATCATTCTTTTGCGTGTGTATGTAAGTTCAGGATTCGTGATCTGTTCACACTGGAATCTGATATTGGCTACATTTAAAACAACAATGTGAACAGCTGAATTCAGATCTGAGTGGTAAACCAGAATTGAGCACGGCTCGCATCTTAGAGAAATTCCTAGTAATGAAGAGAAATGTATTACATTTTTAAACAAAAATGATCAACAAAGAGTAAACTTAATTATTATACGTGTTTATCAAGTTGTCATTTTTATAAATTGCAGTTTTATTTATATGTAACTTTTTAATACCTTTTAATATTTTTTGTAAAACTGTTTTGGAGTACATTTTACACGTTACAATTTTTTTTCAACAAAAAAAATCATAACTGCAGTAGGAGGACCTGCACCATTTCCAGTGGCGTTTTCAGACCTAAATACTGAAGCTGCGGTATAGTTTTATGTAACTTTCCTCTATCAGTGGTACATCAGAGATAATCATTTACGACATATCACAGCTTACATCTTACTTACAGTCATATATATATATATATATATATATATGTATACATATAGGTGAGATAGTATCTTCATTTCTGGAAAGCTGATCTGAGAGATGCAATCACAAATACAGAACCTGTCTCTCACAGGCATTGTGTAAATTTAGGTACATTTCAACAGGTAAATTTACTTTGTTCAGGTTTAGTTCTGCTGTTTTGTAGTTTGTTGAAAAGTGTTGAATATGTATGGATAAGTCAATGTTTTACCCTGATCTTCAGCTGTGGTAAGTACCAATGGGGTTAAATTACTGTTAAATGTTTGTAAAGTCTGGTAATTCTAATTTTAATTCACTCTAAGAAATATGATTTCTATCTAAAAATGTGTCAATGTTTTTACAGTCTTAACATGTTTAACTCATTAGATTGGGAGTTAGATTTTTCTGCAGACCTCTAATAATTCTAATGCAGAATTTAGGACTGTTCTTGTTTTTTTATTGCTCTTCTTTGGTATATTTTTCATCAGCAGAGATGAGAAACATGAATGCTTTTTGTTTGTATCAGCATGTGGTTTAGGTGAACAGATAGCACTGAAGAGAAAAAGAGATATTTTCTCTTTATCAGCATGTGGTTTTTAGAGAGGTATAATGAGAATGAGAAGCTTTTTGTCTATTTGGAGAGATTTCTCTTTATTTGGATTTTGTGTGTGCAAGTGAACCTGTAAGTATTAGAGTGATTTAAACACAATAGGACAGAAAACACATGCAAAGAACCCAGGACTAGATTATTTTTTAGATTACAGGCCTTGAGTTTGAGAGAGGCAACTGTGGTGAAGAAACGGAAAATGTACTAGTACTTTTCTGCCAGGACATTATCTGTTACGTTTACAGACATTTAGTTTAATCATAAAACACAACACAATGCAATGTGTAATTAAAAATACAGGTAAAACACCTGTGAAAAATCACTAGGGAAAATTCCTTCATATTAACAGTCCATTGTTCCCTCACTCAAAAAAATGACACGTTGGATTTACTTAACTTTTTTATGTCAGCAGGTTCCTCGTAACTGGGTTGCATTTAATTAACATTGTTTATTTCAGTTAATATAAGTTTATTACATAGGGTTAATTCAATGCCATTTAGTTGAATCAGGTTAACATTCTTAATTTGTCCAAAACTATTAAGTTTAATTATCCTAAAATTAAGATCAAACAAAAATTAAAACAAGTAATCCAGTTTAATTGATTAGTTTATTTAGTGAATGCATTCAAGAACAATGTTTACAATTGTTATCTAACAAGAAAACCATTTACAAAATCTTTACTCTATAAATACTTTTATTGTTAGGCGTTAGACAGTTTTGTTATATTCATGGCCTGCCTAAAGTAGTTGTTTTTTATTATTAAAACAACTTTAATTGTTGTTAGCAGGTCCTCGACTCAAGCACATGCTCTACACTTCACCACAATGGTAACCCCCAAAAACACTAACATACCAGAAACTCTTTTAAATATAAATATAAAAGAACACTAAACAATTTTCCAAGTTTTTTATCTTACGCATAAAACGTTTTATTTCAACATTTACTCTCCCTATCCAGCCCTGTGCAAAGCATGATGGGAAGGGGAAATCCTGTTCCTAGTTTCTATAATGCTACACAACTAAAATCATTTATGTACTCTCAACTCAAATGGATTAAATAAAGTGGTTGAAAAGAATCGTGTTGGATTAACTTAATTTACTTAAGTAAATTGAACAAGCATCAAATGTTATTTTTGGCCTACTTAATTGAAACGTGTTCTTTCAAAATGAAAATATTGAGTTGAGCCAAAACCGCAACTGTTCCAGTTCTGTTTAACACAATGCAATTGTTTGAATGAGAAACCTAATACAAATTGTTGGGTTTTAGCCCCAATCAATCAATTAAATTGAATCAATTGTTAAATGAAAATTATTTTTAAATACATTGAACATTATCGTAAAATCTTTTTTTGTGTGTTTCAGACCTTTCTTAGACTTTTTTTATAATTTAATATATATAAAAATTTATTATATTTTAGCTTGTTACCAACATTTCTCATTTTATCATGAATGACTTTACCTGGCAATTTTCAAACTGCATCCATGAACATCACACGCAATGCATAAGACGGCGACCCACATTCACACCTTGCCTCATAGACTCTGACATGAGACCCACACTCTTGCAAAAACAGTTGCAAGGAGTTTCCTTTTGTGCCCCAAATCATGACATAGCCTACCTTGACACAGTGACATAAACACACACTGACACAGAAACATGCACATGCTAATTACTGCATACACACACATACTTGATTATCCATACATCATTAAAAATCATGTTAAATCAAATATGATACATCAGGCTTTTGAGGAAGGTTTATTTGTCCATCTCTCAATCATCATTGAATCACAATAAAAACTACAGAATTTTACAGAATCATAAACTAAGCATTTAAGTATCATCTTACTAAGGCATATTATTAAGAGATGTAGAGTTACAACTGATTTTTATGTGTTCAAGTTCAGGTTCATTTTATTTATAAAGCACATTTAAAAACAGCCGCAAGACTGACCAAGTGCTGTACAAAAAATCCACATAAACTCTTAACATATGTGTTACTCTGCTATACTGTTATAAAGATCTCAGTGATTTACATTGCAACCTATCAGAAATTAATCTTACATTTTGGACATAAATAAATATCAGCAACTGCAACAAATTACATATTCTTCCTCAGTTTCGGCCTCTGAATAAAAAGTGTTTTTCCCTCTC
Source organism: Hypophthalmichthys molitrix (assembly GCA_037950675.1). Classification (NCBI taxonomy): domain Eukaryota; kingdom Metazoa; phylum Chordata; class Actinopteri; order Cypriniformes; family Xenocyprididae; genus Hypophthalmichthys; species Hypophthalmichthys molitrix. The sequence goes on along the minus strand of CM075507.1, from coordinate 10,968,018 downwards.
AGTATAGCGCCATATTCTCACTTTATCATACTATACGAGTCTTAAAAACCTAATGTATCAAATATAATACCCAAAAAATATTCAATGAATTTGCATTTCAAAATATTTGTTTCATATGTCAGGCTTTACAGGATAAATTAAATCTATGATAAGTTGCATGACATTGCATGACAAATGTTGCATACAGTTTCACTCTTACAATGCACCGAGACAAGAAATGTGATAATTTTACATTTCTTTTGAAATAGTTTTTGAAGAGTGCTGTATCAGATTAATATTTCCACAAAGGTTCCTTTGGGAGATGGTGGGATTGGGAGAAGAGAGGATGAGAACGAGAGGGCGGGGGGAGGATGGGGGATGGACAATTCCTGGCAGTAAAAACACAGATGAAAGAGCGTATTACTGGCAGTCGCATCCTTTGTGAGCGAGACAGAGAGAGGGAAATAAAGAGCAAGATAATGCATGAAAGAGGGAAAGTCAGAGTGAAAGAGAAGCCAGTAAACCACTTAAAAGGACTCTGAGGTTGACACCTTCACGTCCACCTCCTCACATTCAATATTCCCCCAGTCTCAGTCAGTCTAGGTGAATCTCCCTGTTTTTTGTGATGTGTTGTTTGATTTTACTGTTTTTGTGAAAAAATGCCCTTCTTTGATTCACCCACTGTAAAAAAGCTTTGATGGACCAGGTGGGAAAACTCATCAAAAGAAGCTTAAATTTCTGACATGAAAAGGTCAGGCTGACATGACACATTCAGATTCCACTTTACATCGAATCACCTTTTTTTATGAATTTAAATATGATCATTCTAGCATAATAACATGGCCCAGAAGAGAACCCAGTGTTGTTATAGACTCTTCACACTATACTTAAGCAATTAATGTCATCTTTAACACCAGGTTAAGGACACGTTTAACTGGGTTTAGCAACATTTCACGTGGAGGGATTTAAAGGGCAGTTACTGTGTGAATTAGAAATGCAGAGTAAAGTATGAACAGTGTGAAACCCTGAAAGAGATAACTAGGGTGGAAAGTGAGAAGTTTTTTTTTTTTCCCACCAGCCAATTTGACCATTTTTACTATTCAAATAGTCAAATGTATGAAAATAAATAAATAAAACAAATAGTAAAATTAAAATAAATTAAATTTAATTTACTAATTACATTTTAGAATTCCAGAAGTTTGTCGTGAATTAAAACAACACTCTAAAAAAGAATTGTTGGTTTAACTTAAAAAAGTAAGTTACCTGGTTGCCTTAAAATTTTGAGTTAACTGAAATGCAAAATTTGAGTTAATACAATGAAGGTGATTGATTTAATCAACAGAAACTCAGAATATTGTGTTATCTGAACCACATTAATTATTGAAGTTGATTTGACAAAATAAAAAATGTTGTGATAAATCATGAAAAAAAAAAAAAATATATATATATATATATATATATATATATATATATATATATATTTTTTTTTTTTTTTTTTTTTTTTTTTTTTTTTACAGTGAATACATATCTTGATTTTTAGTCATTTTAGCTTGTGTTAAAGCTTGTTTTTTGTCTTATTTTAAATCATTTTAAGCCATCTTGAGGCCCTGTTGGAAGTTTGCTGAGGTCCCCTATAGTGGGCCCCTTGGTTGATTTGCATGGTTCCTGGCCCTGAAAGTGAACTTTGGTCTCCTTTAGGTCAACTTCCATTATGGTTTCAGTTAACTTTCCATTCACGTTCCGTTCTGTTGTTCTGACGTTGTTTTTTTGGAATTGCACCAAATGTTGATGACTGTACTGACAATTCACTTGACACGACACTCATAACCACAACGTTATGCTGCATCGACAACTATTTAAAATTGCGCAATATCAAAGTTAGTCTAGAAGACTTTGTGTTCATAATTACATCATGTCTCAATTGACAATGTCTCAATTCACATGTAAGACAGAATTGTTGCTGTTTTAAGACACCGCTGACACAAAGAATGTGCATGTTGGCATGTTCCTTTCATCAAGATGTTAATGTAATGAAGTGTGCTGTCGCAGCATTACATTAAGCTAGGATTAAAAATGACCCTTGGTTAACAATTTCAAGTGTAAGCCCATTAGTTCAGCTCTCAATAAAAAACCTCTTTATAACATTTTATGGTTTTTATATATATTTTAATAAGCCTCAGTGGAGTGCATCCTTTATGAACTTTAACCTTGTATCATTCTCCTACTCACTTCCTCCTGTACACTTCCTCCCACCTGTATGTGGGCAGTGTGTGTGTGTGTGTGTGTGTGTGTGTGCGCATGCTTTTTGAAAGAGGGGACTCGTGTTCCTTGGTACTGGACGATTTGACCACATTACTTAGCCACACACACACACTGCTGGATTCCAAGAAATAAGCAGGTTAGATTTACTGTCATTTTGACTGAAAACACACACACACAAACACACACACACACACACACACACACACACATACTCTTTGACTTTCACCTTAAGAACCTGCAAACATGCCACAAAGTCTTCTAAGACAAATCTCCAGATCAGAACATTAAAGGTGGCATGAAAAAAAATAAATGAATTTATCAATTTATCAATGCATATGTTGCTCATCAAAATGCCGATTCATCATTGCATAATGTTGTTCATCAAAATAGAAACCTGAAGATTCATAACTGGATCTTCAGGTTAAATGACAGAAGCCTCTCTGGTGACGTATGCTGGACTTCTCCAATCATTTAGCCTGCATAAACCCAGCTCGTTCTTGCAATCGGCTGCAAGCTCAAACTAAGTCCCTGTCCTACATTTTTTTTCTTTTTGATAATCTGTTTCACTCAAATGTGTCACAATATGAAAAGATCTGTCGCTACTTCCGTTACAATGCAACTTAAAGCACTAATGGATTTTAGGATGTGTGCCTTTGCATTTTGTGTTTCTGATATTATTGCTCAATACACAACAACCTCACTTTCTTTGTGCTAATGTAGGGGTGTATCTGTGCATGCATGCCTGTGTGTCTGCGTGTCAGGTTTTTCCTACATTTT